>JAHTLZ010000015.1:45057727-45090256 GCA_023846285.1 Phrynocephalus versicolor | reverse complement strand
TGGGCTTCCCTTCTTAGTGGGTCAGAGCAGAGGCACCCAGTCCCAGAGCGGTGCCTCCCAGAGCCCACTTACCCGAACCCCAACCCTAACCCTAACCTGTACGCCAGTACACTTCCCTTCTTAGTGGGTCAGAGGCACCCAGAGGTGCAGCCCAGAGCCCACAAACCCTAACCCTAACCCTGCCGCCCGCCCCCCGCCCCGCCCGCCACCTAGGGCGCAAAAACACCTAGCGCCGGCCTGTCTGATTGTGGGACGCCCCCATGCTCTGGGACGTCAAATCGTGCTAAATTGCGGTGGAAACGACAAACGACAAATGACAAACGGAAACGAAATTTTTTGGAAAATTATCGCAACAAACGGAAACGACCCGAAACAGACCTGTTCCGACAAACGAAAACTCGAAACGTCATTTTTTCTGGTCGTGCCCATCTCTAATGATGATACACTATTGCACTTCTTACTTCTCGGCATTCCTGGTGCATGTGGGTAGATAAGAGGTCAAAGCAGAACATTAGGAGTTAAGTCCTAAGAATGTGCAGTTGAGAGGACATGTTTGCAAAATCTCTGATCTTTGAATTTCATGAAGCAAATTACCTGCTGGTGCTACTACCATTACTCCTGCTCCTGCTCCTGCTCCTGCTCCTAGGAGCAAAACATGTGTTGCTTATACACAGGCTTATATAAACTACAGTGTCACCGCATAGAGCTTAAAGCACTCTCCATCCGATTTATATATTTACACAGGCAACATATTTCCCACCACCACCAAGAGTGGGCTAAAGCTGAGTCAACCTCAAGCCAGCTACCTGGGATTAAATCTGCTTTATGAGCTGAGTTTTGGCTGCAGTTTAACTGCTGTGCCATGAGGCTCCATAAAGGAAGACACCCAGTAGTGTCCATAGTTTTACAGTACTGTATCTTGGACCTTTCATTGGAATTGTCTAAATACCCAATATTTGTTCTGGCTGAGATGTAGAAGTAGATGATCACAGTTATGATTAGTGAAATTGGCTTGTGGGCCACCAAAAAGACATGGGGGGGGGCAGGACACCTCCCCATCAGTATCACAGCTCCCAAACCCTGATGCCCTCCTCCAAATTTGCTTCAAACCTGTAAATCCATGCTCCTCAGAGGTCTCAATGAGCAATTTGCTCTTTAAACATAATTTTGTTTTAGGCCTCTGAAACATTTTTTAAATGGAAGCAACTGATGAGGCAAATGGTTTAGGGGAAAAGACTTAAGACCTAAAACAGGAATGGAATAGTATGAGGCCCTCCAAAGTCAATGTGAGGGAACAATGGCCTCTAGACCCAAATAAATGGCCCATCCCTGCCTAAGTAGATGGGGTTTTGTTTGCTAATGTTGTTATGTGATACAGTGGTCCCCTGCCCTTTCGCAGCTCATATACTGCAGTCCCGCTATATCGTGGGACCACAGTACAGTATATGAAAAAATGCCCCCCTGGAGTAAAGGGGGAAAATCCTGTTTCAAGCCTCCCATACTTACCCCAGGACTGGCGTTGCCCCGAACAGGCCTGCAAGGGCCTTCCCAGGCCTTCTGGAGGCCCCAAAAGTGCCTCCCTGCAAACCGGAAGTGACTTCCGGATCGCTGAAAATCATTTCTGAGGCCTCAGAGAGCCTTCCTACTACAAATTCAGTTTGGGCAGTACTACATAACAATCTGTCTAAATGACACCTAACAGGGTTGTGGGCTTGCCTTCAGGGAGGGATATAACTTTATTAACAGGTTAGTGGCAAAGGACAATCAGCTTATGTAATCGAGTCCCCTCCCTCTGCAAGCTTCTTATTATGTCAGTTGAGAATGACTAATCTGGAAACTGGGAACTGCCAAAAAAGAAAAGTGTACTTTACAGTTTCAGGAAACAACACAAGGAACAATCCCTGACTTAATTACAGAAGCCCATACTGCTGGCTTCCGTATGTCCAGGTCTGTTGGTGACTAACAAAGCTGCTTGGAGGAGTAGTGAAATGTTTTGATCTTACAAGAAAACTCCAGTTGCCATGACTCACATTCCAGACAACATCACCTGGCTAACTGAGATAGGTCTGTTCGTGGAAGTAACATGTTTAGCTGCCCCTGTCTAATAAAGGACAGAAACATCCATCTTTGAGAAGACGGACTTTGAGAAGCAAGGAAACCTGCATAGCATCTAAATTTAAACAGGCCATTACTTAGAAAATATGAGAGGGGAAAGACATCTATGTATCTGTCTGTCTTTCTTTCTGTCTGTCTGTCAATGTCAGAGTATGTGCTATTTGATCAGCCAGCACAAGCAATACTTATTGAATAAATTGTTAGCCAGAGACAGAGTTTTCTTAAAACCAAAAAGCTATATTCCAAACTGTACAAAAATATATCACAGCATCACAGAACTTCTACAAAGTTCAAACAAAGCATAGAGGGGAAAATCACATTAGTACATTGATACAAAATTCAACAGCATAACAGCATATATTACATTGACAAAATATATGATAGAGAATCAAAGTGGGTGCCTTACTCATGTAAGGGCCAATGAACAATGATTTACAGAACATTTTTATACACATGTCTGTCCAATAGAGATGGGCATGACTTGAAAAAATTTTTTTTTGAGTTGTCGTTAGTCGGGCCGGTTCCGTTTCGGGTCGTTTCCGTTTTTCGCGAAAATTCGCAAAAATTAGTCGGTTCGTTTTTTTGTTTTTTCGTTGTCGTTAGTACTGGTTTTTTGGGGGGGTAGCGGGCTCCTGGAGGCACCTCTTTGGGTTGGGTGCCTCCTCTGGCCCGCTATAAAGGGAAAGTGGGCTCCTGGAGGCACCCGTGGGTGCCTCCTATCCTCACCCACTAGGAAGGGGAGGAAGGGGAAGCAGGCTCCAAGAGACCCCTCAACATAGGGGTCTCCCCTCCTCACCTGCTGCTGCAAAATGGCATGCATAGCCATATGGATATGCATACCAGTTGCAGACTATGAGACCAGTGCATTGGTGTACGACCATCCGTCCAGGAGAACCATGACTGGGTCGCACCTGCTATGTCTCACAAAGAAGGGAATCGTACTTGCGTGTAGTGCAATGCAAGTAGATCTGGCTATGGGTTAAGGTGGTTTAGTGCAAGGGCTAGGGTTAGGCTAGTGACGGGTAAGGTTACGGTGGGCTAGTGGGTTGCACCTCTGGGTGCCTCTCTGACCCACTAAGAAGACAGTCTGTGACGTATGGGTAAGGAGTCAAGGATTAGGGTTAGGGTTAGGGGGCTAGGGCAGGTTTTAGGGGGCTTTTTGGCACATCCCAGAAGTCTCCATGGCCAAGTGGCCATGCGATTGGTGGGATGGCTCCAAAAATTTGCATGGTCGTCCACTCCCACATGGCTGGCCACTCGGCCAGCCCATCATTGCGCAGGTGTAAATAAAATAACATAAAATAAAATCAATGGAGGACAGAGGAGGAGAGGAGAGACATTTTGTTGCAAGAAAAAACCCACTGCTACTGTGAAAAATCTGGCAGTTTATAAATTTTTGCGTGTTTCTGTTGTGCTTGTGTGGTTTTGGACCACGATTTCAAAAACAATATTGCGTTCGCCGCCCCATTTTGGATCCCCCGCCCGCACCGCATGGCATGGCGAGTCCGGCTGCCCAGGACGGGGGGGAGGCGGGACCCCCCCTCCAGAAACCACCCCTCCGGTAGGTGCCCTGCGCCCTTAGTCAAGCAGGCATTTTTCCGCCTGCTTTTTTGGCCCGGGAATGGGTGGGGGGAGAGTTTAAAAGTTTTTTCCTGTGCCGTCCGTGCCGCTTGCTTGCGCTTTAATTGCGGCGGCCGGCGGCGAGACTGGGCTTTTTGCTGCCTGCGAGCCTGCGGCGAGTCCCACCAGAGCAGCCCAGGACGGGGGATGGGGGGGAGGCTGGGGACCTCCAGAAACAACCCCTCTGGTAGGTGCCCTGAGGCACGGCAGGCATTTTTCCGCCTGCTTTTTGGCCGGGAACCGGGTTTTTTTAACTTTTAAAAACTTTTTTTCTGTGCTGCGTGGCATCGCGTGATCGCGCGATGCAAGGAGCAAGCACGACAAATCAGACCAAAATTGTTCGTTCGTCAGTTCGAGCTCGAAGTCTGGCGGAGTAATTCCCGTTACCGTTTCCGTAGAGTAACGGAACCGAGTAACGGAAACGGAAACGGGAATACCGCTAAGTCGTGCCCATCTCTACTGTCCAATCATAAATGGTATTACCTCATAGCTATTGCAACGTCTTGCATCAGCCAAAATTCATTATGTTAATTCTTAACATCTGTACTCCATTTGAAAAAAAACTACACATTGAGTCACTGTGACTTTGCACTTTTTACACACTCCACCTTTAAATCAATTAAATACATATCAAATATATATAGAACATCCTGTCTAATACATGTATTTCACTAACTAATATCTGACAGTCAATTATTCTGCCAGTGAAGATACCCGAGGGAGCACACAACATTAAAACACGGAAAAATAAAAACACAACAAATTACTGATTAAAAAGCAATAAAACTACACTACTAATTAAATGTTTAATACTATACAGGCAAATTTGACAAAGCAAAAGGTGAGCACAGAGGGCTCAGTCATACAGTGGAGCCTCGTATAACAGACAGCTTGTATAACATAAAATTTGTACAACATAAAAAATTCTGGAGATAGGGGAAATTTGCTTAACATAACCGCCTATGGGGAAAATCTGTACAACATAAAATGGGATCACTCTGTTTTCAATGCATTCCTATGGGAATTTGTATAAAGGAAAATTTGCTTAACAGAATTTTATTTGGAACGAATTAATTCCTTTATACAAGGTACCACTGTAGTTATTACAAGCCTGCCTGAAGAGAGGGCTCTTCAATGGAGGAGGTCTAACCTAACTTCCCAAAAGAGACAGTCCACAAATTGTGAGCAGCCAGAAGGACGGCCCAATGTCAACACCTCATCAAACATATGTGTGATGACAAAGGGACTAAGAGAAGGACCACCCATGTAGATAGATCTTCAAGTCCTCAAAAGCTCATATGGGGATATCTGGTCCTTCAGCTAGCCAGGATATCTGGGTCCTCCCAGTTATTGGTATACTAGTTTCAGGTACCTTCTCCTATATTTGGATGCCCCAAACAACTTCTCAATAAAGCTACATTTCCATAACATCTTTTCTCACCCAACTTACATGCCTCTTAGTGGGTGATACTTTACATTATTGGGCTTCATGCATGAATAAATGTTCTTAATTTTTAGTTTTAGAAGAGGCATCTATGTTAGTCTCTGCTAGCAGACAAAACAAAACAAAATGAAAAAAGAAAGAAAGAAAGAAAGCAAAACCATTATAGCACCTTAAAGACTAACTGTTGTATTTTAAGGTGAGCTTTTGTGGGCAAGTCCACTTCTTCAGTTAGTATGTGAAAGTCTCTTGCAGCTTTGGTTATCTTTCTGGATGGATTTTAGCTCAATTATGCTCATATCCTCTAAGAACTAGGGAAGGTATTTGATTTTTTTAGCTCATCCCCCCACATATTTCATTTTTAAAAATCTGCAGTCTCTCACACCCAATCCCCATCTGACTGAGAGCAATGCCTGTCTTGAAGCCCTCACGGCTTGAGCTGTCTTGTGCAGGGCCCTTCAGACAGCCTGGACTTCAGATAGCCTGGACTTAGAAGCCTTCAAGCCTTACAACAAACAAATGTAGTGCCTGGAAATAGACTAGTACAGGCCTGCCCAACAGGTAGACCGGGGGCTACCAGTAGCCCGTGAAGGGTTCAAAAGTAGCCCGCCAGCCATCAATAAAAAATGTGAGGGGATAAGTTCTCCACCTCTACCTCGCCCACCCCAAGGACTACCACTGCCCCAGCAAAGCTCTGGGTCTGCCAGCCCACTGTCTCAGCCAAGCGGGGCAGTTCAAGGGCCATGGCACTGTCCCCTGCTCTCCCTACTGGCCAGATGATTCGCACACCACTGTCTCGTGCCCAACTGAGTTGTTGGTGCAGAGCGGAAGAAGGAGTGGAGGGGACAGCGAGAGGTGGGGTCATGGGCGTGTTTACCTCTTTTGCGTGGTGACATCCCCCTCTTCTCCCCCCTGAAGAATTCCTTCCTCCCACCTTTCCATCCTCCTCCTCCTCCTCCTCTTCCCACCCCCACAGCTGCCTCACAGAGACTGTGACCTGCCGCTCCTCCTGCTCCCCTTCTGAGCCATTCCCTCCTCCTTGCGCCGCCGTGGCGATGTGATTGCCCCATGTGAGCTGGACAACCAAACAGAAAACAGCATGACCATTGGTCCGTCCGCAGACGACAGCTTGAAACCCAGACCAATACAGAAAGAGGAAAAGGGGAAAACAGACATGGTAAAACAACCAGGAGAATTATTCTTTGGTGGAGGAGAACAAAGCAGGAAAATTAGTGATGAGAAAGGTGTTGAGAAGGAACAGTCTGGGACAATTATGGAAAGTTATATGGCGGTGGTGAAAGAGGTTGAAATTTGGGAAATGATAAAAGATGAATGGGAGGACGCGACTGGAGAAGTAAAGAACATGGGGACACAGACTGCAAGTGAATTAATTAATAAGAGAGAGACTAAAGAGTCAAGTATCCAAACTGAGGACTTGAGTAATATAGGAAAGTCAGTGAGTATTCAGACTAATGGGATAGTTAGAAAAGATACAAAGAATCAAGCAGTGCAGGTAGGAGAAATTAAAAACAAATATATTGTGGGGAGGTCTTGGCACATTGGGATGCAGGTGAAATTAGATGGGGATAAACAAATGGTTACTACGGGGATGCAAACAGAGGATAGAGTTAAAAGAATAGTATTCAAAGATATGGAGACCCAGGTGGGTGGGCACGAGATGGGGAAGACAGAAGGGAGGGGCAAGGAGGAGGGGGCGCGTGGAGAAGGGACGGTTAAAAAGCCAACGGTATAGAGAGAGAGGGAGAGCCAGACGGAGGAGGCAGGATGCGATAAGGGACGAACTGGGCTGCCACTACCATCTCCTGAGACGACATATGTACCCTCCCGAAGGTATAATAATTGGAGCACCAGGTCCCAGGGAAGTTATCCACAGTCAAACCCACCAGGATGGATTCCTGGGTGGGGGTGGGAACACCCCTTACGAGCCCTTCCTCCCGTCCCACAGAAACCTCATGGTGGTTTGGGGAAGAACCGATGCTCAAGAATGTAACAGGGAAAAATAATCCGTTTATTGAAGATAGAAATGTTCAATCCCATGTTGATTCTTCGTATGCCAGTTTGCCTTTGTTGACACCAAATGTTATAAAAGTTGGAAATGAAAGAGATGACAACCCGCTATGCAAAATATTCAATAAAAGTTTATTAGATCTTTCTACCAGCAAACGTCTCAATGTCCAATCTTCCTTCGACCCTTTAATAAATCTTGACGAACCCTCACACTCCGCTGCTGGCTTGGCCCATCCCAGCTGCAAGATGGCAGAGGTGAGTGAGAGCTAGGGGTGGCAGCAGCAGTGGCAGCAAGGGGGCTGGGAGGAAGAAGGGGGAAAACAGGAGGAGAAGTAGAGTCAATTTCAATTCAATTCAATTCACCTTTATTGGTATAAAATATATTTGCAAAAGTACAGATATACTTTGGTGGATCAATATAAATATAAAGGAAGCTGTCAAAATTACTCTTCACTTAAAACGGGTCTGACCTGGGAGATGGAGTGTTTTTTCTGGTAGACAAGTAATAAATATTTAGCCACTGAATCTGTCAAGTGAGGATTTTTTATCTGCCAAAAGACGTGTAGTAATAATCTCTGGTACTGGTGGTATTTTATAAATGAAGGCTCCAAGAAATTGTTGTCTGATGGTGTGATGTGCCGGACAACTTATTAGGATATGGAAGATCGAGTCAGGTTCTAACCGGCAGAGCCAACACAACCTACTCTTCTAAGGAATTCTACAATATCTGCCAGAAGACACAGTAGAAGGAAAAATATTTAGTCGGGCCAACATAAAGGCTCGATGCTCCTGTGGATCTAACAGATTTCTAAAATAATTAGCTCCCTGCTCAAAACTACAAAGTAGACCATGATTTAAAGGGGAGCAAATAGAATTACTTCCCTCAGTGATAGTTTGTCTTTCTATATCCCAAATTCTTTGGTGAATAACATTATATAAATACTTTTCACTACAGACCGATAAGGATTCTAAGTCTATTCCCATGGATGCTATTTTGGTGGTGATATTTTGATGCCATTTTGAAGTGTAAGCATCTCTCAGTAAATCATTTAACAAAGAATTGGGGCGTATATGAAAGTGGAGACGATGAAAGTAGAGTCAAGTCAGGCCCCAAGTGGGTTGGGAGGGAAAATGCACCTTTTAAAAAAGTCTTCCAGCAGCCCAGGCAAGCAAAACGGGCAATCTGAGCAAGCATGCACGCACCTCCCTTGCATCCCTCCACACCGGCTCGAGCAAGTGTAAGGGAAGCATATGCATGATCAGCCTTACCATAGGAATGCATTCAAATATGTTCCCTTCAGAAAGGTTTGATTGATTTTCAATGTGTTCCTATGGGAAACCGCTGCTCTACTTACATTTTTTTTTACTTATGAGCATATGCTCAGAACAGATAAAATTCATAAGTAGAGGTTTTAGTGTAGTAGCCCTCAGGCACTTTCGTCTGGAAAAAGTAGGCCTCGGCCTGTTTAAAGTTGGACAGCCCTGGACTAGTAGGTTGCTGTAACAAGAGAGGTATGTGTGACGTAAGCAGTTTAGTCAGTCTTCTTTGGGCATATGAAGTTTCTGAAAACTTTTCAAAGGCATCTTCCTGTTATGTGTATTACAGCACTCCATACAGGATATTGTTATGTCCCAAAATAGGGTTTTAAAAATTATTTTCAGATGGGCTAGTCCCTCTGAGGCTCGCTGAATCCCACAAGAAGCCAATAAAGATCCAACGCGAGAAATCCGAGGAATACTGATTTTATTTGGTACCAATGAAATCAGCAGGTGGACATCCGCCTTCCAACCGGGCTAAGATGTCGACCCTGAGCACATGGAGAATTCCTACTTTTATGGTTTCTCCCTCCCACCCATCTCAGGACGGCGCCTGTCCAGAGATTGGCTGAAGGAAGTTCAAATGTTCCAATCAGAAGGGTTTGGGGGTGGGTTGGGGGCAGTCCTGGTTGGTCCCTGGCAGCAGGGCCAGGACCCATGTGATTGCTAATGAGTTTGGGTAGGGTCATACAATAGGGCAGGGGAGCAAGCATTGTCCTTTGGATGCAGGTAATCTGAGGGAGATCGATAAGTCAATAACAGGGGAGAGGAGACAATTATCAGAACCAGTGGGGGGCCAGGAAGGGTTGTTGGAACTGCAGATAAGCATCAGAGGAAACACAATGAATTTGGGTGCCCGGAGATATAGTCCATTGTAAGGTCCCATTCAGGTGTCTGGGAAGGGATACAAGGGTGTGATGGCATAAGGATGTAGACTCTTATGAGATTACACATTGGGTGTCTGGTGGCTGCAAAACCGGAATATAGGAATGTGGGAGAAATACAGTACAGGAATGCAAGTTACAATATAAATACAGAAACGCCAGGGGATACAGAGATGCGAAAGAATACAGGAATGCAAATCCTTTCCAGGTGTGTGTGGGGAGGGGGTAGGAAGGGCTGACAGGATCATACAATCATTTGGGGAAACACAATGATTTGAGTTCACACAAATACAAGCCATTGCAAGGTTACATACAAAGGATGTGCAGGTTCAAGAATGTAAGCTCTTATGAAATTGCAAATGAGTGTTCTGGTGATTACAGGAACTGTAAACAGGAGCATACAAGTCCTTAACAATGGAAAGTGTCCTCAGGCTTTTATGCCAGTCGGGGTGGCAGATAGGAATGTTGATTTCTTGGGGGGGCAGCTGCTGAGGATACGTGAGAGATGTTCAGGTGATGATGGAAGCTCCAACCAGCCTTGCCAGCCTTGTGAGACCCGCCATCTTCGAATAGTCATCTTCTCCAGGCTCTGCTTTTCCTTAGCCCCAGTTGATGAGATGTGGGGGTCAAGGGAGAGGGTATCTTAGGACGGTGGAATGAGGGGAGGTTAGACAGAGAAAGAGAATAGAAGGATGGGAGGAAGAGAGAGCTTGTTGTATTTTTGGTTGGTGCCAGGGGTAGGCAAGGAGACCAATGTTTTTAAGGCGAGGTGACCAGTGTGATTGGTAGCCTCTTCTTCCTTTAGTCTGGGTGAAGGAGATATGAACTATTCTAGGACTTACTTTGCCCAGGCTAGGGGCTATGGCAGGGTTCTTTGGGTGTCAAAGGAGATGACAGGAGCAGGGAGAAAAGCTCTGGGTTTGGAGTAGTGAGACAGGGAGTGACTGGACAGGTAGGGGTTAATTTATTGTGAAAAACCCCAGAGCGAGTGGGCAGAAAAAGGGGGAGGGTTGCTGTACCATGAAACCCCAGGAAGAAATGGACAGAAAAAGGGGGAGAGGGAAGGGTTAACGTGTCGTGTAAAGTCCAAGGAAGATTTTCTCAGCCCACAGCGCTTCCCAAAGCCCTTTTCTGGCCGCGTAAGGGGGTAGGCCGCCTTTTGCCCAATAACTTGGGAACGGCTTGGTATGTTTAAACGGGGTAAAAAGCAGCTTGCTTTTCTCAGTATGGAGATCAATTGGGCCATATTGTTGACTTTCGGAACTGGTCCAAAAGTTTCAAAATTTTTGTTTTTCACAGTGTCTTCACAATATTACTGGGGTATGCATCACCATGGCCACATCAGACATTTCCAGGAATGGGCACAGCTGGTGTATTAATTTCAGTTGTGCATACGAATTCTCAGCCACAGTTGGAACCTGGATATCTTGAAAGTGTTATACCGATGTTTATTATTTTGCTGTTTATTTATTTTGCTGCCTTAGGTATGAGATCTGGTCCCTCTTGAATCACTGAGTAACTCCTATGGAAAGTATTATTTCAGGAGCATCTTTTTTTCATTTTTTTCCCTACAGCCAACGCAATACACTAAAAATGAGTAATCTGCTGCCACTGACCTCTCTTATTCTGCATACATAAAGAAAAGAAAGAGGCATGTATTGTCTGGTTGTACAGTGTCTTCACACTCTGGGGATGAGCAGAAAATGTATCCCTGCACTGTTTTGTGTGGCTGCTCAGATGCCATGGCAACCAAAAAGGTCAGGAATCTGGGAATGAATTCCATTTTCAACCAGCATATGAGAATCAGAGGTCAGGGTGCATTCATTTATATACACATGGATTTATACTTTTCTAGATGCCTTCATGTACAATTATAAATATGGGCACTCGCAACTTTGCACTTGCTCACAGACCATGCACTCCAATCAAGGGTGAGCATGCTTCCAGGGTACACACAAACATGTATCTGTCCATGTGTGGACATCAAGTGAGAAGAAAAGAGTTTTAAAATCCATAAACCAGATGTGAGTGTTAATTTCCTTTGCCAAACCCTCAAATTCAAATTTACATCCCTTGAGTACCTCCATGAACTCTGACTTGGAATAATTTGCTTCATTTACATTTTAATGTAGGGAAAAATTGACTTTGATTAGTTCAATTACATTGTTGAAAACCAAACGAATGAAAGTCAAAATGAGCTTCTTAACCCAGCAAAGGTTATGAAAGCAACAGAGCCCTCCTCCCACTGGCTCTCATGGACTTTGTGTTTCATGTGCACATTATCCATGGCACAGCCCAAAGCAAACGTTTGCGTCAAGAGGCTCCATGATTAACAAAAATGGGATCTGTTGGCATAACTTGCCCTATCCCAAAAATGATGATGATGTCATAAAGCCTTTTGGAAGAAGAGTGGGCCATGCCGGCCTATCCAGATGTCAAATGGATCAGCACCCTCCATTCCTTATAATTACTGACTGTTCATTAGAGGGTAATACCTGGAGGGCCAGGAGTGCTGAACAGACCAATAGGGTCACCTCTCTCCAGTGACTCCTGAGTAGAGAGATCCTATTTTTCATTCTCCAGTGCAACTGATATTCAACCCTTTGAAAAATCAAAATCAAAATCTAAATACATTTTGTACTTGCTGTCTGGACTCTGCTATGAGGCAAGCTTTTGGTGGTCTCAGAATCCTACCAAGTAGGGCATTTATTTATTTATTTATTTATTTATTTACATACCACCAGATTTTCCCAAATGGGAACATTACCTTAGTACAGTCATTACCTTGCTGCCTAGATGCCCTAAGGACATCTGATCTCACTTGATTTCGGAAGCTAAGCAGGGTCGGCCCTGGTTAGTACTTGGATGGGCAACCACCAGGGAATACCAGGTGCTTGTAGGTGCCTGGAGTAGGAACTGGCAAGCCACTCCAGTACTCCTGCCAAGAAAACTCCATGGACATGGAGTCACGTAGAGTCGGTCACGACTGTAATGACACAACACACACACATACACACAAGTCATTACCTTAGTACAGTATTTTTGTTTCTTGGAACCATTCAGCCAAGGCAGCAAAGGTGTTTACTGTTAGATCTGCTTTCCTACATCCAAATCAGTTCCAGTCCAACCATATATATATATATATATTGGGGGGGGGAGCTCTAGTAGTGATTAAAAAAAATGGCTTCTGCATGTAAAAATACAAATTTCTAAATGCAAAATAACCTCTTTTTTTGCCCAAAGTTTCTGTCTTCTTACTAATGGTGCTGATACCAGGTGACGATGGTAACCTGACCCGCTACTTGGTCCTTTTTTAGCCCTGGACTGAAGCATGGATCTTCTGCATATAAAGTATATGCCCTTGATCTCTCATGAAGTGCTGCAAAGTGTAGAGTGCAACCTCTGATCTTATCAGAGAAGGGGAGAATGGAAGTAGGGCTAAAATTAGATGAGATCCCATTCAAGCAATTGTTAGTTGCATAAATGGCTTTTAAAAAGTCAATTTGCAGGCACAAGAGCTCATTCGGGATCTCAGTGACCATCCAACTCAAGCATCCCTCTCTAGGATAGGTCCTATGCCCCTGTCCTTTGCCTGCAATTTCACAACTGATGTACAGCATGTTAGTAGTGTGTTAGATTGAAAGAAGTCCTTGATAGATTTGGTAGATTATCCAACCCCCATCTTCATACTCTAGAGGCCTTTTATGCTTCTCCTTGCTTCATGAAGTATAATTTCATAATGACACAGTGTTTGAAATAATTCTAACTCCTTCTGCCACTTTTCAGGAAGACGTTATCCTTAGATAGTAGCTCCTCCTAATGAGATTCCAAATAGAGGACCCAAAGCTGGGCACACTCAGTTAAAACAATGCGATAAACACAGCTGAAGTGCAGTAAGATATAATATTAAGTATGGGTTCTGTAACAGTGTGTGGAATCAGTAGTGGACTGGATGAGGGTGAGCAAATTGAAGTTTGAATCCAGATAAGACAGGTATTCCCGAACAGCCAAAAGGCTGAGCAGGCATGTCTGGTGGGTCCCACAGTCCCCTGGAAACACTGGTTCACAGCTATGGTGCTTTTCTGGATCCAATCCTAAGCCTGGATGCTAAGGACACAGCAAAAATCAGATGTACATTTGAATAATTAAGCTGACTTGGCCATTGTGTTAATTCCTGGAGATAGTTGAATACACTATAGCAGTGTTGGCAAACTTTTTAGCGACTGAGTACCCAACCTACGTTTCAAAACCCACTTATTTTTTTACAAAGTGCCAATAGGGCAATTTAACCTGAATACAGTGGTAGCCCGTGTTACAAATTCTTCAGGTGCAACCCTTTGAGAAAGTGAGGATAGAAGAGCAGGGCTGCTACCCTTTGGGAAAGCAAGGATCAAAGAGAAGGGGGGCTACACTTTGGGAAAGGGAGGATCAAAGACAGGCTTTTGAATTTCCACTCACTGTGGCCGAGGGCAATTCAAAAACCTGTTCTTCGATCCTCACGTTCCCAAAGAGTAGCTCCTCATCGGGAAAGCCAGGGGGGAATGGCAGTGGCTTTGGGGCTTGTTTGTTGCCTCAGTTTACTCTCCAGCCATACCAGTCTGGGCACCCCAAAAGCACTGTCCCTGGAGAGTAGACTGGGGCTACAAAGAAGCCCATAAACCGCTGCCCCCCCTTCGCCCAGCTCTCTTCACGGAGCACAGTGGCGTGCTCCAAGCAGAGGGGGAAGTGTGCTGTGGCTGTGACAGGGCAATGTCACGTCCCCACAGAAAGGGCTCCACATGCCACCTTTAGCACCCATGTATAGATTCGCCAACACTGGACTACAGTGACCCATGCCTTAATTATATCATGATTGGGTTATAGTAATGTGGTGCTTCCTTTGAAGAGTCTTAAGAAACTTCAGCTGGTCCAAAACAATGTAGACCGGCAATTCTTGGGAACATATCACTACCTTTCTGAACTGTCTACTGGTCCCTTTCCACACCATCATTCAAAGTAGAGATGGGCACGACTTAGCGGTATTTTCGTTTTTGTTTTCGTTTTTCCGTTTTCGTTACGTAACGAAACGAAAACGAAAAACGGTTCAAAAATGGACCGAAAACGGAAACGAAACGACTAATTTTGAGCCAATTTTCGTTTTTCGTTACTGGAAAAACACATAATGGAGCTAAATGGGGAGAAACGAAAAATTTTTCATTTTCGTTTTCATTACGTAACGAAACAAAAACGAAAAATTTTGAAATTAGCTCACGAAAACGGAAACGAAACGAAACGGACCCTAGCCGAAAACGAAAATGAATTTTTTTTTCTGAGTCGTGCCCATCTCTAATTCAAAGTGGTAGTTATAATCTCTAAAGGACTATATCATTCGAGTCCAGGCTCTCTGTGACAAAGTATATTCCCACATAAACCTGGCAGACCTTGAAGATCTGCTGGAGAGGGTATTCTCATGGTCCTGCTGTTTCCAAACATCTGTTTGGTGAGAACCCAAGAGACAACTTTCTCAAGTGGCCACGCACAGGCATTGGAACTGTTTGCTAAGAGAGGGCAGCTTTGACATTTCTCTATTGTAGAGAATCACCATGTGTTGGGCAAAATTACACTCCTCAACTTGTGTTTACTCCTGAATATCTAGCAGTGGCAAGAAGTGTGTTTGGACTGTTAAGGTTTATGTCCCACCTTATCCATTCCTTGAAATGTCTGAATTGCCTATAGAGGCACAGGTTTTAATCACACCTCACTTGGATTACTGCCGCACCCTCCCTGTGGTGCTGCCTTTGAATGTAATGTAGTTGGTTAAAATATTTCAGCTAGACTGCTGCCTAGGGGTGGTTACAGGGAATACATATCTCCCCTGTTACAACAGCCTCACTGGCTGCTGTTCCATTTTCTGAGCCCAGTTCGAAATTCTGGTTATGACCTTATAAAGCCCTATCTGGCTTGGGTTCAAGCTACCTGAAGAACTTTACCTCCTCATATGAACCTTCTCCTAAAAAAATCCAGGAAGCCTTCTCTTACTCCTGCTGGCTTCACAAGTACCTTTGGTAGGCAGGGAGGTTGGTTCTTTCCTTCTTGTCCTTCCTGCATCAAAGAAAGGTATTTATTTTAAAATATTATGATCTAATTTTGTATCAAAGGGAGAATCTCCCCAAGATGGGAGTTAGGATCTTTTAATTGTGTTTTTAAATGTTCTTTTAGTGGTCCTATCTATCTATCTATCTATCTATCTATCTATCTATCTATCTATCTATCTATCTATCTATCTATCTATCTGTATTTTAATTATATATGTATTGTCCTTTTAGCTTTACTTGTGTTTTATTGAATTTGTCTTGCGAAGCATCCCATAGGAAAATTTGTCTTACAAGGTTTTCCTATGCCTGGATATTTCTTTCATCTTACATTTTTTTTTTTGTCTTAAGGGGCATTCCTTTTACGAGGTATTACTGTATGTGACATCCCATAATAGCAGCTACCTGTCCAAACTGATCAAACGTCTGCCTGAAATAAAGTACGGTGGTGCCCCAGGTTACAAATGCCTTGGGGTTGCAAAAAGAAATTATTGGAAATGGAGATGCCTCGGTTTAAACAATGTCCCAGGCTACATTTTTTTTCCTGTTAGGCATTGTGAAAAAAAATGTACACAGGATGCATTGCGCCCCCATAGTTTCTGGGGGTGTGGGAGGAGTTGGAGCTATTTTTTCATCGAGTTTTGGAGCTATTCTGGACATTTCTTGCAGCGGGTTTTGGACTTTTCAAAAGTTTTTAGTGCATTTCTCAAGCAGTGGAAAGGTAGGGAGCTGATCCTTCATTGCTTCCATTCCATGCCTGTTCTGTGCATTCTGCATTGTGTATGTTGGGGGGGGGTTGCTTTTTTTCTGACATCCAGAACGGATTAATCAATGCATTCCTATTGGAAACTGTAACTATCACTGTATTTGCCTATTTGCCTGCTGGTGGAAGGACAAAATAGAGTGCCCCCCTAGATTTCCAGGCAAATACATTGTACACCTTGGCAGCCGCCACCAAAGAGTCCCTCTGTTGTCCTCCTCACCAAACTAGCCTGTGAGGGCAGTGGGGTGAAGAGCTTTGGCAGAAGATCTCAAGAGCCAAGGAGGCTTGTGCAGTTGATACGGTCTTTCAGATAACTGGGGCCCAGACCATATCAGGTTTTATAGGTCACAGGCAGGATTTTGAATTGGGCTTGGGAATGGACCAGGAGATAATACAAATGTGCAATTGTATCCTCCCATGGCCTATCATCTTTCATAAGCTTTCAGCTATCATCTTTGCCAACCCAAGAATGCAAAATCGTGAATAACTGCTCAGTTAAGGAATACATAGAAATGTATCCACTGAAAGGCTTCTTGGAATGCAGAGGGTTTCTGGTCAGGCCCTCTGCTTGCTTGGGGTTACTGCTTCCTCTGCTCATTAATTTAAACTCAACGCTGTATGAGGAGCCCTGTGTAGAGAAATATGGAGACAAGGTCTGTGACCCAAACAACGATCACATTGATACACGCAGAAGCAGAGCAAGGAGAGAAACCAAAGATTGGCACAAAGGGAATCATCCGCCTTGCTAGGTTTGCGAGTGCTTGTAAACGTCTTTGGTCTAGTATGTATCTGCGTCAATATGACATTTAATTGGCACTTTGGTAAAAGGACAGCTTGCTTGCTTCTCTTCGGATGCACCTGCCTCCGTGGAAGAGATGCATTAATTTATGAGAGTTCTGTCCAGTTCTCTTTTTCCTCAGCATTGCACTTATTCTACACAGTGCCTGCATCCCTCAGGAGATGGGAGGGGGCGGGGGTTGGCAATGGGTCTCAACCTTAGAGATGGGCACGACCAGAAAAAATGACGTTTCGAGTTGTCATTTGTCGGGACAGGTCCGTTTCGGGTCGTTTCCGTTTGTCGCGATAATTTTCAAAAAGTTGTCGTTCCGTTTGTCGTTTGGTCGTTTGTGGGTTGGGGTTGGGGTTGGGGTAAGTGGGCTCTGGGAGGCACCTCTCTGGGTGCCTCTGACGTCTGACCCACTAAGAAGGGAAGGGAAGCGTTTTGGGGAGCCGCTGCATATTTATTTTTTGCATATGTTGGGGGGGTAAGTGGCAGAGGCACCTCTCTCTCTGGGTGCCTCGGACTCACTCACTAAGAAGGGCAGCATACTACCGTACCGGCGTACAGGTTAGGGAATGGGATAGTGAGAGTGGGCTCTGCAAGGCGCCCACTTTGACTCACTAAGAAGGGAAGTGTACTTGCGTACAGATCTGGATTAGGGTTGGTGGGGTTAGGGTAAGGTCTAGGGTTAGGGTTACGTTTAAGGTTAGGGTGGGTTATTGGGCTGCACCTCTGGGTGCCTCTGACCCACTAAGAAGGACAGCGTACTGGCGTTTGGGTTAGGGTTACGGTTAGGATTAGGGTTAGGGTTAGGGTTTGTGGGCTTTTAATGCCCTCTCTGGCACACCCAGAAGTCTCAATCAAAACCTGGCCATGCGATTGGTGGAATGGCTCCAAAAATTTGCATGGTCCCATCCCATGGCCAGCCCATCATTGCGCCTGCGCAGGTGTAAAAAAATAAAAAAATAAAAAATAAAATCAATGGAGACGTTTTATTGCAAGAAAAACCCACTGCTGCTACTATAAAATATCAGCCATTTAAAATACCTAATTTTCACATGTTTCTGTGGTGCTTTGGTGGGTTTTTGGAGCACGATTTCAAAAGAAAATTTGTGGTCGTCATTTTGGATCCCCCCCACCTCATGGCAAATGGAGAGAGACAGCGAGGATGCCCCCCCCCCCCAGCCTGGTACCCGCAGCCCAGGTCAGGAGAGGGGGGGAAGGCCGGGGACCCCCCCAGAAAACACCCCTCTCTGGTAGGTGCCCTCACTGAGGCAGGCATATTTTCGCCTGCTTTTATGGCCGGGAATCGGTTTTTTTTTTAATTTTTAAAACTTTTTTTCTGTGCTGCGCCGCTTGGCATCGCGCGATCGCCGGCGCCGCGATACCATGAACGACAACGACAAATCAGACCCAATTTATCTTTATCGTGTCGGGTTCGAGCTGGAGCGGAGTAACTGTCGTTCTCGTTCCTCGTTACGTAATGAGAATGACGAACGAGAACGGAAACGAGGATTTCGCCGAGTCGTGCCCATGTCTACTCAACCTTCTCAGAGGACGGAGGGCTCACCTGTCTCCTCTTCTTTCTTCACCAGGTGCTGATTCCCCTTCTCTTGAGGCTAATTTATCTCCAGCGAGGTCAAATGAGTCTTCTTGGCTTGCTTGATTCTCACAACAACCTTATAGAGCAGGCCAGTCTCTCTCTCTCTCTCTCTCTCTCTCTCTCTCTCTCTCTCTGTGTGTGTGTGTGTGTGTGTGTGTGTGAGAGAGAGAGAGAGAGAGAGAGAGAGAGAGAGACTGAGCTGAGAGTGCCCAGTGGGTTTCTTGTCTCAAGGAAGTATTTGGGCTACCACCAACAGCTGTGTCTTCTGTGGCGTAAAGAGGGAAGGGGAAAGGGAGCGGGCCATTTCATATCTTTGCTTCTCTTGTTCCTCTTTTGGGGCTCTCTTATGAGCAAGTGCAGATTGGGAGGCTGCATTTCTTGCCAAGACCCTTACCTCCAAATAAAATAAAATAAAAACCTGCTGCCGAAAAAGCAACTTGCACTCTTTTATAAACTTTTTTTTTGGGGGGGGGAATATGAGATGCTTCAAAAGATGGTAAAAGGGCCCTACAGGTGGTAGAGACAAAATGGGGATTTTTTGAGGGGAAAAACATGAGGGCATGGGGCTCAAAGAGGCTGCACTTGGGTCTTGGGGGCAATTTGCAGTCTGTGACCCAAATCAGATTATAAAGTAGTGCAGAACTTCAGTAAATGCTGTTTTCCAGTTCCTTTTATTTTGTCATTAAAACAGAATTACTACTATTTATGTGGAGTTGGTGAAAAGAATCACTATTCTGATGCAGCTTAGTCTGACACAAGTATGGCACAGAAACTGGCTCTTGTACTGGACTGGATGGGAGCTAATAGACTGAGGTTGAACCCAGGAAAGATGGAGGTCCCTCAAGCGGGGTCCCTATCGTTTGAGGATTGGGAACAGCCTTATCGTCTTTTTTTGGGGGGGGGTTGACTCCACAAAAAATGAGGTCCATGGCTTGGGCAACCACATGGACCTGGCACTCACCATGGAAACCCAGGTGGCATTGGTTGTCCAATCTATGCCCAGCTGTGGGTCTGCCTTAATGTTGGGGCCTTCCCCACATTGGTCCATGCACTTGTAGATTGAGATTAGACTACTGTAGTGCACTCTCTGTTGAGCTGCCTGAGGTTAGTGGGGAAGTTGCAGGCTAGTGCCAAATACAGCAGCCAGTTTATACAGCGATACCAGCATATTACCCCTGTCCTGGCTACACTGCACTGGCTGCCAATATGCTTTTGTATTGATTTCAAGGTTATAATGATAACACACAGAGCCCTAAATGGTTTCAGACCTCGTTATCTGTCAGAGCGAACTGTCCAGACCACTCATTCCTCTCAATCAGGGCATCTGAGAGTGCTGACCGCGGAGTATCAACAAGGAATCAGGGCTTCTCAGTTGTCGCCTCTCACTTGTAGAACAAAACGCCCCCTGTGATATGTCTAGTCCTAACTAACTCCATAGTTTTAAATGGCAATTAAAAACCTGGCTTTTATAGATTAGCATTTCAGGAATCTTATGTGTACACCATGAGAATCTTAGTGTACACCATACACTATATATACTGCCTTGAAACTGCTTTCCACCTCTTGTTCATGTTTATTTTGTCTTTTTTGTCTTTTGGGGGTTTATTTTTATTTATTTCATTTTTCACTAATGATTGTATTGTATTATCACTATGTGTTAATTGTTATTGTCCAATTGTTTGGCTTACTATGTTTGTACTAATTTTGTACAATTTTTATATATTTTTCTTTATGTTTTGTTGTTCTCTGTATTATCTGTTGTAAACTGCCCACAGTAAACCATAGGTTAGATGACACAGTATTAAAATCTAATAAGTAAAATAAATACATATGTGAGAATTCTGGGTTTGGCCAGTCTACCCGCCCTGCAAAGCTCAAATAAGACGCTTGTCTTTTGGAACGAACAGAAGATTTATTTACTTCGTCCAGGTCCCTGGAGGCACTCCCTTTAACAAGAGTTCCAACTTTATCAACAGCATTTTTAGAGTCTCTGGAAGGGGTAAAATCCGCAAAGCTTAGTCCCCCTTCTGCTCCGGAGGGAGGGCAGTTCCACCACACGCTCTCAGAGGTCCCGAGTCCTGGGTCGACATCTCCGCTTGTACCCCAGCTTCTGAGGTAATTCTGTGCCCAGTTCTGCTCACTTGCCGGTTCCTCCGCGGGAAGTCGTCCCTTAAGGCTAGTCCTCTCCCCATGGTGTGTTTCCCGCTACGCTGATTCTCCTCCTTGATGTTTTCCAGCCATCTCTCGAACTCCAAGTCCTTTCTGATTTGTTTTATTTGTGGTTATATTCTCTAGCCTCTCGCTCACCCCAGTATAAGCACCCTTTCTTGTGTGCTCTCCGGCGATAACTCTCAGTCTCAGCATGGAGCATCATCATCTGCTCCCATCGCTTGGTGTAGGGATCTTCCATCCATACCCACTTCCAACCTGGGGGTAGGACCCTCAGCTTCCCCCTTTTAACTTCTCCAAACCCCACCTTCACAACCGTGGGTTGGCTGGTTTCTCCCGCCTTCTCTTCTTTCACCAATTTGGAGGTTTTCCCCGGTTTTCCCGCCTCTGCCTGGTTTCCCACCTCCCGAGCCTTTCAGGCTGTCTCCTCTTCTATTATCTTTATAGATTCCCTGAATCTTTGCCCTAGCATCTCCCTCTCTTCTTGCTCCCTTATTTTATCAAACCGGTCCCTCTCCCGCCATTTCTGTTTTTCCAACCACTCTTCCCTTTCTTTCTCCGCAGGTGTGGGCAGCACTCTCCTTTGGGTGGCTTCTCCCATCTCTCCTGCCCCACAACATAATTTTTTAAAAGGTCACAAAACACACCAGTACATATCTTTCCATATGCATTTATCCTGATGTGCATACATCAATGCATTTTTGCCAACACATTTTTGCCCATGCATTTTTCTACATTGTTTTTACTCATATGTACATTTTATGCACTCACTTTACTACTTTTGGCATATTTTGTAAACATTTGGTCACCACAAAAGTTGGAGACATTCAAAGAGTAATTGGTAAGTGCAATTCAGTTACCTATCGGTTTGAAAAGAGCAAATTAAGGGAATCTGAATTCATATCCATTTCCAATCTCTATCATGTGTGTATTTTAATCCCCTCTTTCAAAAGCAGCCTATCAGCAATGCCTATATCCTCTGAAACTCTCAAAATAGTTATCTTTATATTTAGAGTCTTCAAATTTATGTTAATAGGATCTTAAACCTAATAGGTTATGCTTTTCTTTTCTTTTTAAGTGGGAAAATCCAGAATGATAAACATATACAGGCAGGAACAAGGGGGAAGCATGTGTGCTCAGCTAAAGATGGTTGGGAGGGCCAACTCACTCACCTCCATTAATTTCCTATTTCCCACGGTCTTCCCATTTTGCTTCTCATGGTCCATTATGTCAGAATGTTAGCATCAGTGATGCCCAAAATCTGTGTAAGGGTGATGGTCTCATTAGCAGGGGGAGATGGATGGAAAATAAAGATATCCTCCTTTAATCTGGGGGCACTCTTGGATTTGTTTGCCCATCGCCCAGTATCTATCTCACTGCAGGCATGTCAGGTGACCCCTGGGATGAAAGCAGGAACCTTTTAATTACAAGCTGTTTCCCCATCCCAGATGACATTACTGACAATGGCAAATTGCCAGTAATTAAAGAGTTTATTCCTTTGATCTGGGCTGGGGGTCTGGTTGTGGGTGAATTTTCAACACATCTAGGTGGCACTGAGATGGAAGCAGGAACTTTTTACTTACTGACAATCTCAATTCTACCTATGACATCATCACCCTAGTGCAGATGTAATTTACTCAACCGGACTTTGGCCAACATATCCTAAACTATCTTTTAAAAATAAAAATCCAGGCTTTATTAATGTTTTGTTTCCCTTATATGCATTTTGTTGTTTTCTAAGCTGGCAGAAATGACAAAAAAAATTTAAAGATCAGTTTGAATTGAAAATGGCAAGTCTACAGGTTCACTGTGAAAGACGAACCTTCTGTCATTTAAAAATGTGAATTTTGTCATGCTGAAAAGGACATTGTCTTCATCTCAACAAGTTCTTTCTTCTCTCTTATAGTTGAGAATGCCAAGTTGTTATTTAAGACAGAAAGCAAGAGGAATTTCCTTTCAGTGCCTGCTAGTTTTATAGTTTGAAGGTCTTGGCCCTGAGCAAAAAACTTAGAGCTACTCTACACTTTGGATTTCCCACAAGAACTAACACATTTTGAGATTCACTCTCACAGGCAGTACCATATTCCAGTCATGTCCAAACTTCTGCTCTCCAGATGTTTGGGACCACAACTCCCACAGTCCTTTGCCATTGGCAGTCTAAGCTTGGAATTCTGGGACTTGTGGTCCAAATCATCAGGAGGGCTAAAGTTTGGACATGCCTGCCATATTCAGAGCCACCTCAAAGGCTGTGCCAGAAGGAACGTTGCCTCGCCACCCTCTGTTACTACCCTCTTGACAATGCCACCTTGCCACTGTCACCTCTCCCACCTGCTTCCCGTCTTACTCTGGCCGTAGCCCTACTCAGATATGGCTCACCCCATTTTCATCCATCACTTGAACTGAGAGCCTAAACAAAAGAAAGAATCTCCTCCACAGAAGCATCACTTTCCCCATGAAGAACACATTATTTGGAGAGCAGCATGCATTGCTGGCTGCTGGTCTTGAAAAGCAGTGCTCAGCACAATCCCTTATTCTGAAGGGTGTTTCTTCAAGCTCCAGTCCTTGGGGCCTGGCCAGCTCAGGACAGCAAAGATCTCCAGAACAATGGAGTTGTGCCTCCTGCTGCAAATTCACTACTTCTGGAATGGAAGGGTCATCCCTGGCCAGGTTAATTCATAGGTTTATCAAGTGAGCCTTTTCTATCATATAGTCAATATGCGTACCATGTCAATGGTGATAAAGCAACCACAAGGCCACATAACATAACTTGGTTCTCCAGTTGCACTGTCACAAATAGGAAAGCACTCCAGAGGGTCATAACCACAGCCCAGAAGATCATTGGTCACCCTCTCCCATCTCTGGAAGAACTATGCAGTTCCCGTTGCCTTAAAAAGGCAAATAACATTCTATAGGATTCATCTCATCCCGGACATAGCCTGTTTGTACTGTTGCTTTTGGGAAAGAGATACAGAGCAATAAAAACAAGAACAACCAGACTAAAAATAGTTTTTTATCCAAGAGCCAAAACCATCTTAAATCCTGCAACCAAACAGTGTGACCTTGGGGAGTTGTGTGATGAATGTATACAAGTGCTTTTAATTCTTTTTGCCTTTAAATGTATTTTTCTTTCTAATTTTAGTTTTGTTTTTGTTTTTCTCACACCTAGGATAGCTTTCAATTTTGTTGTACTGAAGGATCTCTTCTGTTCTGTTCTATTCTATTCTATTCAGAAGGAAAAACAAGTCTGTGAAGTGGAGGAAGTCCTCCCTCATTAATAAGACCTTTCTAGCTTTGCTCCCATGCCTCATGACAGTGGGCTGTCGAGCTGCCCTCAACCCACAATGCTTTCTGCTGTAAGATATGCCAACAGCAAATACGTTCAATATCTCTCTTAGGCATTTTCTTCCATCCTGCAGTAGGAAGCACAGACTGGATGTATTAGTCTTCCTCAACGTAAATGCCGACAAACGCTCATCCACCCCTCTGCCTGCTCTTCTCCAGTCCCTCTGTCTTGCAGAGCAAATAAATTGCTTCAGATTCCTGTAACTCAGGCAGAAAGCCAGGCCCCTTGCTGATAAAACCAGCCGGCCTGGATAGTGTTGCTATGGTAACTTGCACTTTCTTTCCTTATCCTTTTGTTTGGCTCTGGACCCAGACTTTGTGCACAGTCATAATGGAGCCAGACACTTGGGATATTTCGGGGTGGGGTAGGGTGGGGTGTAATTCCATACCATACAGTATCATGCCATTTGGCCGATGTCCTTCAGTGTTTAGAGCAAATAATACTGCTGTCCAAGATGGCCCCATGGAGTGATGGAAGCCACCAGGATAAAGCACATCATGCTTTAGGGGGTGGAATCAGCACAATCATCACTTTTCCCTCCTTTCTCCCTCATGAATTACACGTGAAGAAATCTTGTCCAATTATCTAACATTCCTTATCTCACCTGTTAAGCGATAATTGAGCATAATGAAATATTTTATGAGATGCTTTGGGGGTTCCCAACACCCCAAAACCACGTCCCATACCATGCACAAGCACCACACGAAAACCCCAAACAATAAATGAGGACAGAGAAAAAAAAATCAGTTCAAATGGAAGACTGAGAGAGTTGAGAACCCAATAGCTCAATGGGCCAAACACCCATGCTGCAAGATGCAATGTTATGGCAAGGGTTACACAAGCCAAGTGTCTTATGTGAGAGGGAAATGTTATAAGGACCATTGGGGTTTGATTCTCTATTGTTAAGTTCAGAAAGACAGCGAATTTAAAATACATGAGAATACTCAGTTACCAAGTGAAGCAAATGTTCATACGAAACCTGTTGTGTTGGAGTTTGTTAATAAAAGTTTATTGATTACGGAAGAGGCATCTGTCAGTTATTATAATCATTATGGACTGGAACCGTGTGTATTATTTACAAAGAACCTTCAAACTCCCCCCCCCCCAGCCTGCCCTGCCAACTCTGCCTCTATTCTTTGCTTAAGCCACTTAACAATCTTGAAAAATCAGAATCGTCCTTTATGCTATCCTTCAGAGAGGACTGGGGACAACGTTTTCCATTTTTAAAAAAAATGTTGCTAACCCACACAGTGCATCAGCAATGCTTTGAAAGGTCTTTAAAAGGGCTATTTCAAAGCACTGCTGGGGTGTTGGGGACAATAAAAAAGAAGAGGAAAACTTCCTCCCCCTTCTCCTCTGCAGGTGAGCAACTAGGGAGTCTTCCATTTCTCCAGACTGTTAAGCAAAGGAACAGCTAGGCAGCCACTTCGATGTACACATTTGAAGGGAACCAAAATGACGCGATTCTACCCTCACAAAAACAAAACCAAAAAACCAAAAAAAAAAAATTAGACTCTAATGGGGGCCAAAAAGGTGTGGGTAGGCACTGATCATGAGTTGGCTGAATTGCAATGGCATATACATCCTATAGCAGGCATGACCAAACTTCGGCCCTCCAGGTGTTTTGGACCACAACTCCCACAGTCCTTTGCCAATGGCCACCTAAGCTTAGAATTCTTGGAGTTGTGGTCCAAAACTTCAGGAGGGCCGAAGTTTGGACATGCCTGTCCTATAGTCACCAGAAGTAGGAGTGATTCAGTCCATCTTGAGCCCAAAACAAACTGTAGGACAAATGCCTGTCTGGTTATAACCTGAATACCACCTGCATAGTTCTCGCCCATAGGAACAAAGGGCTCGGTCACATGTCCCTTTAAAGAGAGTTTAAATTACTAAATAAATCGTGCCCAAAAATACCGTCCTCATGGCCACCCCGCTTTTTGAAAAAAAAGGAAAAAGAAAACCCGGTAATGCTCCCTTAACCGAGGTTTCTGTGACTTACCTTACAGGCTCGGGAATTTTTGCCTCGCTTTTGAAGGAGGCAGACGCTGTGTGACCCTGCTGATAATCTGGGTTTCTTTTTATTTTTTTATTTTTTTGCATAGCACCCACCGGCTCTTCCTGGGGCCGATCGGTGCTGTTTTTTTAATTTGGCTCCATATCGGAGTAACAGGAAGTCCGACACAGAATTAAATTCCCCCAGAAAAGTCTTCCTTTTTTTTCAAGTACTAGCGCCACCTGCTGGCCAAGGGGGCTGAACTGCACTTTAAAATTGAAAAACCAGATTTTGACGTGAGACCTCTTCTCCCACATTTAAATCACGTGATGGGAAGAAGAGGAAAAGCCAGACCTTCAGAAGATCAGGATTGAAACCCAGGTGTGACCTTGGCCTTTACTTTTTTGTATACTGGTGATTTCAAAAATCTGAAAAATGAGGGATTGACATTTCAGGACACATTTCTAAATTTGTTTCAGAAAATCTACATGCAGATTTGGAACATAAGAAGCTGTCTTAGACTGAATCAGACCACTGGACCCTCTAGGCCAGTATTATTAACTCTGATAGGCAACAGTCCCCTAGACAAGATTAATTTACAGCCCAGCCTGGAGATTCTGTTTAGTGTCTGAAATCAGGCATGTTCACTTGTACAGTAATACTTTGGTTAAGAGTAGCTTGGTTTAAGAGCATTATGCAAGACAATCAAACATTTATTCTACATTTTGCCTTGATCAACAAGCAATGTCTTTATATACAAGCACTGGAGCTGGTCACATGATCATGTGAGCCAATGGTGGCTCTCCCTCCCTCCCTCTTCCTGCTGGATTATGGGTGAGGCAGCCTCCAAAGCGGATGGAGGAGGGAGGCAGAGATGTCTCCCTTGCACTAGCCAGAAACATTTTCAAAGGGGAGTGCAGGGTAGGGTTTTCTTTTTCTTTATATTTATATTTTATTTAATTTGTTTTCAACATCATATCTTATTTTTTCAAACCTTTTCTAGTCATGGGGATCTAGTCAAGGTGTATATGCTACAAATTGTACTTTATTATTGTCACATTAAAAACACAGAGTAAATTCCAGTTGTTAGTCCCAAGCAGAGCAGATTCTGCAGCCAGGTACATAAATCATGGTGTGGATGGGGACTTCTAGCGAACTTTTGTGACTTTTTTTTTTGCATTTGGTGTATACAGTATATGGTCTATGGGACCCCAGAACAAATCATCTGAGTTTCCTTCTTTTTTTTCTTATGGAAGAATTTGCTTTGATATAAGACAGTTTTGGTTTATAAGCATGTTTCCGGAATGAATTACAGTGCCACCCCCATATCTGCTGATTTGCCATTTGCAGATTCAGTTGATGATCAGCAGGTGTTGGGGGCGTTGGGGCGTTGGGTGCAAAAGCTGTGCCACGCTGCCTGGGTGGCAGACTAGGTGGCACTTTCACCCACAGCACCCCACCACATCCACTGGGCAGGTCGGCGGATTAGGCGGCAGGACAGAGTGCCTTCATGCTGCCCAGTCCATTCAAAGGTGCAGCAGTGCGGCAGGCTGCATGGTTTCCCCCCTTTGGCAGTAACCCACTGCCTCTGGGCAGGTCAGTAAGGTCCCATGGGGCACTGACTCAGTTCCTTTGCACAGGGCGGTGAGGTGCTGGGGGGGGAGCCACACCACATGACTTTTTCCTGGCCCTAACCTACTCCCACAGGGCAGATTCGAGGACCTGGCAGCAGAAGAGAGTGCCTTTACTCCATCTGGTCCACCATGCTGCTGCAACTTCAGACAGAGCGGGTGGCATGAAAGTGTTCTCTGGCACTACCCAGTGCTCTAACCTGCCCAGCGGGAGTGAGTTAATGCCAGGGGGGGTCAAAACCCACCTCTTCCGCTGGGCAGGTCAGCGGCCCTTCACACTGCCAAGCATTTGGAGGGTGTTGGGATGAAAGCTTTCACACCAGGCACCCCACCACCCCTGTTACCACCTTTACCCTTGATAAGAGCATTGACTCTTATCCACCGATTTCAGTATCCATGGGGTGGAACCAAGCTCCCGTGGATATGGGGGTCCTACTGTATTCTTGTAAACCAAGGTATTACTTTACTCTGGTTAGTAATCTCTGTGTTCTATGCTTTTATACTTCCCAAAGATACTGGAATATTCAGCAGCTTTCTACATGGATATCAAGACAAAGCACAGGTGCATTCTGCATGCACAAGACACTATACTCTCCTGAACCTTTTGTTTTTAAATTTAATCATGTCTCTGGGGAACAATTTAGTGACACAAATGAATGCTCTCATCTTTCCGTGATACCTTCCATATCCTGACCTACTGAAAACATGATCAGTGTTTCGTCTATACTTCAGTCCACACCCTAATCTATTTTTCAAAATGTTCTGTGTTTAGTGTCTAATTGATTTCTTTTCTGAATTTTGGAGTAGGAAATCTCAATAATACTGTAATTCTCTTTGTTCCAGATTTATTGGCCTTAGATATTCAAGCAGTGAATCCTTCTGCAAACAGCACCAGCAGGTCGTATTTGGTGATCATATCTGGTAATGTGTTCTTTATGAGACACATAATATGATTTTATTTGGGTAACACCATCTGCCTGAGAAATTTGGTTCACAATATAAAGTTAAGTGGTCTGTTTCCTGAAAAACTTTTAAATGTTCCTGCTCTCTTTCTGAAATGTACAGCATCTGTCTCTTTGTATTCCCTGTAAACATTTTACAAGTTTGTCATTATAATCAATTTTTTTTCAGAATGTACACAGGCATCTGGATTCTGAGTTTAACTTTCAAATTCCTCATGGCTAGAAGTGGGAACTCTCCCTTCCCACTTATAAAGATGGAAGTCTACTATTTTTATCATATCCCAAGCAAATTGGGGGTGGGGTGGGGGTGATAGCAAGAATGAGTAAGCTGGTTGCCACTATTGCTCTTGTGACTACTGGGAATTAAGAATGGTGTAATAATTTGGACAGTTAGTATGCGCCCTTTTGAATACACACTGTAACATGATGAAGGGGTTTGAGTGTGTTAGAGAAGCAAACAACAACAACAACAACAACAACAACACAATACTGTACAGTCAGGAGGCTTCAACCCCCTTACAAGTCTGATCTCCTAGCAGGATCATCCAAGGCAGAATGTTCACATCTGAGGCACCACAGTAGGAAGCATCTCCCAAAGGTCAACTGAGGCCAGGCCCACTGGAATGTCACAGGCGCGCTCACTCCGAGTGGCCACACCCAGGGAGGCACGGAAGTCGCTCACGCGCAATCGCACCTTCTCTGTGGTGGACCCCTTGTTGTGGAACCACCTTCCAAGTGAGCTGCGCCTTGCACAGTCCCTGCCTGCCTTTAAAAAAGCGCTTAAAACCATGCTTTTCAGGGAGGCATTTGGCGACCTTTAATTTAATTTAATTTAATCCATCGGTTTTTTTTTTCCCCTGCCCTCTTGATGCCTCTTGCTGAGGGTTTCCCCTCCTATTGCTCTGGCTTTATTTGATTTTGATTTTGTTTGTTTTGTACTGTATTGTTGATTTTAATTTTGTTGTAAACCACCCAGAGTTCCGCTGGAAGATGGGTGGTATAGAAATAAAATAAAATAAAATAAAATAAAATAAAATAAAATAAAATAAATAAATAAATAAATAAATAAATAAATAAATAAATAATCTACTCTCTTCAAGAGTAGCGGCCATGCCAGTAGAGGAGAATGGATCATTCTGATGAATGGAGAAACCTCCAGAGGGTAGATACTGGGCAGCAGTATTAGTTGAAGATGATACTGGTGGAGGATCTTCCAAAGACAACAGCAGTGACACTCAAGCTAACTTTCCTTAGTTTTGCACAGAAGAAAGCAATGGAAAAGCATAATGGTGCTAGAGGAGTCTTTTATAGACACCCCAAACTGTCAGAAAGATGTGTAAGTGGGTCCTGGAGCAAGTCTACCCTGAACGTTCCCTGGAGACAAAAATGATGAAACTGAAATGGGCATACAGTACTATGAGCACTACATGAGAAGGAATGGTTCATTGAAAAAGACAGCAGTGCTGAGGAAAGTTGAAGGCAGCAGAAAAGGAAGAAGACTAAATATGAGATGGATTGAATCCCTAAAGGTAGTCACAGCCTTCAGACAGTAACTGAGAAAAAACATCTGCCTAAACAGAAAGGTCTTTGCCTCCTTGCGGATGGACTGCAAAGACAAGGCCAAGCTTGCCATTCCAGACTTTGGGAGGAGTGACAGAGAAAGCCCTGGCTCTTCCCCAAAGGCACCTGAGAGGGGCGGGACAGAGAAAAAGGCATTCCCAAGTGACCATTTGTAATGACTCATACCAGCAATAACAAACACAACTGTTAAGAGTAGATTTGTAGAGGAGCTGACAAGGGCTTTGCCTCAGAATATGTTTCACTTCAGGGTCAGGGTATGGGCCTGTATGGTTAAATGACGAAAATAAGAGATAAATAGCTAGTTAGTAGGGCACTGAGGGCACTTTATGAACCCTGAGTGAGACTTGCTGATAAATGATAGTGTCCTCAAGCATGGTTTTGGACATTTACCGTAGGGAATAATGGAGTGAGGTTCCATTGATTCTGTTCTTAAATGAGGGCATTCTAATACTTGTGGCTTAAGTGACTCTTGCTTTAGTTGGATTTATTAGGTGATCAAAGAAGTGAGACTGACCAGAATGGTCATTTGCATCACACCTTTCTGTCTCTGTATTCTGCCCCCTACTTGGGGAATCAGCATGAGAGGGAATCAACAACAAATTATATTCCCTAAATGTAGGATGTTGCTTTATTTACTGCACTTCCACCCAAGTGTTCTTCTAAGGGGTTCCCATCTGAGCAGTTTACAGGATCCTTCCTGCATTAGGACTTGACAGTGCTTCTTCATCCTGAAGGAATTCATGTTTTGAAACTGACAAGTATTCTAGAACATGCTCTACAGTACATGCAAGTTCTCGGTCCTATTCTTAATATGAGAGGGTGGTGATCATATCCTGTGCACCTATGCAGAGAAGCCAGGAGTCGCATTGTGCTGCCCTCTTTTGTGTATTAACTCCATCATCCTGAGTTGATGGACATTATTTCTTAAGCTCAGGACCCAGATATCATTGATATCCAACTCCCAGGATACCCAGCCAACATGACTAACAATCAGGGATAATGCTTTTCATAAACCTTCTTTTGTTAGTCACTGATGTCTGGGGGGCTTGTAGTTGTGAGTTGACACAGGAATCTTAATTGGTATCTCCAGTTATAGGCCTCACCAGCATCTTCAGTTAAAGGGGGGATCAGGTGGCAAGGCTGGGAGGGGGAAAAAGCCCACCCTCTTAATGAGATTTACAGGGAGGAGTAGGGGGGCATTGGGAATTAGGGAAGGCAATACGGGGGGGAGCTTGATGAACATGAGGTCCCCAGCTTGGTAAAAAGCAGCTTTATACATAATAAGGCATAAAGAGGTGGGATGGGAAAGTTACAGTTTATCAGGGACTGTGAGCCCATGGTCCCTCAGTCAAGCTACTTGCGTCGACCCTATTAACACAAGATTTGGTGGTGGGGGTGGGGGTGGGGAGGGAGGGGGGATGAGGTTGAATAAAGTTCCCTATATCTCTGACTATCAGAAGCAAATGAGCCACTCTTGGCTCACCCTACGCCTAAAGACCACCGTCCTGCCACCTTCCATAACAAGATATATAGAGTCCGTCCCCTGGCTGCCTTTCCCTCCTGCTGGTCTTGGCCTTCCTGCTTTATCACACCATGTGTGATTGATGTGTATGTATTTGATCTGTGGGGGTGGGGGGGAGGGATGGAGGGAGGGAGAGAGATTCAGTGGGAGTAACTGAATTAAATGCCCAGCTTATTAGATCTAGCACGTGGGGAGGCAGTTGCAGTTAAGATTTCTAATGTATGTGCCAAGTCTGTTTTTCTGTCTAAGTTGTGGACTGAAGGGGCACAAGATATCTGAGTGAATTTTGCCCTTTGACTGTCATATTTGGTGCCATGGGCTGCCAGGTCTTTCCTTCCACCAAACACAAAATGGTCACCAGCTGCTGCTATACTCCAGACCTTATTGCGAGATTTGCTGGAGCCAATTGAAAAGCAGAACATATTTTGAGAGACAAAGGTCTGTGTTCCTCCTCAGTGATGTGCTGTTTTTTTTAAGAACTACCAATCCCTGTTCTGCATAGACAGGAGGATGGGACATCTGGTGGGCAGCTCAAAAGCCCCTGATAATGGCGGCATTGATCCTAGGATCAGAATCCTGAAAGCCATTGCTGCTGATTTACAATCCATAATTGTCTCATTCTCTCTCTCTCTCTCTCTCTCTCTCTCTCTCTCTCTCTCACACACACACACACACACACACACACACACACACACACACACACAC
>JAHTLZ010000015.1:45042723-45053471 GCA_023846285.1 Phrynocephalus versicolor | reverse complement strand
TTGCAGAAAAAATAAAAATAAAAAATAAAATTAAAAAAAGCACTGAGCACAGGCACACTAGAGCTGGTTGGGGCTTTTTAAAAAAAGCCTCGATCAGCTTAGTGCGGGCCCCCTGCTGGGTGCTTGCAGTAATAAAAAATAAAAATAAAAATAATAGATATAAGAAAAGCACCGATGGGGCCCTGGGAAGTCCAAAAAACAAAAACAAAAATGAAAAATGAAATGAAACTAATTATGAAATGAATTTGTTTAAAAAATTGTTTCTTAATAAACGAAATGAACTGGGGTAAGGAGAACCGAAAAACTAAACAAAATGCCATTTTGGCATTTCGTGCCCATCTCTGTTAGTTAATTTGCTGATTGATTTGTCCAACAGAATTATTAAACTTCACATTATCACCAAGAAGCACCGAAAGCAACAGCAATGAGCTGGAGCAGGAAAATAGTGATATTTGGCATTTTAGACAAAGTAAGTACTAAATTTTAAATCTGCTGTTGAACAATTTTTTAAAAATTAGGGCCACGGGTTAATTTTAATAGGGTCACCTGTTCCTCTTCCCTGAGGGAGTCTCTCCCATTGCTAGATACAAAGGAGGAGGACCTCCTTCCAGATCAGACTATTGCTCAACTATCCAGAACTATCTGCTTTGCTGCAAAGAGAGATGATGATGATGATAATGATGATGATGGCGATGGTTGAAGCAACACTTGCAAAAGTGGAGATAGGCAGGACTGAAACTAGAATGCCTGTCATGAACCATAAGTGTTTTGCCACTGAGCTGTGGCTCCGGTTTTGTGGCTGACCATTTAGTGAGAACCAAAAGCACAACTTTAGGAAGAAGGGGAGCATGATGGAATTAGAAACAGTTTGGAAGGCAGATGGCAAATGTCGATGCAAGCATGGCCCAAAGATAGTCAGCTTGTGTGAACTTAAGTGGTATTATGCAGCTGAGAATTTGCAAAGGACATGTTATGATATTCTGGTAGGCAGAGCTGGGGTGATAAAGGAAGAAGATATGGGCATGCTTGGGATCTGGGAGGAAAGATCTGCAATCAGCCTCAGCTAGAAAAGAGTTTATATTTGGACCCTTCAGCAGTACTATTGGAATCTCATAATGATCATTCTGAACCCTCAGGATTGAATGTTTAACAGGAGATGTGATGATTATTGTCTGAATCATTCTGGAAAAAGACATGTAGAATGAGAATTCTCCTACCCTTCAGCAATGGTTATGAAGTGCATTTTAGATAATGTGGTGATGTCTGAATTGACTTAAAACAAGATCATTTATACGGGAATGAAGTCCTCTGGGGTCAGGCTGCAATGATGATCAAAGTGATGAAAACATGCACAATTATATTCTGTCAATTATATGCAGAAAGAAAGAAAGAAAGAAAGAAAGAAAGAAAGAAAGAAACTAAAAGTGATGAGATATGCTTAGATGGATTGAGATTCTGGGAATATGATGTTTGATCTATTTTTTAAAGAAAATCTAAACCCAAATGTTGTATCATCATAATGGGGAACCCCCCCCTTTTTTTCTGGACTAAATGCTTACTGTTGCTTCAGTATTTCAGGTTAAAACAGCCAAGCCATAATGCAAAGCAGTGAGTGGTCATAATTATAGGATACTGCACACATATTGTTAAATCCCAAGAACTCTTGTAGCAACTTAAAGACAAACTAGTTTTTATTTTTCATAAGCTTTTGGTAAGAGCCTTGTGGCACAGTGACCAAACTGCAGTATTGCAGTGAAGATTCTGCTCATGACCTGAGTTCGATCCTGATGGACTCATGCAGCTGGTGCAAGGTTGATTCAGTCTTTCCATCATTCCAAGGTCACTAAAATGAGTGTCCACTAAAATGAGTGTCCAATCATAGGGCATGGGATACAATCCACCTGGCAACCAGAGGAGCCGCAGGAGGAAGTTGGAGGACATTATATGTGTGCCATGCAACTCACCCTGCCTCCCACCAGCTAATCTTTACCTCCAGGACGGAGGCAGGTGGAGATGCTCTATCCTCATCAGTTGTCAGTCCTGTTGATTCTATATGGTACGTGGAGTAGGTGATGCCATTTAATTCACTGCAAGCAGCAAAATGTACCAGCCTGGTAGCCCTCGTTTTTTTAATCACAAGACTTAGGGCCAAATGACACCTGATGTTAAATAGGTTTGTTTTTTTTTTTGCATCTGACTTTCTGCAGGTTTCTCAAATTGCAAATTGCATCAGCTGGTATGGGGTGGAGAGATAATTAATGGGATCAGAGCAGGTATGGAAGGAAATTTAATCCTTTCCCCTCCTACTATGGGCCTTAGGATAATCTCCCTTCAGAAGCTGGTATTTGCTTTCAGGGGGAAATCTCCCATTGGCACTAATAGGCATAGACTGCCTCGTTAAAACAGAATAGAGATTCTTAAGCCATCTTGAAACCCTTTCTAGTCTCTCGGCATTTTCCCCAAAGAGAGTTCAAAAAAGTTTGTTTGAACTGATGAGGGACCGTTGTAACATCTTACTGGCACGTGATAGGTTCACACAGGGAAGGGCACTTCTTTTAGACAGAACGCCTCGGCTGCCATCAGAAAGGAAGGGCAGGTTATTGGTACAGTGCTAGTCAAGACTGGCAAGCGGATTACCTTGCCTATGGGGCTAACCACCAGATTAACAATCCTGGGTTGCTGCAGTTGTTTTAATTAATTTTTCCACTTCTATGCCGTCAGTCACTATCACCACCACCATCATTCTACCTCCTATGAGAGGTTTTCCTCCTAATACTAATTGATGGTGGGGAGAGATTATTATTACTGAGCTTGCAGAAATAGAAGGGAAGCTTCAACCTGGCCACTCACCCACCCACCCCCTTTTTTTGCACATTGGGATGCCAATGCCTATTACCTTCTTCCCACATCTGATATTTAACTAACACCCCCCCCACACACACACATGCAACAATCACTATGATGTTGTTAGCATCATAGGCTGTTAGCCCCTAAGTCTCGCTCTGAAATGACCGGATAGAATATATTTCACTGTCATTTTATGAATTCATCTGGTAGACATGAATGACCTCTGACCCAAAAATACCCATCCATATTTATGACAAAAGATTTCCAATAGAGCAGGTGGTGGGAGGCACAGAGGCTGCCTGTTTTGCTCATGTAAACCCTGGCCCAGGCAAGGCTTTTGGGGAGCCAAACCAGAAAACAGACGCCAAACTAAAGACATCAATAATTTAAACTAGACTTGCTCATAGGGATTCCAGAGTTACGGCAGCATCTTCTGAAAAATAATTTTTGCATTTTTTTAAATAATAAATTTCCTCATAGAATCACAGCTGCTTGGATTAGGATTGTGCACAAGGAAGGCATGGCTTCTTAATTTTTTTAGAGGGAGGGGAGTGGTTTCCTGACAGTGCCAGCCCAAAATCTTTTGCTCCCTAAAAGCAGAAAGCTGATAGCTGTTCCCACTTTTTTCACTCTTAAAAGTTTTGCAGTACCTCTGAGACCTGAATTTCCCCCTTTGCTGTAAATTCCAGGGTCTGAAGCAGCCTTCTTAATGTTTCTGCATAATCTAGCTAGCCATGCCCCTTAAAGGAGCCAAACAGAATCTTCCCTGTGCGAGAGAGTCAAGTGGGAAAGTTTTTCTCTCAGGGTGCGGTTACACTATTGAAATAAATTGGGAGCTGCATCAGGGTTTTCAAATTCGTTTAAAGTTACACTGTATTCAAGTGTTTTTTGGGTTGATGTGTTTGTCCTCTTGAGACAACTTTTAATCTGGGTGTAAAATGAGGGAGCTACACAGGGCTTTCGGAATTGCTTTTAAATTGGCACCACGGGGCTCCGTCTTGCTGTGTTTCACCTTTCACAATGTGTGGTGGTGCTCAATAAAATGGACAGTCTTGAAGGTGCCACAAGGCTCCTCACTGTAGCTCTTTGCAATTGTTGTCAACAGCCTAGAGAAAGTGGTGTGTGTGTGAGAGAGAGAGAGGGGGGGGTATGTGTAATAGCCTGCTCCTGTAACCTGGATAAAACATTGCCATCCACCTGCTCTGGTTCCAGAACATAAAGGAAACTGCAACTGCCATTTTAAGAAATCAGGATGAGAGTCCCTCAGAGCATCACCTCTTTCCCATCCCTCAGCCCTACCTTCCTGCTTCTCCTGTGCTGGGCCAAAGGGAGAAAATGTAAGGAAGAGGCAGTATATCTCTTTGGGATCAAGTGGAGTTCATACCCAGATACCTTCTGATTTTTCTGGCACTGCAGAGGTAGCAAAATCCTTCAGAGTGGCTCGGGGGAGAAAGGAGGGCTGCCAGATCAGGCAAAGAGGAGCCAAGAGGGGAGGCAAAGCAAAAAAGTAAAAGTGTGCTGCTTATGTACCACCCCATAGCGCTAAAGCACTCTCTGGGTGGTTTACAAGTAATTATACAGGCTACACATCCCCCACCCCCCACCTCAGCAAGCTGGGTACTCATTTGACAGGCCTCGGAAGGATGGGCGGCTGAGTAAACCGTGAGCCTGCTACCTGGGTTTGAACCCCAGGTTGTGAACACAGTTATAGTTGCAGTACAGCAGTTAAACCACTGCACCACAAGGCTGTACCTCTTCTCTAATAGGATGTCCGTTGGTGTTGTTGCTAAGATCTAGTTTGACTTGGGGAGCCAAATAAATGATCTAGAAGTAGGTATAAAGAGCAAGGTAGCCAAATTTGCCAACAACACAAAATTATACAGGGTAGTAAAAACTGAGAGAGATTGTGAGGAGATCCAGCGGGATCTCTTGACACTGGGGGTGTGGGCAAGCCATTGGCAAATGAGCTTCAACATTAGTAAGTGCAGAGTGGTGCGCGTTGGGGCAAAAAAAAAAAAAAAACCAATTACATTTAGAAACTGATGGGGTCAGAAATCTCTGCAACAAACCAGAAAAAGAACCTTGGTGTCCTGGTGGACAACTCATTGGAGGTGTCAACTCAGTGTGCCACAGCAGTGAAAAAAAGCAAACTCAATGCTAGGGATCATTAGGAAGGGTATAGAAAATAAGTAAGTAAATGTCATTTTGCCCCTATATAAATCTATGGTGAAGCCCCATCTTATTGTGTAAAGTTCTCTTTACCATACCCCCAGAAGGATATTATCAAAATTGAAAAGTGCAGAGGAGGGCAAACAGAATGACTAGAGGATTGGAACACCTTCCTTACCATCTGAGGCTGCAACAGCTGGGCCTCTTTACTCTTTAATGATGGCGCCTAAGAGGTGACCTGATTGAAGTTTATAAAATCATACACGGTGTGGACAAAGTAGGTAAGGAAAAACTGTTTTCCCTATCACACAACACTAAACCTTAGGAGCATGCCATGAAACTTTTGGGTGCTAGTTCTCAAACAAATAAGAGAAAGTACATTTTCTTTCAGAGGATCACTGGTCTATGGAACTCTCTGCCAGAAGCAGTGGTGACAGCTATCAGCCTTGACAGTTTTAAGAAACGATTGGACAAGTTCATGGAGAAACAAGAGTATCAATGGCTATCATTACAGATGCCTAAGGACAACCTCCAGGTTGGAGAGATAGGCAGGATATCTCTCAATGCCGTTTGCAGGGAATCATAAGCAGGTGAAGACACCTGCTTGGGAATACCCTGAAGCAAATGGTGAGCCACTGTGTAAGACAGAATGCTGGACTGGATGGGTGGTGGCCTGTTCCAGCAAGGCTGTTATGTTCTTATGACTTGGATTCTTGCATTAGTCAGAGGTGTTGGACTTGATGACCGTATGGGCCTCTCCCAACTCATTCCATTATGCTGTTAATCTAAGCAGATATTTTAAAATTTCAAGTGTGCTAAACCTAACACAAATCCAGGAGTATTTTGACATGTAACTGCAAATTCAGATAATATTTGTTATATGTACTCTTTATATATCTTTTACAAAGAATACTGTACTTCCAAAAGCTCACTGCCTGCTGATTTATCAAGCACAGTTTTAAACTGATTATTTTTCTTTATAATGTACTAATCAATGTGAATAATCAGTTATATTCTTTCCTGATTTGTCCAAAACTGATCCTTTCTGTTGTATTTCTGCGTCTTGTTGACTGCGGTATGTGGGCATCCTTAAAGGAAGGGTTTGTGAAGACAATTAGCAGTGCTAGCACTTTTATCTGGATTCTGATTGTGGCAACTGCATTAGATATGGCATAAAAGTGTGGACCAGTTAATATATGTTATTCTTTATGTAATATGTGTTCTGTTTCCTGTATGTTTCATCCCAGAATACATTTAAATCAGATACAGTACAGGGGCCTTAAAAGTATCAGATTGGCAGGGAGCCTGACAGAGTTAACTATTCTTTGCAGTCTGGTACTGCCAAATTGGCTGGTTCCCTCCCTCCTCATTTTTGATCCATAACCTGACATTTCCTCAACCTGTTGCCATTGAGGTATGTTGCGCTGCAGTTCAAACATTCCTGTGCTGGTTAGTGGTGATGGGAGCTGTAGTTCAGCTGACCTGGAGATCTCCAGGCTGTTGAGGTCTACTGTAGCCCGTCTTAACCCAGCCCTGGACAAACAAGTGAGGGATGTCAGGTTGACGTGATGTTGGACTGACTAGAATAGATAAGGTCCATGGACGCGCTGCCTGACCTTACCTCTTGAACAACTCAGCTCTAAGCTACAGCTTGATCTTTTTATCCCCATTTTAATGTTGTAAAAAAAACATTTAATTCTTTAAAAAAAACACTTAATCTTAAAAAATAGACAATATTGTGATTTCTAAATATAAGGCTCTCAAGATCTTTAGGTATACTCCTCCCTCCCTAACCATTGGGAAGATGCTTATTTACTTACCTGTCTCTATGGCTTTGGAAGCCAAAATCCTGTTAATTTGTGAAGTAAAATGAGTACCCAGCTTGCTGGGGTGGTGGGATGTGTAGCCTGCATACTGCAATTAAACTGTAAACTGCCCAGAGATTACTTGAAGTGGTATGGGTGGTATATAAGCAGAACACTTTGCTTTTTTTTGCTTTAAATTTAATTATTAAAATAAAATAAAAGGAAGCAAACAAAAAACAACACAAAACAGACAACCCACAACAGTTTATGAATGTGGGACATTGCACTTCTGTATCCACAAACCAAAGTGGCAGGAAATAGCCTGATATTGGTAAACAATATTGTGCCCACACTACAAGAAAGAAAAAGGATACCAAGCTTTACCTAGTGTTGGCAACACCAATGGCAGCAGTCAAGATGGTCTCCTCAGGATATCTTCTTGTTCTCTACAATTCACAATGTGACACCAAGCAAGGGGGACTCAGAGGGTGACTGCTTCCCCCATCAGTTAACCACTTCTCACCCAGACACAAAGTAAAAGTCAGGGCTGTTTTTTGATAAATGTGAATGGAAGTATTAGAAATTGTGGTTAATGCTCAATCAAGCCTGAACTCTCATTAGAGTAAACTGAGACTGCCCTACCATGCACATATAATGAAAATGCAAATGGAAAATATTGATGGGGAAAGGTGGCTGAATGAGAAGACAATAAGACCTAACATGAGACAAATTGTTTCATTGAAGTGGGGAAGTGGGGAAGACAATAAGAAGAGAGATTTATTTAACATTATGTGTTGTTGGTTTGCAAGATCTGAAGAGAACTGTTAATGATATGTTATACCAGAAGTCATTACCTCATATAGTCAACACACATCAGAAATGACTTCATGGCAATGTGCTGATCAAACCTGTGTTTTTGTGTTGTAACTTGTATTATTCTTTTATGGCTATTGCGTTTGAAATGATTTTATTTTTCAGTCATTGTAAGACTAATAAATATAGTAAATAAGAATGTATGTAAATAAGAGTCACATGCCAGTGATTGGGGAGGTAACATTATGCTTCCTCATGTTATCAAGTAGCATCTGAAGAACTTCGCTTGGAAGATTCCAATATATTGCAAATGTTAAAGGGTAGGATGTGTTTACTATCTCATTCATACTCCCTTTCTAACATAGAAAGCCAGATTTTCCATCACTTGTTACGATTCTCACAGTGGTAGAATCGTTGTTATATTGTTATTTTGATGCTTGCTATTATGTGCCATTTTTGTTCTGGGATATGACTTTTACTAGAAAAAAACATTTCTGTATTTCCTTCAAGTAATTTGCTTTCAATATTCCTTTTCTAGCTTTCTATTCACATGTTAATTTATCGTTGATAGCCATATTCACATTTCTTTATGCCAACCCTCCATATTAAATTGGTTATTATTTTGCAGTAATCAGTATTACAACTTTTACCATAGTAATATCTAGTTCCCTCTTTTCCTGTTTTAATTGGATATTTCCAAACATAGTTAACAAAGCTATCCTTGAATACTTGGGTATACCCATACCCATAATTTCCTTTATCTCTTTAAATATTAATCAAGCCAGTTCTGATGAATTCTCACGTCGCGGTTCTCTTCGTTTCCTACTGAATGTTGGTTATTTCTGTTTCTATACCTGTCTTCAAGTTGGGATGAAGGAGGACACTTTTGGAGAGGGGCCCTGGAGGAGAAGTCCATCACAGGCTACAAACCATGATGGGGATGTGTAATCTCCAGGCTTAAAACCAGGGTACTTCAAGGGCCAGATGCAGGGGAGTGGTATCAGGAAACAAATATCTAGTCTCGTGCACTCCCAGACGCATCTGATCGGGCCACTGTGAGATACAGGAAGCTGGACTAGATGGGCCTTTGGCCTGATCCAGCATGGCTCTTCTTATGTTCTTATGTTCTTATGCCTAGCTCTTGTTGCTACTGCAGTCTACGCCCCCACACACCATATACTATGTCAAAAAGAGTGTCTATGTGTCTGTTTCTTGTCCCTTTGCAAGGTACAGGCACAGTCTCAGTGACAGAAGACCTCTATTGCCATATTTCATGTTCTGGGACCAATGCCATGATGGAGAAAACACCCCCAACCAGTTGTGTAAATGTGAACTGGAAAGGGCTAACAGCCCTGTTTGAGCTTCCCTTCCAAGCGACGTGCCCCGATATCATGTCAAAATAAGAATGGAGGGAAGCGGCCATAAGAAGAGCTCCCCCTTCCACCAAATGGCAAGCAGAAGAAGCATCCTGCCCTAATTGCCAACGAATCACTGAGAGGAAGTTCAAGAAACGGGGGCAACGTCTGTGCTTGCTCCAGAAATGAAGTTCACCACTCGACTGTCAACACGAAAGCAGGATCATCCTGGGAGAGGTGGATGCACATGTCTTTAGCCTTCTGCTCGCATCAGCGGTGTGGGAGGCTGTGTTGGGTGCGCGTGTGGTGGAAGGGGGGGGGAAGCAGTTTCATTTGCTGGCCTGATTGGGCTGATGAGATTTCCATATTCTTCATTAACAGCCTGCCAGCCAGCGCTGCCACCCTGCCATTTCCCATTACTCACAGCTGATCCATTATGCAAAAGGAGTTGCAGGGAGAGAAGGAGAAGGACCCCAGCTAGGGACTTTAATGATCCTGTCAGCATCCGTGCTCCAGGGAGAGAGAGGAACGCAAGGAGATCTCATATTTAGGGAAGCATATAGCGGATTGGGGGTGGGGGTGGGGTGGGGTGTTAGATCTTTACTTGAGCCACCTGCTCTGTATCTGTGCCGCAGCATCTTTATGTCCTTCCCTCAACATCACAGAGGAGAAGCACTCTCATTTTGTGGATAGTGATACACACGACCCTCTTTGACGCAGAAGTGCCATCCACCAGACTCTGGCATCTGATAAAGACGGTAGCGACTTTGAAGGAGTTGTGTGTTTATTTCCTGTGTGAAACATTCTGTATTGGATCCCCCCCCCCAATTTCTGTAGAGAAGATGGCATTCCAACAGTAGAGATCTTTTTGTCAGACCCATATTTTCAAATTAATTTAGTGGCAAACTCAACTACACCTCTATTCATGCATTTTAAAAAGCCAGTGACTAAAAGGCATTTCTGAGCTGGTGAAAATGCCAAGTAATTAGCTTAAGTTATAGCTCAACATCTATTTTAGACCAAGTCAGGCTTGAGAACTACATGTTACCACCAGGGACCCCAATGTGCTTCCTTGATCTCCACACATCTCTCAAACATGCCCCCCCCACCAGAATAGTTTGATTTTAAAAGGCCTTTCACAATTGTGTGTTACTACATTTTCAGCACCTCTGAAATGTCTGAGCCCAAAAGAATCTTTTCTAAAACTGGGTGTTGAGGAGCACAAGGTGGCTCTCTGAGGTTGAGGTGCTGTGTAAACCCTAGACTTCTTGAAGTGTCTACCTCTGTTCTACATTTTGTAATACTGACCCACCCCACTTCCTGTGGTAATGATCTCATTCTTAACTCGGCTATCTGCCCAAAATTTCTGAGGACTCCTGACATTTTTTATAAAAAGTATTTGAAGGAACACTCCTCACAGATCTCAATAGAAGAAGAGGAAGAGGAATTATCAGGTTTGAAATATGTAAAGGAAAGTCCAGCCCTTTCCGATGAAGAATCCAAAGGAACATACAAATTAGCCAAAGCTGCTCATCTCCAGAACAGGAAGGACACCTTTTGAAGCCTCTTTGAGCTCTACCACATGTCATTTAAAATGCTATTTAAATTTCAAGATAAAGTGTTTCCAAAAATATTGTCCCCATGGCCACCAGGCTTTTTTAAAAAAACTGGTTATTTATTTATTTATTTACAAGATTTTTTTAGCCGCCCCACTACCAAGAGGTCTCTGTGACCCTTTAGCAAGTTTTCCATGACCTAC
>JAHTLZ010000015.1:45024344-45036100 GCA_023846285.1 Phrynocephalus versicolor | reverse complement strand
CACACACACACACACACACACACACACACACACACACACACACACATCTCTCACATAGCTTCTATTTAAACCTACCTCACATATGAAGAAATCGCATTTATTCAATAGCACCGGGTGGTATTGACAGACAGCTGTCAAGGCCCAAACACCTGCAGATAGGCCATTGCTGCCCCCCCCCCCCCGGGCCTTTCTTGTCCTCAGTGCTTGTACACTTGTCCCTCAGAACATGGAGACAGGGAAAGAGTTTGAGAATGAAGCCACTGCTGATCTTTAGCAACAAGTCATCTAACTCCTATGAGAGAGAGAGAGGTAAAGGTAAAGGTTCCCCCCGCACATGCGTGCTAGTCGTGTCTGACTCTAGGGCGGTGCTCATCTCCGTATTCAAGCCGGAAGAGCCAGTGTTGTGCAAGTCCATGGCCATGTGGCCGGCATGGCTGCAAGGAAACACTGTTTTTACCTTCCCACCTTTTACGGCAGTACCTATTTATCTACTTGCATTTTACATGCTTTCGAACTGCTAGGTTGGCAGGAGCTGGGGTGAACAGCGGGAGCTCGCTCCGCTGCATGGCACCTGGGATTCGAACGGCTGAGCTGCTGACTTTGAAGTCAACAGTTTTCAGAGCCTTAGTCCACTGAGCCACCATGCCCCTTAGAGAGAGAGAGAGAGAGAGAGAGAGAGAGCTGCAAAGTTGATTCTGACACACATGCACACATGGCAAATCCTGGGATGCATCACTCTCCTTTTCTTTTCCATCTGCTATGTAGGAATGTGAACTAACAAGACATCAGAACTTCTTCATGCATACATGTGTTGTGGCATGCATAAATTGAATATTTATCACTCTCCCATTCAGAAATGCAATTGGAGATCCAGAAGAGAACAGAAACCTTAAGAATATGCATCCTGCTGATTTTTAAAGAACCAACCACTCCAACATTTCCCTGAAGTTGTAAAAATGATGGGAAGGAGGCCAGGGTCTTCTGGTGTTTGTTGGCTCTGTGGTGATGAATGCCTTGAGGAAAACCAGACAAGGTGGAAGCAGGATTCCCCTCCCCCCCCCACACACTATTTTTCAAGGATCCACTGGGGCTTAAGATGTAGCACTCCTTAGCTGTGAAACCAGAGCCTCAGGATCTAAGCTGAACACAAAAGAAACCTTATATGTAATGTATGTAGAGAGAGAATAAAAGGGCATAACAGCACAGAAAAAAATATAGGCAAAGAAAGGAGGCGAACCGGGGACCTCTTAGCCTCCTCCATGACCTCTGAAAGGGGGATGCCTGCCTCATGCCAAAGGTAACCTCAGTGGAATGTCTCAAATCGCTTAATAATACCTTCATGAGGCCCTAATGAAAGATCACTCAGAAGTCTGAATGTCTTGTGTGTTATTTCCCCCCTCCCAACTCACCGCCCCTCAGATGTTGAGGAATGGCTTTGTGGGATTACTTTTCTCCCTCAGCACCTTCCCCCACACACACACACCAATCCCCCTTGAATTGTTATATCTGTAAAATGCAGCCATGACAGGCAGGACTGTCAGAATCCCATAGCAGGGAGATGCTGCCTGAGATGCCAGTCACGGCTGACCTCGGTTGTCACTAGAAGGCAATTATCTTGCTGCTGAGAAATAGCGGCCTGCAAGTGTAATAATCCAATGAGCACCACTTCTCTCTCTCTCTCTCTCTCTCTCTCTCTCCTCTCCTCTCCTCCCCCATCACTCCATTGCTCCCACACACCCCTCTCCTGATAGGACTGTCATTGCCAAGCCCGTGAAAGGAGCAGTAGCTTTCTCCTGGCCCCAAGTGTAGAGGCAGTAGCGGTCCCTTCGGGACACCATTGTGTTGTGCCAGCACTGGATTGCAGATTATGGATGAAGCTTTCCTCTCTGAGACTCCCATGGCCTCATCTTGCTCCGATTCTTGTTGAAGCAATGGGGGGAGGGCTGCAGAATACTGATGAATAAGTGGCCTCCTTGCCTGCCCCATCTGCAGCTTGGGCCTTCATATATACAGGGATAATTTCTGATACCATCTCCCTCCACTGCCATGAAGGGGAAGAGTTGTTAGTGAGCGACACCAAGGGCTGTCGTTTTCCAATCTATGGGTTGTGTTTGCATAGAATGAGGGATGATCCCTAGAGGGTGAATAAAAGCTGGAAAGGGGCAGGTTATATAAACTACGAGGACAACACCCAAATCTGTTTCAGATTTTTTCCGGACAGGTCAGCCATGCTCTTTTTTAAAAAAAAGAGGAGAAGGATTGCCACTGAATACTCAACAACCCCTTGGGATGTGTGTGTGTCCACTGGGTGAAAAGAAGGACATTCTTAATGTTAAACCTCTATTTGGAGTCACAGAGGCTCAGCCTTCAGGCAGGCAGGAAGACACAAGTGCACATGGGCGCATGCACACCCCCACACACATTTATACATGGTGGAGAGAGATGCACAGGTTTGGAAAGCCAGCAGCGTGTTTAACTGTTTCAGAAACATCAAGGGAAGCAGTCAGGAGACCTCATCCTTTTAGCCAGCTGCAAAATGCAGGTTTAATTATTCTATACAGGGCACCACTGCCTCTTTTCTATAATGCGATCTTTCTGTGTACAGAGGCTTATAATCAGTGTGGTTCTGTATTTCTTTTTAATGACTTTCTTTTAAGGGTTGGGTGGTGGTGGCAATGCAGGTGTGTGATGGACGCCTGGATATTTGACTACTTGGCACGCACATACATGTGGTGAAACCACAAACTCCTCTTTGTTTGGTATTGGGGCCACCAATTAGTTACTTAAATTCCTATAGAGATGAAACAGGACTGACGAGGATGGTAACATTGCAAATAACAATTAAAGTTTATTGAAAGTTAATATACATAAATGTCTTTTTTAATGTTGCTTGCTTGTTTTACTTTTTAGTTACAGATAAATAGATCCAGTCCCTAATGTCCTTAAACAAGTCCTACCAGTTTTTACATCTCAAACACTGTTTCCCTGCTGCCAACTACTAGCTTGCTGTTTCGCTCCCTGGTTCTCCCAGGTTCGCTCTCTCTGGTTCTCTCTACTTGTCCTTAGTTCTCCAGCTCTCTCCTGACATTTTACTGGTCACTCCTTATATAGGTACTAGCTCCACCCACATTCAGTGGATTGGTTGCCTATTTGCATATTCATGACCATGCCTGCAAGGGGTCTGTCACAGTGCCGAGGCTATGGTCTGATTCTGAAGACCAGCGTGGAGGCATAAAGGTATATTGAGCATTCCACTCCACTTCCCCCTCTCCCCCTTCCTTGCTCTGCCAGTGGTTCTCCCATCACTGGTGAATATATAGGTCTTTACATTCTTTCTCCCCTGTGTATAGGAGGGGAATGCCCTGAAAAGGGCATTTTCACCAGCAAAGAGAAAGGAATAAGAACATAAGAACATAAGAAGAGCCATGCTGGATCAGGCCAAAGGCCCATCTAGTCCAGCTTCCTGTATCTCACACTGGCCCCACCAAATGCGTCCAGGAGCGCACAAGACTAGATATCAGTCTCTTGATACCACTCCCCTGCATCTGGTCCTTGAAGTACCCCAGTTTTAAGCCTGGGGATTACACATCTCCATCATGGTTTGTAACTTGTGATGGACTTTTCCTCCAGGAATCTGTCCAATCCCCTTTTGAAGGCATCCAGGCTAGATGCCATCACCACATCTTGTGGCAAGGAGTTCTACAGACTAACAATATGCTGGGTAAAAAAAATATTTTCTTTTGTCTGTTCTCACTCTCTCAACCCACAGTTTGAGTGGATGTCCCCTAGTTTTGGTATTTTGTGAAAGGGAGAAGAGTGCAACAACAGAAGGCCCTCCCCCCACCACAGGTTCAATCTCCTGCTTCCAAATGGCAGCCTCAGTGGCTGCACTGTAAGTGTTGATTTGTGGAGAAATAAGGTAATACAGAACCAGATGGTAGATATGTAGGTCTGTCCTGAAACACCTGTAATAGTTGGTGGGTAGTGGTAATTATGTCATTGTGAGCTGCAGAAGAAATATCATCCAGCCACTTGTGTCTATGGAAGAAATTCCAGTGGAGCATCAATGCACACTAGCAAGCATACTGTATCTTGAACAATCTCATCTGATTTCTGAAGCTTAATAGGGTTGGCCCTGATTAGTACCTGAATGGGTAACCTCCCTATAATACCAGACCTCCTCAGGTCGGTGAGGAAAATAATCCTGCCTGAAACCCTGTAGAGCTGCTGCAAGTCAGAATGGACAATATTGGGTTAGATGGACCACAGATCTTAACAGTTAAAGGCAGTTCCCCGTGTTCTTAAGCAAACACAAAGCTTCACTTAGCAATCTCTGCAATACTGGTCAAGGATGGCTTGGCTGACTTCTCTATGCATTCCAGGAGACTTCTTTCTCAAAGAGAGAATCTAATCTATAATCCCAACAAGTTGTGCCTGGATAGGGGTGTTGTACTCTTGCCACTTGTGAATACTGGTTGTTCAGAGGCCAAGTGCATTGGTCTTCTTCCCAATGCATTTACAGTATCACAATCTAACCCATCATGCTTCCTTCTCTGAGATCAGCCTTCTTGACAGCTCTAGCAAATTCATGGCTCCCTTAATGAGAAGCTGCCCTTCTAACAGCATTCCCAGTGGATTCAGATTCAGGGTCATAAAACAACCCCATCTTGGGGCCTGACTTGCATGCTTGCCTTGTCCTCAATCTGCAGGAGGGTAACTAGTTGCTGGGAGCATCTAAAACAAACAGAACAAAGGGCTATAGCAGGCAGCAAAGAGGAAGAGAGTCACAGACCTTATGTTTTGACACAGCTGGTCTTGGTTTACTGCCTTGGCAAGAGGTGGAGGAGACGTTCTGTAAAAAGGAGGCTGAAGAAGAGGACAGGTAATAGAAATGTTAGCAGCTAGTAAATAAAATGGCCTGATGTTTTCATTCAATGTTCCATGGATGCCCCGTATTACCGTGTGATCATAATATTTGCCAACTTTCCTTCAGACAGAACAGGGAGAAGTTCTGTTATGCATGCATGCTTACCACATGAACATTCATGACTGAATGTGTGAATGCTTCCATGGGACTGTTCCGGTCCTAATCTGATGTGAAACCTCTGCCTGTCCTGCTTTCCTATACACAAGTCATCAGCTGGTTGTGGTTCGTGATTGACCTATGAATCAGTGACAGGTACAGCACAGGCTTATAGATGCTATTGGGCTGCAACGTCCATTATTTTTCACCATTGGTAGTAGGGCTCATGGGAGTTGGAGTCCAGGACCATCTACAGGCAGCCTCTCCTTCTGATAAATGACATCCGCAAGTAGCCTTCATTTCAAGCACATTCTGATCCCTTTATCTTCACCACAGTCTTCTTCTAGCCCATTTTTACTATTTCTAGCTCTTAACTGTTTAATCTCTGTCTCCTTCATTATCTCACCCCTCTTTTTTGTTGCTTTCTCTGAACCCTCCCAATTATGCACTAATGCAGAGGTTCCTATTTATCATTTGGCTGGTGACATTTGAATGTTTCCTAGCAGATGAAGGAGGGCATCTGATATGACATTTTGAGCAGTGCCATGATGGTGATCCCTATGGAAATCTCTCTCTCTCTCTCTCTCTCTCTCTCTGGTGGAGTGGGCTAAGCAGATTCCAACAGTCCAAATTGGCAGATGTGCCCTCACACACTTTGATGTCAAAGTCACAAAGTTAAACTGAAGTCGGTGGGGACTTGCCAGGCGGGACACAGCTTCTGCTTCTGTTCCTCTCTGACCTGAGTGTTGACTTTGAGCCCATACAGCTGGGCACTGAGATCCAGTTCCGTTCCCACTGAATGCACTCTCTGAGCCAACATGAGGTATTAGCACAAACCACCAGCTGGCCATGGGTGAGGGGCATCTAAATTGACAGACCTGCTGTAGCCGACATCTGGTCTTCTCCCAAAACAAGTGCTTTAAAAATTGCAGCTTCATGGGGGCAATGAAGAAGAAACAGAACTACACTGGTCTGTATGGATTCCATGTTATGTCAGCATTTGTTGGCCTGTCTTCCTCAAGGTGGTCAGCAGGAAACCCATAATTAGCCATTGTTCTAAGGCACATAACAGAGAAAGCAGCACCACTGCCGGTGGGCATTGATCTTACTAGCCTAGGCAGGTCAATCATCTGGCTTTGCATAAGGCAGCTTTCTGTGTTCCAATGTCCCCGTGAGAGTGCATCAAAAACGTTGGCTGCCTGTTCTTCTTTGTTCTCTTTCCTAAATACTCAACATCAACAATCGGTCCCCTGCCATTCCTACAATAGCCCACAGGGGGCGGGTCTGCCATGTTAACTAAGGAAAAATATGGGCTAGGAGTGGAATTTGAGCAGGATGGCTTCAGCAGGCCCCATCCTCTACACCAGTTCATTCCCTTGCCCTCTTTCGATGATTACACCCCGAACAACTGTCCAGAAGGAGAGGAGAAGGTAAAGCTGCTTCTCCTCCTTCTCCATATTCATATTACTGTTTGGTGATTCTGAAGGGACAAGCATTGCACAGCCAGTGAGGGCAAAAAAAAGGAGGAGAAATCAAAAGGTCTGGAGGCTTGCAGGATTGGCGGGATGATGCTTGATGAAGCACTGTCCCAATCATATGTCCAGGGATGGGGGACCCTCAGGCTCTAAACCCACCGGGCAGCATCCTTCAAGGAACTCTGCAGCATCTGTCCGGAAACTGCTGCCCTCCCTCCATCTCACTCGCATGCAAAGACTTCCAGTCCCAAAACGTCCATACATCTAACCATCAGGCAGCAGTGGGGTTGGGATCTGAATTGTTGAGGGGGAATGGCAGATACACTTCAAGGCAGAAGAAACCCGATAGAAGCATATTTTATATCTTTTTTTAAAAAAAAATCTGAATCACTCCATATTTGTACAAATTGCAAATAAACCTTAAAATCAATGGCATGAAAGCAAAATTGCTCTGCTTATATACCGCCCACAGTGCTTAAAGAACTCTCTGGGTGGTTTATAGTTTAATTACACAGACAGCACATTGCTCCTCCTCTCCCCTTCCCCCGACCTTGGATGGATAGAAGGCTAAGGGCCTTTCACACGATCTTGGGGGTTTGTCGCTGTTCCTGTGTTCCCACCCCCTCCGCACTCCTGGCTGCTGTCTGCGTGAGGGGACGAAGAAAAAAAGAAAGAAAAGAATGCCGTCTCGCTCTGCTCCCAGCAGCATTCCAGTCTCTTAAGTATCTGTTAAAGGGGTGGGGGGCAAAACAACAACAAACAGAAGCGAGGAGAGCCTGGCACTCACTACATTACATCCGCATCAGGAATTTTTCAGCCCGGAGAGCAAGTACTTGAAAAGTGCCCTGAGACGTGCTTAGGTGGGCGTGGTCACACTTAATTTTTTGTAAACTCCGGAGCTGATGGGGAAACAATTTCAAGCTCCGGATCTGGGAGCCATTTGCCACGGATTTTAGGGGTTGTGTGAAAAGTCAACCATGAGCTGGCTACCGGGGATTGAGCCCCAGGTCATGAGCCCAGTTTTGGATGCAACTGAACAGTTTAACCACAGTTCCATGAAGCTTATGAAGAACACATTGCTCTTCCACATCCTGCCCTCTCCAATATTATGGGCATTAATTGCCTGTATCTTTGCCATTGTGCCTATAGTATGCTCTCATTCAGAAGAGGTTATGTCCCTGACTCCCTAGTGTTCCCACTCTCATCTATTATGGCTTCAGTTTTCCATCCATACATCCTGTTCTCTCTCTCTCTCTCTCTCTCTCTCTCTCTCAGTCCCAGAACCTATAGCATGGCTGTTGACTATAATGTCTACGATATGTTGAGAACTGTAATACTCAGGAGTAACTTCATACACTTTGTTCCCTTTGTTTTTTCCATCCCTCTTTTCCTCTCCCTTAATCATGGGAGAGCAAGACATGAAGCAATAGGAAGGAACAGAAGGCAAGAGTATTTTCTGGGCATGACACTTCAGTGCTTTCATGGTAGCCATTTTGTTCTTCTTTTAATGGTCCTGGATTCATTTCCTCACGTACTTGACACCTGTTCATTATCTAGTTGCTTCAAGGAAATGAAGGTGTGAAACAGGTTTTCTGGAAATTATCTGTTCTCAGGATATATTTGTTAACTGGGAGAAAGTGTGGTTACTGTCTGTGCCATAAAAGCCCCTTGGAGGAGGAGGGCTCCGGGATATTGGGTGCAGAAGGCTGGACACTGTATGGGTTTCAATCAATTACCACTTTTATTTCTATGAAACATTCCAGGAACTATATGCTTACAATTGTTCGTGACAAAGTAGACAGAAAATTAGCATTTCAGGCAAAAATAAAGAAAAACAAAACAAAAAAACAAAAAACAAAAAACGTGGCACTTTAAAGACTAATCTTTATATTTTAATGTAATATTTCGTGGACTACAATATGTTCTATTGGAAAATTTGGTTAACTCATTTTAAAAGTAGTATATTAAAAGGTATAAAAACCAACAGTTAACAGAGAAACCATGAGGAATAGCTTAGATCTCAGTAGCACATCACGTTTTACAGTGACTAGCATTTTATTAAAATTTACTCTAGAAGCACTTATGTAGAAAAGAAGGTATATTTACTTACGGTTGCTGTCTATAGTTACAGTCAGAATGAAGAATAGAAAGAAAAAATGAGGACAGGTGAGTCTCAATCATAAGGGAGACAGACCTTCCATGCTGGCTGCATGGTCAGAGATCAAGAGCAGAGAGACTAATTAAAAAAAAAGGAAGCAAAGCAAACAAAGCAAAAGAGAAGAGGGTCAAGTCAGAGGTGGGGAAAAGAACTTTAGCAATAGGACAGTAGGAAAGGACAGAATCACCACCCTCCCAATGATACCCGGGATACAGAGCATGCAAGGTTCTTATTATCTCAACACATTCCTCTTGAAATAAGACCCATTGCAAATTTTTAAAAAAACATCACTAGGGTCTGTTCAAAATGATTTTTTGTCCCCTCCCCTCCCCCTACTTTTTTGCCTTGTGATGTCAGAAGAGCATGAAGTTTACTGGGATCTGGTTTCAAGCAAACCACCTCTCTTTTCTTTAAAAAAAGATGATATTCTTTAAGGTACTGTATTTTCTAAGACCTCTTTTAAGGGGGAAAAACATCAAAGAAATTATCTTCTTGACAATGGTTGTTTTTTAAAAAAGTACAAATTGAAAGCTTTTAAACGGAAGTTCTTAGACATGATCTCCAATAGAAAATACTATCATTATAAACTCAATACACAGCTCTCCCCACCCAAACGAGAATACAAATAAGCCCTTCTTTTTGGGAGGGAATGGGGGGAAAGCATGGGATGTCATGGAAGCAGTCATTGTTCTTAGAAAGGCAGGAAGAACATATTTTATGGAGGGCATGACTAATATGAATAGGGTCAATATAGAATCCAGTACATGAAGGATGCCTCCATTTGGAAGAGTCCTAAGAAACAAGACAGCAGAAAGGTAACAAGCATCAAGAACAAAAGTAAGTCAAGCATCAGTAACCAAACAAGAAACAAAAGACAAGAACTGAGAAATAGGTTCATTACCAGCTTTTAAAAAAAGCAAAGATAAAATGTTTGAGACATCAGGTAACCTTGCTACTTAGCAGCATCAGGAAGCATTTGGTGATGGCAGATAAGGCAGCAACAAAGTGAAGCTTTCTGAAGTACAACAGAAAGAGGCAGGGCTCGTTTCTGTGCTACTAGGAAGAGGTTAGATCATCTTCTGGTCTAGATGGTAAACAGCAATACGGTCTGCTCTGGTGATATCAAATGACACGTGAGAGACAGAGTCTGGATCAGACTCCAGGCTTTGGCTGAGGCCCCAGATCTGTCTGTGTGTCGGGCAGATCCTGTGAGGGAAAGGGTTAAGTGTCCCATTTCTCCCATGTGGCCGTCATTAGGCAGCCATTAGCTATTCATTGTTGCATCAACAGTGTGAGGCCCCGTTGAATACCTTTCGCTTTGGCAGCATTCCAGCCGAAGGGAGGAAGCTTAGGAGAAAATGCAATTACAGCAAACAACAGCCAAGTGAAAACGAGAGCTGCAATCCACACCTGGCACTAATTAACTTAATTAGCCCTTAATGAGCTACACTGGTCGGAAGGCCTATTTTTACTTAATTATCCCCTAATGCGCTTGGCAGAAAGCGGGCCGATAGATGGATGGAAGGAACGGCTGTGCCTGGCCCCTTCCAGACAGGCAGGCAGGCAGGCAGTCTGAACATCCATACAGCTTGGAAGGATAACAAGGGGGAGGGTCTGGACTAAGGATGGCAGGAACTGGGAATCCTTGCCCTCTTCTCACCTGGACCACCCAGCAGTGCTGTGCCCTCCCGGAATCACCTTCAGAGTGGGTCCCGCCCAATGGGCTCTGTCTCTGATGACTTCACTTGGCAGAATTAGGTTCCTGAGTTTCACACCTCTCCCTGGTGGCAGACGGAGGGCTTTTATGAACGTCTGTATGACAGCATGCTCATACACTTCCATCTCTCAGTGATGTTCTGCTTAGATACCGCCCTATACCACTTCATGTAGTCTCTGGGTGGTTTACAGTTTAATTATGCAGGCTACACATTGCCCCCAACTCCCCAGCAGGCTGGGTACTCATTTTACTGACCTCGGAAGGATGGAAGGCTGAGTCAACCATGAGCCAACTACCTGGGATTGAACCCCAGGTCGTGAGCACAGTTCTTCCTGCAGTACAGGCATTTAACCACTACGCCACGGGGCTCATTGTTGTTGTTTATAAAAATAAAAATCAACATACGAGGTGGTTTTACTAAAGATGATGACCTATCCATGCCCAGAACCCACTGGAACTGGCAAGAACTAGCCACTGAAGCATTAAAGGAAAATATGTAGATTGTTTTGTGTAACACTGGCAGAAACCCAGTCACAAGGCACACCTAGAGCAAGACCATGGAATCAGTGGGGATTTAGAGAGTCAACTCCTCCATACATTCCATTGATTTAATGACCCTACTGTAGTTATAACTTCACTACTGGATGTCAGCTATTATAATATAAATAGTATGGGTTGGAAACCACACATCATAAAACAGAAATCACATCAGTTTATGATATCTGAGTGTATACTGTACTTGCAGCCTCCAAAAACAATTCAGTCACAGTGTCATGTTCAGATTAGGTTTTTGACTGTGCAGGAGAACCAGACTGCTGACAAGGCAGCCTCGTATTAGACCACGTCAGGTCAAAGCAGATGTGGCAGGCTCTGACTTAAACAAAAGTGGAATGCAATCAGGACCTTGGACAGAGGCCTGTGAAGCATGAGCTGCAGTCTTTCTCTGTGAAAAAAGATGTTGGTTTTACAAGGCGTTCTCTGGCTTTTGAATGATGGCCATACTCATTTTGCAGGTGACCCCCACCTGCTCTGAGGAACTGCCTGTGCCCTTAAATGACTCTTGTCTTTTTCTACAGCCACTGGCTGTCACATATTGCTAGGAATGGATCTTACGGAATCTGAGGAGTTGAGCAAAACAATGTCTTTTGGCCTAGACGTGCATATAAGGCGGGAGGGGGGGAATGATAGTTCAACAGATACCTCTTACCCAAGAGATGGGGAAACAGGACACAATGTTGCTTGCAAAATATTTAAAAGGGCATATTAAAACAGGAATAACCCGTCATTTAAATAATTAATAGTGACATTAATCACAAAGATGCACAACCAACCAAACCTATCTATCTATCTATCTATCTATCTATCTATCTATCTATCTATCTA
>JAHTLZ010000015.1:44998455-45015600 GCA_023846285.1 Phrynocephalus versicolor | reverse complement strand
TAGTCTCGTGCATTCCCAGACACATTTGGTGGGGCCACTGTGAGATACAGGAAGCTGGACTAGATGGGCCTTTGGCTGATCCAGCATGGCTCTTCTTATGTTCTTATGTTCACTATCATATATTCCCAACCAACTTTTCTTCCCTTCCCTCATAAGAACAGGAATATTTTTGTTGCTTCTGCCAGGTATTGCTTCTGTAATACCTGGCAGAGCGTATCGCTCAGCGGTCAACCTTGGCTCGTCCCGTTCGGCAAGCGCGAGCGCACTTGCTTCGGGTCGCCACCCCTCGGGAAGCCCGGAGGACGAGCACTCAGACCCGGGCTTTCTCTGTGGCGGCCCCCAGCCTCTGGAATTCCATCCCCAGTGAAGTGCGCTCTGCAGAGTCCCTGCTGGCCTTCCGAAAGGCGCTGAAAACCCATCTTTTTCGTGAGGCCTTTGGCGATACTTAATTTTTTTCCCCCCGCCATCGTAACTTGCGCTTTAGTCGAGGTGTCATTTGGTTTTTAACAGTGTCCAGGGTGTTTTATAGGTTTTGTCTGTTTGATTATTTATTGTAATTTGTTGGCTTTGCAGCCTTTTGTAAGCCGCTTAGAGTACACAGTAGATAAGCGGGGTATAAATATAACAAATAAATAAATAAATAAATCAGACAATGCTGTTCTCTTGTCTGATACCCAACTCGGGAGGTGAAGATTGTTAAGGCCATGGGCACCTACCAGAGCTGGAGACTACCTCCCAATTAACATTATGAAATACAAATTACAAGTTTTTGGAGGAAAGGAGGGAGAAATGCAGATGATGGTTGGATGAGGCCAGGTGCTCCAACAGATGAATGCATGGGAATGTCTTGGAGTAGCATTTAATATTTAAAATTTAGTCACTTGTCCGTAGCTTTGTCAGTGGATGTAACTGCCAATGCTGTCTATTTCTTCTCTTTTGTGCCAGGCGGGAGAATTGTGGCACCTTTATTTAATATAGCTTTGGAAGGACAAATTACTCCTTCAGATTCTCTACAAAGTCCAAGGCTATCATCAGACTAGAGGCATCTTGCTTTTCTTTGTACCACAAAGCAGCCATTTTGTTGTAGCTTAAGATAATCTTTATTCCTGCCTCAAGCAGGGGGTTGGACTTGAAGACCTTGTAACTTCTCTATTCTATGATTCTATGATGAATCTTATAGTTGACCTCATCCCAGTTCTCCTGCCCTATGAGCAGGGCCGGCGCGTCCATTAAAGTGAACTAGGCAGTTGCCTAGGGTGCCAAAATGGACAGGGGGCGCTGCCCAGCCTGCTGCCCCCCTCCGCCCATTGCCACCGCCGCCCCCACCCCCCAGACCCCTGCCTGCCGCCCCCGCCACCGTCCTTGGACCCCCCTGCCGCCGCCGCCTGACACCCCCCCCCCGCCCCTCGCCTAGGGCGTGAAAAACCCTAGTGCCAGCCCTGCCTATGAGTATATGGAAAGGGACTCCTGGGCAACTAAGAGTTCTCTACTCATATCAAGGCTAGGCTGTTCTTTAGCCTACTTCCTCAGGAAGAGCTATGACTGTTCTAGAGGGGATGCTATTAATATATTGTATTATATAAACAACCAAACTACTACAGCATTGGCAGCCGGTTGTCACTCTATTACAATATTGTGAGGGGGAACTCCTTCCACCCCTGGTGGACTAACAGCCTCGTCTTCCATCCTTGGGAGGAACATGTACTCATTCCAACACAATAGAGACAGCAGGATATGTAGGGGAATGGGGTACCTGGGCAGGGGTCAGGGTCAGGAATACATGGAGCAAAGGGAAGTACAGGTAGGATGAAAGGAGGGAAGCCAAAGCTAAAGCAAAGTGTGCTGCTTACATACTTCCCCATAGCGCTTAAAACACCCTCTGGGCAGTTTACAAGTAATTATGCAGGGTACACATTGCCCCCCCCCACCAACTCTCCAGCATGCTGGGTACTAATTTTACAAACCTCAGAAGGATGGAAGGCTGAGTGAACCTTGAGCCTACTACCTGGAATTGAACCCCAAATTGTGAGCACAGTTACAGCTGCAGTACAGCCGTTTAAGTACTACACCACAAGGCTCTCTCGGACCAGGAATAAGAGGGGAATAATCCTGGTGTCCTCCATCTTGAACTATGTTACCTGCCAGTCTTTCTACCTCTGTTCCTTCATTTTGGATTCCTTCAGCTTTGCCTTCTTTCCTTCATTTTGGGAAGTATCCCCCCCCCATTTCTTTGTATTATTGTTACTGCTGTCTCTCCTGGCCTGTCTGCTGCTGCCTTCTATTTTCAAAGAAAAGAAGAGGCAAGAAGAGAAGAGAAAACACAAAGTGATAGGGATACTGAAATCACCTCATAGTAGTTTTGCTTTGGAGTGGCTTTGACTGTATTTTTATATTTGTTGGCTTGCTTACTTTTTCTCACTTTTTGGGAAAGGGGTTTTCTGTCTCTCTCTGTGTATTTTCTTTTGCCATTTTTTTCTTTGTGTGTGGAACTGCTTTCCATGTCTGACTGATTTCTTTAAAATTGTTACTTGGTTAATTTACTGTATTATTTAATGCATACCTTGAAAGGTTGGGCTGGTACTGGTTTGTGTTGGTGTGGGTGGCGCTAGATTCACAAACTCGTTTAAACTGTGACAATATAAAACAAAGCCTAAATAGGACTGCTGCTGATTTTTCTTTCTTATGTACTATATAGACATGGGCACGACTCGGCGAAATCCTCGTTTGCGTTACTGATCATTGTTTCCGTTACGTAACGGGGAATGGTAACGAGAATTACTCTGCTCCAGCTCGAACCCGACCCGATAAAGATAAATTGGGTCTGATTTTTCGTTGTCGTTCATGGCATCGCGGCGCCAGCGATCGCGCGATGCCAAGCGCAGCACAGAAAAAAAGTTTTTTAAAAAAACCCGATTCCTGGCCATAAAAGCAGGCAAAAATATGCCTTTCTCAGTGAGGGCACCTACCAGAGAGGGGTGGTTTCTGGGGAGGTCCCCGGCCTTTCCCCCCCTCCTGTCCTGGGCTGCTGGTACCAGGCTGTGGGGGGGGGGCATCCTCGTCGTCTCCATTTGCCATGCGGGGGGGGGGATCCAAAATGGCGACCACAATATTTATTTTTAAATCGTGGTCCAAAAACCCACCAAAGCACCACAGAAACATTTGAAAATTAGGTATTTTAACTGCCGGAATTTTTATAGTAGCAGCAGTGGGTTTTTCTTGCAATAAAACATCTCCATTGATTTTATTTTTATTTTTATTTTTTTACACCTGCGCATGCACAATGATGGGCTGGCCATGGGATGGGACCATGCAAATTTTTGGAGCCATTCCACCAATCGCATGGCCAGGTTTTGACTGAGACTTCTGGGTGTGCCAGAGAGGGCATTAAAAGCCCACAAACCCTAACCCTAACCCTAAGCCTAAGCCTAACCCTAACCCTAACCCATACGCCAGTACACTGTCCTTCTCAGTGGGTCAGAGCCACCCAGAGGTGCAGCCCACTAACCCACCCTAACCTTAACCGTAACCCTAAGCCTAGCCCTTACCCTAACCCCAACCCTAACCCAGATCCGTACGCAAGTACACTTTCCTTCTTATTGGGTCAAAGTGAGGCACCCAGAGAGGTGCCTCGCAGAGCCCACTATCCCCTACCCCTATCCCTCTCTAACCTGTACGCCAGTACGCTAGTACACTTCCCTTCTTAGTGAGTCAAAGTGAGGCACCCAGAGAGGTGCCTCGCAGAGCCCACTATCCCCTATCCCATTCCCTAACCTGTACGCCAGTACGCTAGTATGCTTCCCTTCTTAGTGAGTCAGAGGCACCCAGAGAGGTGTCTCTGCCACTTACCCCCCACCCTAACATAATGTAATAAATAATGTTTGGTATGCGGCGGCTCCGCGAAATGCTTCCCTTCCCTTCTTAGTGGGTCAGACGTCAGAGGCACCCAAAGAGGTGCCTCCCAGAGCCCACTTACCCCAACCCCAACCCCAACCCCAACCCACAAATGACAAACGACAAATTTTTGAAAATTATTGCGACAAACGGCAACGACCCGAAACGGACCTGTCCCGACAAACGACAACTCGAAATGTCATTTTTTCTGGTCGTGCCCATCTCTAGTACTATATTGTCTGTTTTTTGTTGTTGGTTTTTTTTTTTAGTAGATTAATTCTTTGTTGCCTTGCCTTTCTGCATATTTGGAGTTGATATTAAAGGTTCTGTAGAGCTTGGCTGGATACATGACTGGGAAATCAGTAAACAAAAATGTGACTCAGTTTGCTAAAGAAGTATGACAACAAAATTTCTTTCACCTGGGACTGCCCTCAGGCTGACCCAAGTCTGTTCTATCATTTCTCTTCCCTATTGGCCTGAAAGCTGAGTCAGCTTCCTACAGGATGCAGATGTGGTAACATCTGCAAATGAGATGAATGACATGTATATAAATGCAGTCAAATGGATTAAACTCACCCATAGTGAACAGATGGTGTAAATCTCTATCCCACTCCTGTACCTGTTAAAAACAGCGACAATTCAGGTGAGGAGAAGGCCACCAGTATCTTATTTAATCTTTCATTGTTGGCTTACTCCTGGCATTTCCGGGGATAAGTACGAACCTTACTTTGTCCTGTGAGTAACATGCCTTGAAGGGATGGGGAAATAATTAGCCATGGCAGGAAGGAGGCAGGGAAAGAGAAGAGTGTGAGAAGAATAATGTTAATAATCACTCCCTTTTCTAGCCAGCAGCTATGAAGAAAAACAACAACCTGAAGTTAATTTGTGACAAACTTATTGCATTAAGCTGCTCAAAGGACTCTAGCTGTGATATTGCGCTGGCCCAGATGCACACACACACAAAAACCCTCTGCCCCAGGCTGCCTCTCACATTGTGCCAGCTGGTGCCAGTGGAAGAGGAGGAGGAGGGGGCGGGGGTGGGGGCGGGGCAGGGGAGAGAAATGCCGCATTCATTGCTGAAGGATGTGCTCTCTAAATTCCCCGGGAAAGGAAAGGCATGGAAAAGAACAGCTGTTGGAAAAAATGAAAGGTATGTTCGGAAAGTTGTGGGAGAGGCCATCGCAAAACCAGAGAAGCATCTGAGAGCTCAAGGCAGGACGGAGATATGGAAGGAAAGGGCATCTCGTCTGCCTCTGATATTTCCTTTGAGATGTGTCTGGAGGAGTCTCTGAATTTTAAGCATGAAAATATGAGGAAGACAGAAATCAGCTGTAGATTGATTCATACAGATCTTCTTGCTTCTTACCTGCCGGCCTCTACCGGAGAGAGCTAGAATGATTTCCTTCAAGATAAAATGCCAGATCTGAAGCCCTTATGTTTTCCCAGACTTGGTTAGAAACTCAAAATAATTTATAGGAGTGTCAATGTGCATATCAGTAGGCCGTAGTACATCCCGTTCTATTTGTGAGTAAGTTTGCATGTGGTTGTTATAGCCTATAGGATGGGAATGCATGCCAAGGGCTGACCCTCAAATGTTGTCGACGTGCTGACCTAAAAGACCAGATGGTACACCGTACTGTTCACTGTACAGAAAGTTGGCTGGCAACTGAATGCTACTTAAAGTACTACTGGTCAGGGGAAAGGGTCTTCCACCATACCTGAGAGCAGTAAGGTAGTTTAGAGGGTACACAATAAGCTGAGTTGGACACATAAATCTGAGGAGGAACGACACTGGGGCTGCCACACTGCCAACTGAGATGGTTGCCTCCCTCAGCCTAACGGCAGGGCTGGCTCCCAGTGCACGTGCAAACTCATTCTGTGTATCAGAACTCCTTGTGGGCCAACTCTTGGTTGGCTTGTGGATATCAAAAGCATAATTTCAAAAGGGTGCTGATGCTCAAGTGGAGGCAAGTCCATAAAAGGCAACTGAAATTATCAAAGGATGAAGCATATTCCTTCTGGAGAACTGTTTGGAAAGGCGATATGAAGGAGTCGTGAGGTGTATAAAATTATCATCTATAATCTATATGAAGAAAGTGAAATCATTCTCTTTGAACACATGGATTAAAAAGAGTTCAGAAAGGTCACTTTTTGAAGGGCAACTCCTCCCAGAATCCATCAGTCATCATAGCCAGTAGGATTGGGGGATTCTTGGAAATATAGTTGAAAAAGAAAAAGGAACTTTTCTGAGATCTGTGAATTAGGCAACAAAATCAAAGCATCGTTTCTTAAGGAGAGACAATGAAAACTTGATGGGTTTTCAAGTTCAGCTGTTTTAAAAACTGTAATACTTTTAAATAACAGTGTGTCAGTGACTGGTAGCATTCAGTTAACTGGTATATATGTCACACATGCATGAATACTGTACAAACATACCTGTATGTATGAGGTCCCAGAGCTAAAAGATGTAAATATTCTTTTCTGTTATTTTCTGCAAAGGCTGGATGTTCATCTGCTGTGGATTGTCTAATTTTGCACATAACTTCTTCCCATTCTGTGATCCTTTTAGTCTCTTTAGCCTTGAAAAGATTAGAAAATTTATTCATGAAAGCTCTGTCAATTACTATTTGTTATGTTTGTTAAATAGAACCTCCACTTATAGAGGCAGTATACCTCTGAGATCACCATACAATGGATTCAAACAGTGATTAGTGTAGCTGTGTTATTCATGCCATGAGTATGAGCATTTGGCTGGTCATTACTCAATAGCATATATTGGACTAGAGCAGTGATGGCAAAACTTTTAGAAACCACCAAGTGCCTAAACTGTGACTCAAAACCCACTTATTATTATTATTATTTTGCAAAGTGCCAATATGTTAATTTAACCTGAATACAGTGGTACCCCGGGTTACAAATGCTTCAGGTGCTACCCTTCAGGAAAGTGAGGATCGAAGAGCAGGCTTTTGAATTTCCCACAGCCACAGCACCCTTACTGTGGTCGCAGAGAATTCAAAAACATGCTCTTTGATCCTTGCTTTCCCAAAGAGTAGCATCCCATCCACCTCACTGCCCTGGGAAGAGAGGCAGATGGGGTGCTACACCATCAGGAAAGCTAGGGGGAAGTGGCAGCAGCTTGTGGGCTCCTTCGTAGCTCCAGTTTACTCTCGAGCCACCCCGCTCTGGACATCCCAAAAGTGGCGTGGCTACAGAGTAAACTGGGGTTTGGATTTTGCCGACATATTGCTGCCACCCCTTTGCCTGTCTCTCCGCACAGAGCCAGTTTGGTGGTCTCAAAATGGCTCCGCTCAGAGAGCTGAGCTTGGGGGGGGGGGGAGCCGTTTGTAGGCTCCTTCATAGCCCCAGTTTACTCTCTAGCCATACAATTTTTGGGATGCCCAGAATGGCGTGGGTGGAGAGTAAACGGGGGCTATGAAGGAGCCCACAAATCACTGCCTACCCTTTGCCCGTCTCTCTGCACGGAGCACAGTAATATGCTCCAAGCGGAAGGGGAAGTGTCGTAGCTGTGAGGGGGCGATGTCATGTGCCCACAGAAAGGGCTTCGCATGCCACCTTTGGCACCCGTGCCATAGATTTGCCAACACTGGACAAGAGGTATGATACAACCCAGAAATTCCCGAGCCTTGCAACAGCAAGATTGCTATCATTTTAGACAGTAAGATTGTTACCATTTCTAAATTACTGAAGCTCAATTGCAGTTGATTGTGTTTTATGCAAGTGTGTATTATGATTCAGTCTCCAAGACCCAGTGCATAAAAATATTTAAAAATTGGTAATAAGAATACTGTATGTTTTAAGAAACATTTCCTGCCTTCCATAATTAAAGTTCAGAAGATTTATGCCATCATGGGGGGAAAGTCACATTCTTTTGGTAGAAGCCTGTCTCTCTGGAGGCAGAAAGACAACCCTCCCCTCCCCCGCAAATTACAAAAATACAGAGAGGAAGCCCTACAACAAAAGGATGCTCCATGGGGGGTTTTGCGTGATGCTTTTGTGGCTAGGATATGAAAATGTAGCATTTCTCATTTTCAAAGCAGCAAAACTGTCCAGAGGCCTTTGCAGTTCACTGTTCTGTTGATAAATATCCCTCAGCAAGTATCTGACACCACTCAGCAAGGACTGGAGCTTATTAGTTGGAATGAATGCTATTATAGTGCCTTTTGCGGCACCAAAGCATTTCTGGATAAACTAAGTTAATCTTCTGCTACTTTTGTGTGTGTCTCGCTAAGCTCCTCCAGACATCAGCAAGAGGTGTGTGTGTGTGGGGGGGGGGACTGGTGGATGAAATTACGTCATTCCTGCAGGGTCTTAAGACAGCAGGGTCCCTGTTTTCAAGGCCTGCCAACTTTGGCATCATTACTCGCACACTGGTGCTTAACAAGGACGCGAGAGTGCCGCTCCCCGAGCAGTCTGTCCAGCTGCCTATCTGTCTGTCCTCCTGTATTCTTTAGAAGTGCTCACGTTGCTTGTCATCTTGTCAAACCCAGCACTGTGGGATGCAGTGTTTGGCAAATTAGCACCGGCACAAACACACAAAATGAAAGCAAACCACTCTAGTCTCTTGGGCATTAGTTGCTGACAGATTCAGCAAGCAAATACCCAGCAGCAGCCAGAATTTTATATCGAGAGTTGGGGATGCAGAGCATAGGACTTAGAGAAGGATTAAGTCTTGTTTCTGGTGTATTGGAGGTGACTAGGTTTTTTTAAAAAATATGGCAGTGGCTTTCATTTTAACCTAGAGTTGCTGGCCTTGCTTTAAGGACAGCTTCGCAATGAGCAGGTAAACCTGAATCTGGGTTATACTTTTGCAGACTGCCATGGAACACATTCTTTACCAGAGTTCCTCCATGCAAAAAGACATTTTCAAGCAGGGTTACCAGTGCTAAGCCACTGAAAGCATGAGATAAAGCTCTGAGGACCCAAACATTGTCCCATCTGCTAAGCCTAAAACAGTTGGCTCTGCCAAAGTCCACATTCATCCTGCCGTCAAAAGAAAACAATAAATATTATGCTCAGAATATTCCATGTTGGAGAGTTGCTTTTAAAAAGGAACCATTGCATCCATAGTTCCACATCTAGGGCAATTTAGTGCTTAATTACTATTCCAACTACAATGTGAAAAATACAACATTTTGCTTTTCTGGTTTTCAAGAGTAACTAAAATAAATACTTTTCTTTGCTTTCAAAAAAAAGAAAAAACCCAAAGCACCAGAGTTCTACAAGCCATCACAACTTGTATAAAACACACTCTTCCCCAGTTCACCCAGTCATTGCCCCATCATTCACAACAGAGCACAAGGCTGCAACACGAGGAACAGCAGAAGCAATGTATCTACAATAAAGGCGTCACTGTACATTTCAGTGTAGAAAGTGTGGCGTAGTAGATAGAGTGATAAACTCAGACTCAAGAGAACAGGGATTGATCCCCTACTCAGCCATGAGGAAGTAGAACTGGTAAAACTGGTAAAGCCATTCCTTAAATGTCTGACTTGCCTTGAAAGCATTTTCAGAGTCACTACAAGTCAGTTTCAGCTTGATGGCACATAAAAACAACAACATTAACAATTATGCATAGATGGCTTAAGATAGTCATCCTTTATTAATTAATGTGATATATAATGTGGTTATATCTTTGTTACTGAAAAAGGTATTTGTTGCAAGTAGCCACTTTTTAAAAACTAGTTTCTTCTGAGTTTTGGGAATTAGCGACAGCATTAGTTGGCTGTGAGGATGTGTTTTAATTCTGCACTATATTTTCTAGCACACATGTCTAAAAACCTGAAAAGTTACTGTCAGTTGCTTGAAAACAACTGAGTTGGATGGACCAGTGGTCAGAGTTGATATAAAGCGGTTTTCTAAGTTTCTTTTTGTATGCTCCGTTGGCACAGCAGATAGAACAAAAAGGTCAAAATCCAAATCCTTTGGACTTTCTACCAGTCAAAGAAATCAACAGCATTACAAAGTATGATTTGCCAAGAAAAGCAGCCAACTCTCTATGTTTCTCAACTTGTGGGCATAGCATGTTTTCCCTCCCCACTCCTACTGAAGTACAAAATGGAAGGTACAAGCAGGTGCTTAAAGGCTGCACGCAAAGCTGTGCCCACCAGCTGTTTGGCTCATATAAACTTTATTTGGCCAAGGGTGCTTGGCTCATTTGGATATATTTGTACATCTTTGCACACATACACTCAGGAAATGAAGTTTCTTGTGTTGGTGAGTAATTCTCCTTAACAGGGAGAACAAGTTTCCTATTTTGAGACAGACAGAGAGAGAGAGAGAGAGAGAGAAGTTGGACTAGGACACTTGCCACAGCGGTGGCTTTAACAGGTTGGTTGAACTGACTGAACTCCACATCTCAGCTGAACCTAATAGCCACAGGAAACAGCTTCCCTTTATTGGGGTGCCGGTGCCGGTGGACCTATGCCAGCAAGATAATTCGCACTAATTGGCACCCTTATCGCCAGCTCAGTGGGGCATCTGAGGACAGAATGGGCCACGGAGCTGGAACCTGCCCTCCAACAAAAGGAGGAGGAAAGGCATGAGAGGCAGTGGAAGAGACAGATGGGAGGAAATGAGCAACAAACACGGGGTGAAAGGATGTGCGGCAGATGGAAGCCACAGGAAGAGGGAAGAACGAGGCAGTAGGGTTTATTGGATGGAGCGGTGGGGGAGAGAGATGGGGTGACTGGGCTAAAGGGGAGAGAGACGGGCATTGGGGAGAATAAAATTAGGGGAAATATGGCAATAGATTGAGGTTAGCAGGAAATTATTGCTACCCGCTTCTCACACTTGCACACATTTGTATGTGCTCATGCACAGAGAGAGGGAGAGAGGGAGAGAGGGGGAGAGAGAGAGAGAGAGAGAGAGAGAGAGTCTTTTGTCTTGCACCTGGTCATCATGGAAAAGGAGAGTTGGATCTACACACATTAGTTCCCCCCACCTTTCCTGCCCTCTGAGCCTTTCTTAAACCTCAGCCCCTGAGCGATGGTAGTTTTGATCCTGCTGCTGCCTCCACCCTTTAGCTGGTGTGTGAGCTGAAGATATTATTAGGATGCTTTAGTTCATGGGTTCTGGCTCTCTGCAGTTACTATGGCAACCAATCCAATTCAGCCCCTGTTCTGTTTAGCTACAGCAACTCTCCAGAGGTTTCTTGAGAAAATGTGTTTGTCAAAACAATTTTATTTCTCCCCCTTTGGGCCCTGCTTAGCGACAGCCCCATTTAAAGATGCAGGAGGTGGTTTTGTGTCGCTGCCTTGTAAAATGTACATTGAGTCGGGATCCATTTTGCCCCGGGCCACGAGGGACAATAACATTTCTGCTTCTCTGGCAACTGGAATATTGCCTGACAAGGATATTCTAGCTGTAATGGTTTTAAAGTAGACTGGACTAAGGAAGAGGCCACCCAAGCCTTTCCTGGGGAACACAAATCTGTGCATAAATCACTGCTGAACCTGAGAGTTTTTTCAGGCACCTGTGGCAAACAATATTCTGACCAAAGTGTATAGAACTGGGCATTCACCCCCTTGCTTTTAAGCTATTCATGAGCTGAAAGAATCCAGCAAGGGTTACCTAATTAACATCCAGAGAACCAAACCTACACACCAGACAATTTGTGATGTTTCATTGTTTGCTGTTCCTTTCCAATTAAAATCTATCTTCTACCCTCCTGTCAGATATGTTCAGTACAGTCCCCACACCACCCCTTTCTTTCACTGCTCTTTCTATTGCTCCTCCGTTTTCCTTCTGGTCTTCACAGCTTTCTCCCTGTTCTTCCCCCTTTCCTAATCTTGATTCAGCGGCTTTCACGACATTTTCCCTTTTGTTTAGCTCTGTCTTTATGGTTCTCTTTTAATGATCATATAACAGGAGAATTTAAAATAATTGACTGTGCCTCTCAATAATTATTGAAAGGATTATTTTCCTCAGAATTAAACATTTCCTTCCCCACCCCCAAAAAGCCAAATCCTATATTTTGTTGAAACTATCCAAGAAAATAATGTTTGGTTTTTCTGTGAGTGGGTTTTCTATGAGTGAGCAGTGCTGACTTCATAGACAAGTGCTATCTACTGTATTATGTTAAGAAACTTGCTGTTTCTCATGGAGCTTATCTCGTTTAAGTTGTGCTCTAATTAGCGGTATAAGATTATTGTGCAGGTTAATTTGCAGAAGAAAAGAACAGGTGTAGTTGCCTTTAGATGTGTTTGGGGAGGCATTAGTATTTATTTTGTTTCAGGGTCTTTCGGGGGGGGGCTATCCTAATAGTTTTGGGTTCTTTCTGGTATAGGGATTTTCGGTAAACCCAAAGGTACATGTATCTTTCAGGTTCTTTTATTTCAGATTCACTCTCCTTTGATATTAGAACCAATTAAATCTTATAGAATCCTCAAACCTAGCCCGCCAAAAACCAGGAACGAGGCATCAGACAATAATTCATTCCAAAAGCAGGTAGCAACAACAGTATGAGAAAGACAAATCAATCATGCAGGCACTAACAGGGTGTTCAAGTTCACATTTATCATCATATCACTGTTCTCATCAATCATATCAACCCATCAGCAAGAAACAATATAGATGAGAAAGAAAAATCATAATGGTTATCAAATTAAAATAAACGTACACACGCTAAGGGCAATATTACATACTAAACCCTTCGAACACCTGTGAGATTTGAATATCTAGACCCGGCACCCCCAAACTGCAACATAACCCCCAAACCCTTCTACCACTTTGATAGCTTTAGTCCAGCAGTACAGGCAGTATGTAGTACACCAGGTGAAGAAGCAGCAGCCAGATACTCCGAGCAACAGTAACGGCACTGGGGATCCCACCCAAAGTCAACAAATAAAAGGCGAAAAAAACAAGGCGGTTCAAAATATGAAATATGAAAAAAACCCATAATTTTTGTTAATCTTCTTTCAGGATCCTAAGTATTTTGTACTTCAGACACTCTCTATCATAAAGCCAAGGAATACTCTGGAAATAAAATAAAGGTTTCTCTCATGTTTTTCTTTAACCCGATGTAACCTGAAAGTCCCATTCTCAATTGCCCTGGTTTGGCTAAAAATCTTATTTCTGCCCTCCTACCATAGGTTAGGCTCCATCATGACTATACTGACTTCAAGGAATCATTACTATCTGCCAGGTTATTGCTGTATATTGATATAATAATAAAAAATACTGTTGAATGAGAAAAGAGACATTCTGAAAAGGTGGAGGTGAAATCAGAGTGGTATTGAAAAAGCAGTACGGCTGAGAAGGAAATCCTGAAGAAAGAAGAGGAATTGACATGAGATGAGATTTGCCTTGCAAGAAATCAGTTGACTCAAGCGCTAAAGTTACTTTGTGTTACTCAGTTCCCAATCATGTGGTCTGCAAAAAGAAAAAAGAAAAAAAAAGGAGGAAATGGTTTTGATAGGAAATAATTATTATTTCTCTTGGAAGGGACAGTAATCCGATAGGCATGAAATAGTTCTATTAAATAGAAGTGCTGGGGTATCATGGACCCTGGAACAGATGTGGCAGGGAGGGTGCAAGCTACACAGACAGACAGACAGACAGGCAGACAGGCAGGCAGGCAGGCAGGCAGGCAGGCAGGCAGGCAGACAGGCAGGCAGGCAGGCAGGCAGACAGACAGACAGACAGACAGAGAAAGAGAGGGGGACTAGGCAAAGGAGGTTGATGATAACAGGCAAAAAAGACCCAAGAATCCAGTGTTTCTGAGTTTCTTTCAGAAATGATCTCTCAGATATGGACAAAAAAATAATCAAACAGAAATACATTTTTAAAAAATCCCTGCTGTTTTAACTGAGCACCCACACCCCCAGGAGTGAGTAAGAGGGTAATTACATCGGCTATTTACCACACCATTTGGTTTGGATCTGACATGAGTTAAATCAGTTTTAAAAACTGGTGACTCCAAAACATAAAACTATAAGTTTGGAGAAATATAGGGATGCTTTTGATTGAGGAAAACTTCTTTTTGTTCAGCTTACAGGTGGTAATTTATATTATTGCTTCAGTTTGGCTAGGGTTACTCCCCCCACACACACACTTTCTGGTATGCGTAGTCACTTGTTCTGAAGCAAAGGGGCAGTTCTGGGGGTGTCAGTAGATATGCTTTTACATCAGTTCCCCTCAACAGAATGCATGTGCTATCCAAACAAAATTTCCAGTTGCTTTGCATATGCTTTAGATCAGTCCAACATAATTTAAGAAGTGAAAATAAAACAGAGGATGAAGGGAAGGGGTGGTCAGTGGGAACCCAGGTTCATTCACCAGTCAACAGCCATCAGCTCCCCGAGGACTTCCCGAAACTGATCAGGGTTGAGGAGTCTACGGGGGTGAGCCCAAACAGCGGGCTGAGGGTCCCCGCGGGGTGGGGCGGCGATTGATACAGAGAAAGACAGCAGGTGGTGGTCTGACCATGACACAGGGGTGGGAACAAGGTCCCACACCCTCAGACACGAGTCCTCAGACGCGGAGGAAAATACCAGATCCAGGGTGTGTCCAGATCTGTGTGTTGGGCATAAAACATGCTGGGACAGGTTCATGAAGGCCATGGACTGCATGAATTCCAGAGCAGCACCAGACAGTTCACCGCCGACATGCATGTTGAGGTCGCCCACCACCAAAAGGTGTGGGGTTCTCAACAAAGCAGCGGCGATGAACTCGGCGAGCTCTGGTAGGGATTGTGCTGGGTTACGGGGAGCACGGTAACCGAGCACAATGCCAAACCTGTCCCGCTGCCCAACCAACAGGTGGACACATTCCAACCCTGGAATCACCAACGTTGAGGCCCTGCTGACATGAATGGTATCTCTGTACACAATGGCCACCCCACCCCCCTTACGTCCCTCCGATCTTCCTGCCCCCTGCACCAGAAACCCAGGAGGGCAAAGCTGGGAGAGCGAAGCCCCCCCCCTCTTCACCCACCCAGGTCTCGGTGATGCACGCCAGGTCGGCCTTCCCATCAACGATGGTATCATAAATGATGGGAATTTTATTATGCACCGACCTGGCATTCAACAGAAGGCAAGAAAGATCGGAGGCGCTGGCGGAGTGGCTCCCAGGCACGTGACAGTGAGCCGGAGGGTCAGAACGGGGGACAGGCGCAAGATGCCTGGCCCGAGTTCTTCTTGCCCGACTAACCCTCCAGCCCCTAGCGTACCGACCACGGCCCGACACGACAGGTATGGCGGTCCCTGCCTGCATGGTGGTTGATGGATGGAAGGGAAAAGGAAGAGAAAAGGGGAAAAAAATCAATACAACCACCACAACAATACTAAATACAACTAAAAATCAAAATGCAAAACGCATCAATACAACAAATCGGTTACAAATATAAAGCAAAAGCAAACAAACAAACAAATAGCATATTAATGAGCTCACAGCCCAGGCAGGGGGGGAGGGGCAAAAGAGGAGCGCAAGGGCGTCTCGCAGAGATGGTCGGTGGTCGATGTTTGGAGGTTCCAGGCGGCTGATGTCAAAGGAGAATGGAGGCAAGAAGCAATGGGGGCCGGCCGGCAACCGTCAGATGGGCCAGCAACGGCCTCGGGGCCAGATTGGGCCCAGCAAACGGCAGCAAGACAACCTCAGTCTTCAGCAGATGGTAGTCCCAGGGCACCAGAATGTCCGGTATCCTCAAGTGCCAGCAGAGGGTGGGGAATTGGGTAAGGGGGGGAGCAGAATGGAGAGCTCCGCACCCCCAAACCCACAGCAGTCCGGTAGTGGGGGGGAGCAAGATTGGGAAGCTCCTCACCCTAAACCCACAACAGTCCAGCAGGGGGGGAGCAAAATCGAAGTTCCAATCCCCAACCCATAACGGTTTGAGGAGGGCTAGGGGAAAAGGGGGGGAAAGGGAAGAAAGGGAGGACAATGGAGGGAGGGTAAGAGAAAGGGATAAGGAGTGGGGAAAGGCAATGTCCAAACCAGCTACCGTATCGGTCCCCATGTCCAAACTGCTGCGATGGTAAGATAAGCAGCAGTGATGGCGGCAGACAGGCGGCTGTAAAGTAAGCCATGATGGGCAAGCGGCAACAGAGACAGCCGACCGGGTGGCACAGCCGCAGCGGCAGCCTCCAGATTTGGCCGGCGGCGATGATCGGCGGCGGTCATGGTGGCCATGGCGGCGACGGTCGAGCGGTCGCGAAGAGCAGCAATGGTGGCGGCGGACCTCCCCCGGGACCTGGCCACCGCGATGGTCGGCGGCAGCAACAGCAACAGATCGATTGGTCGGGGGCACTGCAGCACCGGCGGGAACCTCCAAGCTGCCGCGATGGTCGGCGGCAGCAACGGCAATTGATCGGCTGTAGAACACGGCGGCTGCAGCCGCGGCCCCCTGTGGGGCCGAGACGCCGCGCTGACCGGCGTCAGGGTTGGCGGCAACAGTCAGCGGGCCGGGAGCCGTGGCCTCCAAGGCTGCGCCGCAGTGAGGGTGGACGGCGACAGGGACGGCAGCGGGTGATCCGGCGCCGAAGGCGGCGGTGAAGGCGGCGGTGAAGGCTGCAGCCCCCCCCAAAGCCAAGCCGCCGCGATAGATAGCAATGGCGGTGGCAACAGCCATCGGCAGATTGGGGGGGCACAGCGGCACCGGCAGCAGCCTCCAGGGCTGGGGCGCCACAGCCATCGCAGTCAGTTGGCCGCAGGCCGCAGCAAGGGCAGCAGCGGTCTGCTCCTGGGCCGAGGCTCCAAGGTGATCAACGGCGGCGGCGGCAACAGCAGCAATGGCAGCGGCAGCCTCAATAGCCGACCCACCGCGAGGCCATCCACGGCGCTCCACCGCCGGGACAGCAACGAAGGTCCTCAACGCCGACCTGCTGCGATGGCAAGCAGCAACGGCAGTAACAGCAGCAGCAGCAACAGCTGGCAAGCTACCACCAAAGGTAGGAAAGAGGGCGAAATGGAGCTGGTGAGATGGAACTCCGGCGGACATGCCTGGTGGGGGAGGGGAGGGAACGCTCATACCCGTCCTGTAGTCCTGTAATTCGTCCACTGATATAGAGAAGCAAAGGCGACCATAGGATCTTCAGAAGAGCCCCTTAAATCCCCCTCCATAGCCTAGGCGAGCCCAAAGCAAAAATTAAAACCAAACATGAAAACAAGGCAGCAAAAAAACCAAGCTTAAAATGCAGCCGACATAAACAGCTGCTGCTGCCGCCCGCCATCTTGCCTTCCTTGAGGTGGAAGGCAGCTTGAGCAGCAGAGCAAGGGGCCCAGTCCTGACTTGCCTCAGGA
>JAHTLZ010000015.1:44949445-44998445 GCA_023846285.1 Phrynocephalus versicolor | reverse complement strand
CACCCAGGGGCAGAGGGAGTGGCAGATGGCACTGGACTCTTGGGTCATCAGGAACGGTTAGTGCTGGATCCAGAACCACACCCAGATTCTGAACCCTATCCGCCAGCTGGAGAGAAACTCCCTCCAGACAAGGGAGAGGGCCTCCATATCCAGATGGGGAACTCCCAAAGAACATAGCCTCCGTCTTCTCGGGGTTGAGCTTGAGCCTGTTGGCCCTGGTACATATAAAAACCGCATCCAGGCACTGGTCAAGAGTCCGAACACTACCGACTGTCTGGGGCAAAGTTTTTGCCTAGCCCCCTTATACCCACTTGAGAAGTCACATTGCTCTACCTGCAACTACATCAAGGAGTAACAAATTAGTATATAGATGCCCAGAAGGTGGAAAATGGGGGAGGCTAAAGAGGATGACAAGGCAGTTGACAACTTCACAAATCCTGCTGGTTTTAACAGAAGAGCCCTCCATTATATATATATCTCAACACCCTAAAGCCCAGTTCATATGTGAGTTGAAACATTATGATTTTAAAGGTTGATAGGGTTACATGATGGACCAGTGACTAGGTTTGTGTATGTGTGTGTGTGTGTGTGTGTGTGTGTGTGTGCACGTGTGTGTGTGTGTGTGTGCGCGTGTGCGCGTGCATGTGTGTGTGAAAAATACAGCAAATGCAGCATCTGTCTCTGTGCCATGCTAAACCCACTTCACGCTAACATTTGCCCATTCCTTATGCTAACCTGGAAAGTTGACATTTCAAGCGAGCACTGTACCACCTGTCAAGATTTTAAGAAAGGAAATGGTTGGAGGGGAGGGGTAAAGAGGTGGAAGAGATGACAATTAAAGAGGACTTCTGACATGGAGCTTATAAAAAGTATTGTGTGCCTCCAGGTACTTTGATAGTGTGGTGATCACAACAGGAGGTAATCTATCTTGCATTGCATGGCCCTAGATTTATGATTTCAAAAAGGAGTTTTACTGCATGAAGGGAGAGCATAACTTTAGGAGGTGAGAGAATAGAGGGGAAAAGTAACTGCATCACCTATTTTCACTCTGTGGAATGGCACGCAACCGAAGATTAAAAACTGACAACATCTGGACAGTGTCCTCCTTGAGTGAGCAGCATCCACAAAACATGTTCTTTTTCTGTGTGATATTTGTTTGCACTCTGCATATGATCTGGAGTTAGCTTCTCTCAAAACTTTAAACCGTGATGGTTCAGATTCAAGTGATATTCTGCCAGACTGGAAAATTATATACATATAATAATACACAGGGTTTCTGTTTGTCAGTAATCCCCTATCAGTTAGCGCCCTGCAGATAAACTCTTTGGGTTTCTTGTATTATAAGACATCTCTTATTAATAATAATGTTATGCCCTGCCATAATGTTTCTACTTACTCTTACTTTTTAAAAAGCTAAGCAGCCCCCGTCACTTGAAACATTTCCTCATAGGGACACGATGCCAGTCCTTTAAGCATTCTGAATGCCCTTTTCTAATTCTATTGTCTACTTTTCAGGTGTAGGAAAAAAGTACAACATGCTCTTCCTAGACTTTGGGGCCAGAACTTTTAAAAAATATCCCAGTTGAAGTCCAAGATGGATTTTTACAGATTGTTCCTAAAACCATGATGGGATTGGTTTTACTTTGATCGATTTATTCCTTCTATGTCTTTGACATTCACCCATATCTGCAATTGTAGCACCCATTTTAATACTCATGAGTACCATGTGGCAGACGAATTATTTCTTTAGTCCGCTAAATAAGCAGACACCAGTATGGAGATAAATAAACAGACACCTGTCTGGATAGAAGTTTCATTCCAGGCTGGGCTTCCCAGAAGAAGAAACAGACATGGCCTTGGAGAAGGTGCACAGTCCCAGAGTGGCCCCAACAGAAGAGAATGGTAAATGACTTGTCTGCAGTCTTATATCTGAAAAAAAAAACCTGGAAAGGGTCACTTTAGGTCAGAATCAGCTTGAAAGCACTTGAAGATTATTAATGTAGACCCCAAATTGGCAAAAATCATAATAATCTCCCAGTCAGTCAAATCCCTTATCTGAAAAGCAATATCTGGTTCCTGGTATATTTATGTTTTGTTCAGTTTCCCAGCTGAGTTCTGCTTTGATATTCATGCAGGTAAGGAAATGGGCCCGATTAACCACAGAAGGATAGAATCACAGAACTGTAGAGTTGGAAGGGGCCTATACGGCCATCAAGCCCAACCCCTTGTTCAGTTTGGGAATCCCAATAAAAGTGTATATCTGACAGATGGTTGCCTAATTTTCTCTTAAATGCCTCTAATGCCTCCACCAAAAGAGGCAGTTGGTTCAATTGCCGTACTGTACTGCTCTAAGTTGGTTCCGTTGCCATACTGTTCTATCCAATTCAGCATTGCACTTTTGCTGCTGTGGTTAGTTGTACATAGAGAAAGATTTGTGCTTTCGGACATGAGGCAGTTTTGGTTTAGAATGCCTTCTCTATAGCTAGAGGGGGGGGGGAATGGAAAAGATTCCAACCCTGATCCTATAGTGTTTAGTTTAGCTTGTGACTGCACCTCTTGCTATCTTTTATTCTTCTTCTTGGAAGTGCTAAGTCATCCAGTCAAAACTGGTTCTTCGCAGACTTATTTCCCAACGAGAAGAGGAAAAGCTGCAGATTTATAAATCTAGCTCTCAGGTTCATCTTATTAATCTTGCATCAGACAAGCACTATATGGCATTGTACATCCTGTGACAAACTATTGCCCCCTGTTCCCGAACATAGTTAGCTTCCAGGAACTAGGATGAAACTTTCATAAATGAGCTTCCTTCTCCCAAAGCATTCCTCAGGCAACTGAACTAAACTAGAATTTCTCTCTGAGATAACTCCAAAAAGCAGTGTGTAACTATATTGATGTCCTTCTCATAGAAAGCCTCTCATTCTTGATATTGGGGTACATGCCTGAATTGTGTGTGGGCTGGTGATGAAAACACCCACTCCCTCAGTTAACTGGGAATAGTATCATGCAACTCACACAGAAAACCCCCCCCCATAGAAAATGGTGTTCAAGTTGCACAACAACATTTAACACATTTGTAGCTTTATTTGTTAGGAGGCGACAGATAAAACACAATGCAGCATAAATGGCAAGCAGTACAGAACCTGAATGAAATTTTATAAAAGCATGATGTATATAACTTCATTTGCAAGCAGTGCTACATATAAATAAATACGGTAAATAAAAATGCTTTCTATGGGCAAGATGCAGTCTGTTTTCTTTTTCTTTAGTGCTTGTTGCACTTAGAAGTGGGATCCACTAGAAAGATCCATTGTTTTTGATGTGACTTTGGGGGGGGGGCAGGAAGTTCAGCCAGCCTGTCGCAGAGCCTGTCGCCTAGCCTACAGCACATGGGGTTCCCAGGCAGTCCCCCATCCAAGTACTAACCAGTCTCAACTCTGCTTAGCTTCCAAGATCTGATGAGATCAGGTTTCAGGGTGGTATGGCCGCTGTGGTGTGTACAATATACAGTGCAGGCTGAAATTCTTTTGGCAGAATGATATCCCTGGAAGGCTGATCATGTTATCAGTGGGGGTGATTTTTGGAAACGAAGCACTTCCTTCTTTTGTTTGGATGACATTACCCACAGCAGCAACGTTTGGTAATTCAAGCCTGCCTCCTCTCATCCTGCAGTACCCACGGCTTCCACATGATACAAGAGATGACACAGGAGCCCTGGGGGCAGTGGGGCAGAAATAGGAAATGTTCAACATTAAAAAAAATCACCCCCTGTTGATATAATTAGATTTCCACAATCATAATTGTGAAAAAATATTTCAGTCACTATCTTTATGGGTGTTGATGATGAAGAAAATATAATTTTAGTGAGGTTCATTAGTACAGCAGAAATAACATTGCCTTGTTTCTGTTGGGGATACAATGTAATTTTATTGCACTTGCATATTGACTGGCAGAAGCAAGCAACATCCTATGCTATTAGCGTGAATCCTAGTGGACTTAGCTGCTTTGTGTCAATGCACAGCGAAAGGTTGGTATCCCCAGTGTATTCCATGAAACCAAAGTCCCGCAGTTAGCAGTCATTCTTTAAGCTCAGGACACGTCCCAGAAATAAGTCCTTGTTGGAATTAAGTGTTCACTGAATGCCAGTATTGATTCATGTTTCTTTTTAAAGCTCACTTGAACTGACTTTACCCACAACATTTGGGGATTTGTCTGAAGGCCCATGTCTGGTGTAAGATTTAAGAGGGCCAAATTTCTCTGTGGTGACTTATCGCTGGTATAAAAATTCCACAAATTGGACACTGCATTTGTCACCTGTGTGCCGAGCAGATTGTACCCATCCGTTCTGCCTCACCTATCTGGCCTTGTTTTTCTCTTGCTAGGATTGTGCAAGATTGCACTGTTTGGACTGATCAAGTGAGCGGGGCTATTATGATGATGAAAATCCTTCTCTGACAAGGAGAAATTAACTGTGGGGACAAACAAGCAGTCACTGCCAATGCATCCTGCCTGACAGTTCAAACAAGCAAAACCATGAGGATGCACAGGGTAGGGCGCACCTCCTCTGCATTTATGCTTGTGGAGGGGGGGGCGTTTTAGGTGGAATCTTCTCTCAGCCACAAACTTGACAGCTCACTTGCTGTCATTTTGTCTGTAACCCTCAATCAGTCACTGACAGAAGTTTGAACTTCAGAATGATGCTGCACAAAAATGTCCACTTTTGTTTCTGGTTCCTTAAAAAGAAAAAAGAAAAGAAAAGAAAAAGATTGTATTTCTAAATCCAGCCAGGGCAAAAGAAAAGTTTGAAGCTTCAACTGCAGAGCATACCTCGGGGGCACGAATCTCTGAATATTTAAAAAGTAAGTTTTATCATTGTTTCCAAACTTGTGTTTTCTCAAAGATCAACGAGAGTTTCCATAAGTTGCTCTTTTAAAAAAGTTCCAAAATCCCTCACAAAGGCCATGCTATCTGGAAGACTTGCTCTGTAGGGTTTTTTTTTTAAAGTAACTATCCTGAGTTGTGTGGCAAACATAAGATTTTATGAAACATATAACCAATTGTTTTGTTTTGTTTTAAAGTCCTTCATGACTGCAGTAGTTACACAGTCTTTCAATCATACTGTTTTGTGAGCAAACCTGCCCCAGGGTCAATCCATGAAATCTTCAGGTAGGGCTGGAGAAGACCCTGGAGTGGAGAACTTATTACAGTGCATCAGATGCAGCATTCTCGTAACATCTCGGGAGCTCTACTGCATAACCCCCATCAATTAGAATGGAAGGAAGAACAAATCCTCTTGAAGGAAAGAACCACAACAGAAGTGACATGGCGCAGCACTGCTAGAGCCTGGTCATTGTAACACACAACTTTCACGTGCTATAAACAACTGAGATTAGGAAATCTGCACTTAAACATCCTCGATTGTGATGACAGCAGCAGCATAACCAATATTTGACTGAAGAGTTGGGCAAAATAGGATCAGGTTGACGAAGAGGTGAGTCTCTGACACTGCCCTCTCTTCTTCACTGAGAACAGTGCACAAGGACTCAGATGGTGAACCTGGGTTTCATGGGGTCAAAGCCTCAAAACCTGATGATCAGCAGGAACTAGGACCTCAACTGCCATTTCCTTCAGGCGTCTCCATTCTCTCTGAACAGAGGTTCAATCTTCTCTGTAGCTGCAAGAGAAACAGACTTTCTATTAACAGTGTCATTAACAAGCGGTCTCTGTTGTAATGCAAGACTTCTGGAAGTTTGGTCTTGAATGGGCAGCTGGAAATCCATCGCTTTACAAATCTGTACTCATTCTTGCAGGAGACCAACTGTATTGAATGTTGCGATATCCACCCACACCTCCAAGTTTACCTCTTCTCTGTGGGGTTTTGATGACTGAAAAATGGAATTTTAAAAAGGGTTGATCCCCCAAGGGTTGTGTCTGGGAGGTTCAAGGACTTAGGTAGCTTCTGTGAAGGGTCAGGGAAATGCCAAGGGTGCAGTTGGACAGATCTTCAGTCGGGATCCATTCCCCATCAATCGCATGACAGAATGATAGAATAATTGATGCCTTGATGCAGGCATCCAAATCGGATCCTGCCACTCCTCTGTATCCTTTCAATGATTTGAAAAACTGCTATCACATTTTCTTTTCTCCAGGCAAAACATGACCAGCTCTTTCTTTCTTTCCTTATAGGGCTTAGTTTCAAATCCTCTGATCATCCTTGTTTCTCTCCTCTGTACTTGTTCCAATTTGTTGACATTTTTCTTTAAAGTACAGTGTCCACAACTGAACACAGCACTCTAGATAAGGCCAAATTGAGAGGGTCTAGTACTTCATGGGATTTTAAGACTACAGTTCTATTAATATAGACAAAAATAACATTAGCCTCTTTTGCAGCCATGTAACAGATATCTGATATCTGCCTTCGTAGTGTGGCCAGTGGTGGCCAGTCAAACAACTGTGGAAGGCTCATAGGAATGCCATGAGGGCAAACATTTTCCTCTAGTATATATCTCTTTTGCTGCTGCTGTTTGAAGGGATATTAGCAGTGATCTAGGAGGCACTGTTTTCCAATCCTGATTGATAGTTTTTGCACCACGAAGCTCAATTTTTATCTCAGTCCACACAGGCAGCTAACGGCTCCAGTTCTCAAACGAAATGAGAATGACGCTTTCCCCAGCAGTCTACTGCTGCTTCTGTGGCAGCAGCATATCAGTCGTCGGTTCCCATTTACAAAATATAACTAGGGTGTCTTGAAGTATAGCCAGTAGCTCAGGTTTTTGCCTGAAGGATTGTCAGATGCTAAAAAAAAAGGGGGGGGTTGAACAGAATTTAGTGAAAGGACGCACCGCTTGTTGGCAAAGAAAGCAAAAAGGGGGCTGAGTGGTTGTACCAGGAAGTGGGGCAGATAATCTTGGGACACCTTTCTCCATTGCTCCTTGATCAAATAACTTTTGCAGAGAGAAGGCATCACAGAGTTTCCTCTAGAGGGAAACAGAAGGGAAAGGTTGGTGGGCGGGTGGGTAGGTGGGGAGGCCAATCATTCCTCTCACATATTATTATCAATACTCTTCCTTGATGCGAAGACTTTCAAAATTAAAAGAGGAGACAGTGCCAAGCTGGCAGCATCTATATTCTCCACCAGCACATCAAACCACCCCCAGACTAACATCTGTGTAAATTATAGATCAAACTCTTCACACTTCCCATCAGATGTGGAGCAGCAAAGACCGTGATCTGGTTGCAAATGTGTGTGACCCTGGAGTTTCGGAACAAATTATGGAGGAGAGCAGAGTGGCCCTGATCAAACTGGAAATGTATCTCCATTGTTTGGGCAAAAATCACCTCAGGAATCAACAAGAATGGGGAGGATGATAAGGTAGTCTCAAGACCCTGGTATTTTTGTTCTAATCCAATGTCAAATTTAATTTCACTGAATAAGTCCAGCTTGACAGGATGTCTCCTCGGGTTTAATTAAAGCAACCCCAAATGTCCTGGTCCAGAATTAAAGCTGTTGTAAATAAAATTTGCAATAAATTATTCCAAGGTAGTATGCTCTACCAAATTCCCACCAGGTATAAGGAATATGTTTTTGCAAGGACCTGAGAGTGAAACTGAAATCTCATATGATGATTTTGTCTGGGGGAAAAATTGCCACTAGAGTTATGTCATGCTCACAAAGTCTTTTGGGATTTGATCATTCTTGGGTTACAAATTTTTACCTCATAATGATTCTGCAAGAATACCCATCTTATTTATTTTTTAACAGGAAGACGTTTTTCAATCTGGCAATGGAAAAAGACAGTTTGAAGCTATAGCTGTAAAGCTTATCCTGAGGGCACAAAGCTCAGTGAGAGTTTAAAAAGAAAAAAAAAAGACTTTCATTTAAAAGTCTACCTTTTCAAAGACATTCATTATTTTGTGAAGGTTTCAAGGTGGGTTTTTTTAAAGTGCTCTACAGCTTCATTGTCCACATCCTCCTATACATACAGTAGCTAGGTTGCACTACAGTTTGTGTGTGTGTGTGTGTGTGTGATGTTGTAACAGTCGTGACCGACTCTTCATGACTCCATGTCCATGGAGTTTTCTTGGCAGGAATACTGGAGTGATTTGCCATTTCCAACTCCAGGCATCTACAGCACCCTGGTGGTCCCCCATCCAAGTACTAGCCAGGCCGAACCCTGCTTAGCTTCCAAAATCAGGTGAGATCGGATGTGCTTAGGGCATCAAGGCAGCTTAAAACTGTCTTTTGAGATGTAACTAGCTTTATTTATTTATTTATTTATTTATTTATTTATTTATTTATTTATTTATTTATTTATTTATTTTATTTTATTTTATTTTATTTTGTTTTATTTTATTTTATTTTATTTTATTTTATTTCTAGACCACATGGGTTTTCCCAAAGGAACTCTGGACAGTTTACATGAAAGCAAACAAATAAAAATGATTACATTCAATAAAGGAATTAATAACTGACCAATAACAAACAAGCAACCCAGCAAGAGGCTAAAAGAGCTTAAGGTGCCGGGAAATGCAGAAGGAAACAGGGGAAAACAACACAACATTAACGGTCTCCATATACTTCTTTAAAAAGCCAAGTTGTTAATGCTTTTAAAAATGTTAGGGATTCAGCTTGGTGATTCTCGCATGGCAATTTTTTAGTTAGTGAACTCTATAAACTAGCACCAGATTTAAGCACTGGCTTGCATGCAGCTGATCCATGTTGGTTGTGGATGTTTAGGTTACACTCAGATGCATGGTAGGAGAGACAGTGGCTGGCTCATAGCATTCAGAGGTTTTAATAAGAGCAAAAAAAGTTATTTTAGTAAATATAGTGCAATGGGATAGAGTCTTGAAAAACTGCAACTATAACTGCAGTGCTGGAACCATAAGTACAAACTTACTTTCTGAGCAACCCATCAGGCAGCCAAGCACCCACTTTTACTCAGATTAAATCTATTTATAATATTTAAATATCCTCTAAATATCAGCAGATCAGGAGACATTAACTCACCTGATGCATATCTGCATGGCTGAGTGGCCCGTGGGAGTTTTTGGGAGAAATGAATCGACAGCATATCTGGACCTTTTTAGCAACACAGTGACAACATTCTTGACATATTTATTGCATGGCACCACTGAACATTTCCCCTAATGCAACCAAAATTAAGTAAAATTTGTTAGAAGATATGTGATCAGGTTAGTCCATGCTTTGCTTTTTAATGGGAATTTTTTTTAAAAAAAGGAGGTGTTGCAAAGCCTAGCTGGTGAGTATTGTTGGAAATTTTCCTACAACCACTGATAATTTGTCTGCTTCCTCACCGCACTTACTAATGATTTCTGATTTTAAAACCTTCTTTAGCATGGGTGTCCACATTCTAAGTGTATTCATTATTTTAATGTACAGAAGCTGATGCACAATGTTGTGATGATGTGTGCTATGCTTGTGAACGGCATGAACACATCACACCACTATGTAGCTTTGCCCTCTCACCTGAAATAAAAATCTGTGGACTCCTTTTTATCTTCGGCCAGTGCATATTGTGGAGAAATCTTGAAACACACTTAACTAGAAGTCAACAGAACCACCAATTAAAGAGGAATAGACTGATTTGGTAGACTCTGTTTGCTTACAGACCAAATGAGCAAGTCTAGCAAGCAAAGATGTTCCGTCTTTTTTTAAAATGTGATACTATGACAGATGGATTCATTCTCTATTTCCCATATGAAAGCCAGTCAAACTTGTTGTTAAGTTCTAATCTGGTACAGATGATACCCAGTGTGGTATAGTCATTGATAGAATGTCAACCTAGGGTTTGAATCCCTGCTTGGCCTCACAGGGGAGCAGGGATGTGGTGAGACCACTCCTTAAATTTCTGTTATGTGAAAGTGACATCATAACACATAACCAACATAACAGATGCTAGAGGGGTGGTGAATCCTTAGCACTCCAGATATATGGGACTAGAACATCCAATGGGCAATAAAACTCATTGGGAATACAGTGACCACCCCGCCATTTCGCGGTTCAGGTATCGTGGCCCCGCTACATTGTGAAATCGCAGTACCTGCACTGTGAGGGGGTGGCGGGGGGAGGGCGGGTTGCTCCCCCCCCACACCTCCGAGAAGCCTCTGGGTGTATGGGAAGGTGGCGGGGGGCGATCGGGTCGCTCTCGGTCGCCCCCCCCGGCACCTCCGAAGGGCCTTGGAGCCGCTCGGGAGGGCTGCATGGAGTGAACGCGTCGCTCTCCGTCACCTCCCCGGGTGCCTCTGAAAGGCCTCGGAGCCGCTCAGGAGGGCTGCGGGGAGGGATGGCGTTGCACTACGTCGCCCCCCGACACCTCCAAACGGCCTCGGAGCCACTCGGGAGGGCTGCACGGAGCGAACGCGTTCCTCTCCGTTGCCCCCCCGGCGCCTCCGAAGGGCCTCAGAGATGCTCGGGAGGGCTGTACGGAGCAAACGTGTCGCTGTCCGTCGCCCCCCGCGTGCCTCCGAAGGGCCTCGGAGCCGCTCAGGAGGGCTGCACGGAGCGAATGCGTCACTCTCCGTTGCCTCCCCGGGCGCCTCCGAGGCTTTTGGGACAGGTGCGCGATCAACCCCCCCGCCTCTAACCCCCCCCACTTCTGCATATCACAGATTTTCATGGATCGCGGGTGGGGTGGGTCCCTAACCCCCGCGATCGGCGGGGGATTACTGTATACGCTCAGGATTCTGTGAGTTGTAATCCAAAAAATCTAGAGTGCCAAAAGTTCATATTCCTGTTAATAGGCTAAATCCACTTGTCAATCCAATCTAGAGTAGACCCACTGCATAAACTGTCAGCACTTAATTAAGTCCCCTTGATGCAACAGCTCTACTCTAATGGGTACTAACAACTGGTTTGAGCACTGGTTTTTCTGATCATTACATACGCACACACATACACAGCGTCGTAGAGAACTGTCACTGGATAGTAAATTTTTCCTTGTCCTTTTATTCCTTAGTTGGGTGGTGGAGACCAAGTGGGAGTGGGGGAAAGGTGATAATTGCCTTGGGAATGAATTTTCAGTATGTCAATGGAATTATTCACACCACTTACGGCCAGCCATTTCTGGTTCCCATCTTCCACCATGTGCTCCAATGCACAAAAACCTGTGACCTAATGATTATGTTCCATGTATCTGAGAAATCATAGCATAAATGAGTTGGAAGGGGTCAATATGGCCATTAAACCCAACCTAAGCAGATTGCAACCCACAAAAACATTCAATGAACTAAATCTGTGAGCTAACACAGCCACCTGTTCAAAAACTGCTAATGGAAACAAATTAGAACTTTTCGGCCTTTTATACAATTTTCTATGTATTGTGTTAAAAATATATGGAGTATCATTTAATTAGGTCCATCTATGTGTTATTGTGTGTATATCCACAGTATGAAGCTGCACAACTCGTTTTGTTTCCTCTGACTCATGGTCAGTTTGTATCAATCGTATCAAGAGCCTAATTCACCCCTGATTTTAATTCAACACAACTCCTCAAGAGAGAGATGCCAGAATTGACTTGAGCAGCTTGTTTTATGTTCCTACACAGAGAGATTTCCCTAGTGTTGAAAAGAGGAACCATTACTACTGTGTGAGAAAAGGTAAGGCTGTCATCTCAACAATGTAAAGCAATCTAAGTAGTAAATGTGGGAATTTTAGGTCTATAAAGGACTTCAAATGAACAGTAGTTAGAGATTTTTGTGCACCTTGGTTCAATCATCAATCCAAAGGGAGACTAGAGCCAAGAGATCAGAAGAAGATTGGGACTTGAAAGGGCAGCCAGGAAAAAACAAGAAAAGATAATCAAGTTTAAGGGTGTATCGGTGGAGAAAAAGGCCAAGATCATCTACGCTCTTGTATTTCTGATCACTGTGTATGGGTGTGAAAGCTGGACAGCAGAGAAAGCTGACAGGAAAAAAATTGATTTGTTTGAAAAGTCATGCTGGTATTTTGGATGACCTGGTCTGCCAGAAGGCTGAACAAGTGGAACCTAGTTCAAATCAAGCTTCAACTATCTCTGGAGGCAAAAATGTTGAAGCTGAGGCTGCCTTACTTGGGGAACCTCATAAGAAACCAGGGTTTAGTGGGAAAATGTAATAATATTGAGAAGGTGGAAGTCAGCAGGAAAAGAGGAAGACCCAATATGAGGTGGGTTGAATCCCTAATCGATGTCACAGGCTTGAGACTGTAAGAGCTGAGTAGGGGACAGGCCATTCTGGAGATCATTCACTCATGGGATGACCCTACGTTGGAGGGACTTTGACAGGGTGTAACAACAAAAGACTCTAAATTACCATTTCCAGGGTCCTATGAGGATAAATTAGCAATATGGTTCTACAGCTTTTTATTCTCTTTTAGTCCTTCTGGGAATGTGAAGAGGTCTCCTTTCCTTTAGTTTTTCCTTGATGGCATGTTTTATGACACTACACACAAAAGCCAAGGAGAAAAGGCAGGTGTGGAACAAGCTTATGTTACAGATCTCTTGAGCCCACTGTGACTTAACACCTCTGAGTGACCAATTGCTGGCCATATAGACCTCCTGCTTCTTACCATCATACCCTCTTGCTGAGTTCCGCTGGCAGCACTCATGTACACAACTGCTACCCACTGTTTCTATCAGAAGCAGTGTGTAAATCAAGATCCTTAGAAAGCAAAGGAACCATGCCTTCTGGAGCCTCGTGGCGCAGTGGTTAAACACCTGGACTGCAGCTAAAACTGTGCTCATGGTTCAATCCCAGGTAGCAGGCTCATGGTTGGCTCAGCCTTCCATCCTTCCCAGGTTGGTAAAATGAGTACCTAGCTTCAGGGGGTGAGGTCGGGGCAATGTGTAGCCTGCATACTATAATTAAACCGTAAACTGCCCAGAAACAACTTGAAGTGGTATGGGGTGGTATATAAGCAGAACACTTTGCTTTCTGTTAAGAGGCGAGTGTGGAGATTACTGAATTATCCCATCAAGCAGCACTGCAACAGCACAGTGATAGAAGGCGGCTATTTCACAGGACTGCTGCTGATCCTTCACATGTCATCATAGGGTTCTGTGTCATTTGTCTCTCTAGCGTCTAGCCTCTGCACAAACAGTACTTAACTCAGGGTCGAATAGTGGGTATCCTTGAGAGAAGGTAAGGCATGCCCCTGCCTGCCCCTGCGTGGAAGTCTAAATTTCTTTACTGCTTGATAGACCTACTTACTATATGTTGTCATGGTACATGCTACACACATCAATATTGAAAATATTCTTTTTTGAGCAAGACCAAAACAAAAACAATTCTGGTCAAGCCTGTAGCTTATTTCAGGGAATCCATCCACCTTATATTTGGTCTTCTTTTTCTTCCTGCGGCTTCTCACCCCCAGTGTTATTACCTTTTCCAAAAGATGCTGCCCTCTTATGATGGGCCCAAAGTAGGAAGTTTTTGCCTCTAGAGAGAATTCAATGGTTTACCTTTCTGGTGGTCCAGGATCTCCTCCAGAACCGTGTCTCAAATGAATCTACCTTCTTTGGGTGGGGAGGTGGTGGTCCACTTTCTTCACTACCCAACCTTCACACCTGTACATAGCGGCAGGCTGGCATCTCCTCACTAGAGCGGCTCAATTTTTGCTTCCAAAGATAGTTCAGGCTTGATATGCAGCTCCCTTGGTGTAATCTTTATTTGTAACCAAGAAAAGCTCTTGTTTACCACCCTCTGCAGCTGAATTGTTTTGAATCCCCATCTTTCTGCTTTCTGTTATTGGCGTGTCCTTGATATGTGCATTGTGCCGACAACATCTCTTGTTTGTTTTTTCCCACCACCCCTAGTCCCACTCCTGTTCATTATTTCCTTAAGTAGATTTATTAAACAATACAGTGCAGTATATTACCTTTCCAGGGTTCCCCCCTCCCCACCCAGCCCCCCCGGGCTTATTACCTCAAATTGCTTCTCATTTCATTGCTTTTGTAGCATTATATCCTAGTCTTAATGCTATTTTAATAGAGTTCTTGTATCTAATTTCCTTGTCATTAAGTTATTGCTGTCTAACTCATTGAAGCTGTTGTCTGATGTTTCCCATTGGGGGCATCAACAAAATGTCTCTGGAATTATTGTGGAAAAACAGCAGAAGGGGAAGCTGAGCTCTCTAGCTGGTAGCTCTCTGGCTGCTAGAGGGCTGCCACAATTCCACCACCATTTCTCCTGTCTTTTGAACTCACCTTCCCCTTTCTAAATGAATTCTAACTCTACGGCACCCTTTCTCAACTACCAGTCTTCTGTTCCACTGATAAAAACTGCAGAGATCAATGGAGTCATACAGAGAAGCACTGTGGCTTTACACTTCCAAGGGCTGCCAAATACAAGGGCTAGCGCTAGAAGGCTTTCCCTTTTGCTGGGAGCAAACCGGAGTCTTACAGAATTGTATAAAACAGCTTGGTTTTATAGGTATCTGAGAAAGAGGTGGACCACAACAGCCAGTTTTAATGGCATCATGTCCCCACTAAACAAACCTCCTTGCAGATACAGTTTATCTTGTGCAGTAAGTGAACATACATCTGTCAATGTGTATGACCACCCTGCTCCTCACAAAAGGGCTACATAAAGTTGAGTTTGCCAGAGCCGCTGAAGTTATACTTTATTAAAGTAGAAAAATGGGGGATGCCAGCTCACATTGGGGCTGAGTGGACTTCATGACCACCACCACCAAGTTGGTAGGAAAAATCCATGGTTCGTTTAGCTCGCTCTTAGATATCCTGTTTTGTAGTCCGTGCAGATGACTGCTTGCCCCCCAAATAGAGTTGTGGGTGGTGTTTCCTGAGGAGAAAACTCTGTAACATATGAGGTGGGTTGTGACATTAAAAAGGAAGGATGGAGGAAGCCCCTCCTTTATTTTTGTCTTCTTTTAAAAACATTTTCCTAACTGACACAGCGAAACTTTAAGAGCATGCTAGGTTGATGCACTGCTATTTCAGTGTGCCATGTCCTTTATTTAACAGCAACAACAAAGGGAAAGTCACCACAGCCTGCTGAATGATGGCCACAAAGAAAGATAGGGATGAGGACTCCATGGGCTCCTCCAGCAGAGCCCTAGCTGAGGAGAAAGGCAGGAAGGAGAGGTGGTGTGGCAAAGGAGGCAGACAGGAAGACACATCCACCAGAGTGTCGTCTGCCCTGTCTAGGGCATATGGTGGGGAATATAGTTAGACCACAAGGAGAAGACCCAGCATTGACTGGAAATACCCCAGGAACCAAGGAAATGACTCAAGGAATAGAAGGGGTGAAAGAAGGAGTGAAGATAGAAACAGACCTGATTGGATCTAGAGAAAAGGTGGGAAATTCAGAGAAGGGGATAGGAGAGTCCGGTAAGGAGAGAAGGGAGGGTAAAAGGGTCGCTGAGTTTGCAGAGGTAGTAAATTGGGGGAAGCTAAGTACTTTATACTTCCACCAGGCTGGGAGTGGATATGGCTAGAGAACCCATGGACCCATAAATGGGAGCATGTGATGGTACCAGAGGAGGAAGCAGAGCAGAGAAGGCAAGTAGCTGATAAAGAAGGCTCGTCTTACTGGGGCAAAAGGGAAGCCTGGGAGTGGAGGAGAAAAATAAGAGAAGAAAGAGCTCAAGAAGAGAGAGAAAAGAGAAAGGGCAAAATGGATTTGGGATCAGGAGATGAACAGGTGGGAGACGAAGGAGCTGGGGCACACATCTGCGATGACCAGGACTGGTTATGGGAAAGGGGGCTTGGAGAAGACTGGGTCCCCTTGCTATCTACGCCATCTGGGTCAGGATTAATTGGTCTCTGGACAGAGAGAATCCAGGTTATGGACTGTGTTGATTTGAAGAGACTTGTTCTGTTTCCAAGTTCTAACCCATTTGTTTCCCCCTTTGGACAATGGACAGATTTGCAAGTTCCTATGGATGTTCCTATTTTCCATGAACCCCTAGTAAATAAAACCAGTTCAGGAAAAACTGAGCCAGATTCTTTAGTGAAAGAAGCAGCATGTAAAGAGTTAAAAACATATCTTGAAAGCACACTAGAGATCCCAAGCCCTGAGTGGACCCTTCTCATAGGAGAATAAACATCTCCAACATGAATGTAAGGATTGCTGAAAGGAAAGAGAAAATATGAATTATTTTATTTTATTTCATTTCATTTATATACTTCCCATCCAGCTATAAGGCCACTCTGGACTGTGAACAATATGATCACATTGAAACTAAGAATCTTTCAAGCACAAAGCAGATCACTCCAAATTCCCTCGTCTGGACAGGCTCTGTGTGTCGTGGAAATGGTGGCAGCCCACTGAAGAAACAATTGGAATGTGGCTGGAAAAGCTTTTTTAAAAATTGAAGTACAAAGCCGTCCATATTTTACACCTCTTTCATGCTTGAAAGCCATTCAGGATGTAGTTCATGGTTTGCCTTGGAAAACATTCTTCCCCACCTACATTTCCCCAAAGAGATGGTATCTCTCTGCTGTGCAGTAAGAACTGACAACAGGTGTGAAAAGGGATGGGAACTAGAGATGGGCACGAATCCAAAAAATGGCATTTTGTTTGTCGTTTGTCATTTGGAGGGTCCGTTTCGGTTCGTTTCTGTTTTTCGCAAATTTTTGCAAAAGATTTGTTTTTGTTTTTGTTTGTTTCATTACAATTTCATTACCATTTATTTCAATTTTTTGTGATTTTTTTAGGATTTTAAGCAATTCACTCATATTGCAGTAACAGAAACGAAACGCACGACAAAATTTCTGGTGTTTCTGTTCGTTTCCTTTCATTTTAGAGACAAAATTCGTTTGTCGTTTCGTTATGTAACGAAATGAAAAAATGGAAACGGAAACAAAAAATTGTTCGTTTCATGCCCATCTCTAATGGGAACTCGAGTTGCAGGACTCACCATCAAGTCGTACTTCAGTTGCACCATGATTCAAATCACACTGGACTTGGGTTTATTTTTCAGTGACTTGGACTTGACTTGTTACTCAGAACCCACCCATCCCCTTACTTCTTTCCTTTCTGGGGGAAATGACTTGTTTTTAATTAGCACTCAGACTTGGGGCTTGGGGCTCTAGACTTGGTATCAATGATTTGGACTCAGACCTAAAGACTTTCCAGCATCCCTGCCTGTAAAACCTCCTTTGGCTCACAGGACTGAGAACAGAAGAAGCTGCTTTGTATCACGAGCCTGCCTCACTCTGTAGTAGGGCTGACACTTGCGGGCAGCAGCTTTCTGTGGCTTCAACTAAAGGACCCTCCCAGCCCTACCTGGACTTGCTGGAATGCCACCTCGGAGTCCTCTTCTGTGCCAAGCCCAGGCACGGACTGAGCCCTGGCCCATTTCCAGATAGTTTTGCCTTCGGTTCCTTTAGGTTTTGGCCTAGCAGCTTTATGCAAGTCCTTGAGTAGCATGAGATTCAGAAACGTCCATGTGATGTTCACCCTGCCAAGCCTGCTTGTGTCAGAAGCCACAGGAAAGCCGAGGACCCCCCCTCTGCTTCGTTAGAGCTGCCTGCCTTGTCCTACAAGTCTTTCATCTGCTTCTTTTCTGCCAGGCTCAGCTGCCTCGTCTCTTCATTAGGCAGTCCTTGTATGTTAAAGAATAAAAATAAATGAACTCTCCCAAATGGTATGAATGTTCCCATCTCCATATCAGCCTAAGAAAAAGCCCTCATAAATCAGAGGAGAGCAAAGCTTCATTCAGGCAAACACTCTCTTTTCCAGTCAGTGGTTGCCAACTGGGTGATCCTAAGAACTTCACCAGTGCCGCATGGAAAGAATGAGGTCAAGCTCTCCTGGACAATGACTATGGGAGAGATGGCAGAAAAGCTCCCTGATTCACGTGCCTGAGCCTGTGTAGCCAAGGTACCCAGGCGAACAAAATGAAGAACCATCCCCTGGGGCATTGGATTCTCAAGCTTTCCACTACTGGCAAGAGGGGCCTGACCATGTGCTCCATCCCAGAGAGCATCCCAGAGGTTGCCATTCATGTAGCCCTTGGGATTCTGCTCCCATGGGCACTCTGCCCCTCGGACTGTGGAGCAGTATTTTTCAGTTGCCTTTTGTTCAGGTTGAAGTGCACCAACACATACCCTTCAAGGAGCAGAGAAAGAGAGGGAGTGGCAGCTGTTTCTCAGACTGGCTCCTCGGGGGTCCCTGGCATCTGGCGAGGCCAGCAGCCATGGAAAGGGATCTAGGCATGATTTTTTTCACAGATCTGGTCACATGAAGAGAAGGCTTAAAGAGCCCTGCTGGATCAGGCCAAGGGCCCATCTAGCACACGTTCATGTATCTCACAGTGGCCCCAGCAGATGCCTCTGGGAGCACACGAGACTACGAAATACCTGACTCCTGATACCACTCCCCTGCATCTCGGATTTCAAGGTACCCTCCATTTAAGCCTGGAGACAACATGTTTCTCCATCATGGCTTGTAATCTGCTATGGACATTTCCTTTCGAAATCTGTCCAATCTCCTTTTAAAGGGATCTAGGTCACCACATCCTGCAGCAAGGAGTCTCATGGACTGGCCTTCTAGAGGTCCATCAAGCCAAACTTTGCAAGATATCATTGAGTCTTAGGATCTGCTGCCACATCTTACAATTCTTCATCATGGAGCTGGTGAAGTCTCATGAAACTTTGCTGGTTGTTACTAGCAGGATTGCCAGACAAACAGGATCCAGCTGCATGAGATCTCAAGGCCAAAGCCTGACACTGGTGACAGAAGACAGGACAAGTCCCCATGACAGCTCAGAAGTGGGACATGCAAGTACTGAAAGGGGAGACCGAAAGAAACTACTTTTGGGCCAGATGATTTGTGGAATGGACGCAGGCGGGATCCATATTGATGGATCCAGAATCCAAGTAAATTCCCCCAAAACAAATAATATAGGGGTGGAGGACATATTTTTGACAACTAAGCAAGCAACACAATCACCAGCTGTAGTGGTTGCTCTCATTCCAACTAAGGGATCTCATTCCTTGGACCCTCATCTCCTGCATACATGAAATATCAGGAGCTTCTCCAGGACCTTTGTCTCCTGGGTGGGTGGGTGGGGGAAGCTGGGAGAGGGGAGGGAAGTGAGAGAGAAAAAGACGGAAGCATATTACTTTGAAGAAAAGCAGATGTATTTCATTGTGAGCATTTGATGATAATTTATTATTATTTGAACTTCTGTAAACTCTGGGGTTTCCCAAAGCCTACAGAGACCTCTTTAGTGTTCCCTTGGCTACTGAAATAGCAGTCCTCGCCTCAGAACATCAAAAGCAAAGAAAGTGATAGACTGAACCTCCACGGGCCCACTCAGTCCTTTTTGAAAATCATCCCAGGATACAGCAGCAGCAACAACAACAACAACAAGTGCAAAACACTGTGACTCACTAAGAATGACATTTTGCCTATGTACTGGGACAGTTTGCTGGGATATAATAGCACACAGCTTGGACTTTGTGTTGTGGCCTTGTGGCCTCCATTTCGCAGGGGCCTGTGGTCTCAGACTCAGCCCTTTTGGGCTCCCCTACTCTGTCCTCTGGGCTGCAAGACACTGTGACCCACTAAGAAGGACACATTTTACTGTTAACACAGCCGTGATGATAAGGCAAAAATCTGCCATGCTGGCCTTGCTGGCGCCCTTACTCTGGCCTTGTGGCCTCAGGTACTCTGGCCTTGTGGACGGCTTACTCTGGCCTTGTGTGTGGAGTGGACGTGGACGCCCATAGTCCTCCTTGTATACTGCTGCTGCCTACTCCTAGTGGGATCTGGACTGTAGTGTAAAACTTTCTGCCTAATCCAAGCTGTGTGCCCGTACGCCAGCATGCTGTCTTCCTTAAAAGCAACCCAGAGCCCAATCCCTCCCTAGTACTACCTAATCTATTCCAACCCTAATCCTAATATTAGACTCACTGTAACCGCTACCGCTAGATGACCAGGGTTGCATTGGCTAATGGCTATTGCAGACCTTGGAGATGGGGGGGCACTGAGAGGAGTAGACCCTCATTCAGATTTGGAGAGGAACGGAATGTCTGTGTCTCTCCTGCTGCCTCTGAGAGGTGGAGGGGAGATGGGATGGATAAAAGCTTCAAAACAAAACAACAAAAAAGTACGGCAGCCAGACTGTACTAGGGTGGCCGGCCGGTTCATGACCAAGTCCAAGAGAAAAAAATGAAATATATTGCATTCTGCCCACTTTGTTTGCTTTGATAGGAGGATGCATGCAGCAGTCTTGTGCAATGTGCAGCAGCAATCACCCAGTTTAAAGTGTTTTCCGCTTGCTCTGGGTCATTGCGGGACCCACAGCCGCCCGCCCGCCCGCCTGCCCGCCCGTGAGCCCACCCCTCCCCCTGCCACTGTCACCCCCCACCCATGTCCCCCACCACCGCCGCCCGGCCGCACCTCCCCGCCCCTGCACCCCGCCCCCCGCCTACGGCGCAAAAACACCTAGCGTGCCGGCCCTGATTGCGGGACGCCAATGGGACTTCCGGGACTGGGACGTCAAATCGCGCTAAATCGCTGTGGAAACGACAAACGACACGACGAAATGACAAATTTTTGAAAAATTTCGCGAAAAACGGAAACGACCCGAAACGGACCCGTCCCGAAAAACAACAACTCGAAAAAAACATTTTCCTGGTCATGCCCATCTCTAACAACAACCCATCAGATAAATTCTGATTTATGATGACCCTCTTCAGGTAGAGAATACTCAGACATGGCTTGGTCAAAGCCAAATGGCTCTTATCTTATACTCAGATGATGCAGCTTGGTCAAAGCCAAATGGCTCTTATCTTTGGAAGCACAGTGGGCAACTGAACTCTCAACCCCTGGCTACACAGCCAGATGCTTAAGCCACCCACTGAGCCAGCCAGCCAGCCAGCTGTCCAGGCATATATCGGACCTGTGTGATGGATGCTGCTCCTATGAGAATGCTTACTTTTAGAAAGAAAACAAGACATAGGGACTGGAGGCTGGTTGGGGAAATGGGTTTGAAGCTTCAGGAAAGGATAGAATATGGTGCTTAATTATGTGCTGCTTACTGTTCGGCTTCTTACCTCTGACATGGCTTTCATGCCTGCAAATGAATAAATACAGAGTTACTGTTAGACTGTCCACCATGGAGCTTTTTTTAAAAAAGATGGAGTAGGACCATTTTGAGCTGAAATTAGGGCTTGAAGGAAAAAGAGTAAGCAGTCGGCAGCAACTCCATCCTTCGCTACTAATTTCAGGAGTACAATCTCACCATTTATCTGAAAAGTTAGGCAGGTGCAGAACCCAGGACAAGACATCCATCCCAGGTTGTTTGATCCTACATTAGTTCATGGTCATCATCCCATGAAGTGGCAGTAAATCCTAGAAGTGTGAAGCATAGATACCGTTCTTCCCCAAGAGGCTTTAGAAAGCGAAGGCCTTGTCCCGTCCATCTCTTTTTCATTAAATATTATAACCCCACTGCTTTATCTCAGTTTCCTAATAAGCTGTAATTACCAGTATTGACTTGTAAAGTAAGCCGTGCTGATTGAAAACGATGGAGAAGTCCAGTCTGTCCCACTGGTCCTCTAATGGAAAAACTCCCTGCGTGGTCAGGAGATTTGTTATTTCTCCCTCTTTCCTCCTGGCTCCACAAGCAGTTCAATTAACTTAAAGTTCAGAACATCTCCTCTTACCCCTTTAATCCCAAATGTTCTTTGTGGCCCTAATGAAAGGTATTAGCATCACTGACTTCTCATTAATGTGAAACTGCCACTCGGCTGTAACTTCAGATGCCCCAAACGTCCCAGTTCTAACTACAGACATTCATTCGGGAAAGAAAGGAAAGGGTTGGTTTGTTGGTGTGGTAGCCAGTGTGTTGGATGTGGGCGAGTCCAACACCTTGCCCAAATGAGGGAGGTTCACTACTGGTATGTAGTTAACCACCAGCCCTGGGTCCAGATTAGGTTTTTTTAAGGAGTGGTCTAATTACCGCCTCTTTCAAAGCAGCAGGGACCACTCCCTCTCTTAAAGAGGCATTCACAGTCTCCTGGACCCAGGTGCGACCCCCCCCCATGGAAGATCTTCAATTAGCCAAGAAGGGCTAGGGTCAAGCAGTGTGGTGGTAGAACAGAAAAATCCAAGCACCCTTTCCACATCCTCAGGTCTCAATAATTGAAACTCATCCAATAATACTGGACCTAAGCACGGTGCACTGGACGCATCCCTTGATTATGCACCAATGGTGGAGTCCAATTCACTTCGAATCTGAGCAACATTTCCTCAAAGTGGACAGCAAACTCATCACAGTGAGCCGGCGAGTGGTCCAGGACTTCCACTGTATCTCCCAATTGAAGAAGATCCCGGACCACCTGAAACAGCTCCGATGGATGGCATTCTGAGGAAGCAATACGGTTGGTGATGTATTGCCTTTTTGCCAACTGTATCACCATGGAATAAGCCCAATAGTGGGCTCTAAGCCATGTTCGATCAGACTCACAGTGATATTTTCTCCACCTGCACTCCAGCCATCTTCGTTCTCGTTTCATTGCCTGCAGCTCAGATGTATACCAAGAAGCCATTGGGGCTCTGCGTATAGGGAGACGGTGCTTAGAGGCAATCATGTCATCTGCCTGGGTCATCTCCCTATTCCATAGGGCAACCTGAGCTTCGACAGGAGCGCTGACCATATCAGACGGATAACCCCACAGAGTTTTCAGGAAACCATCTGGATCCATTAGTCTCTGAGGGCGGATCTTCTTAACAGATGCCCCACCCTTGCAAAGGGTCAAAGAAGCTAGTAGCCTAAACTTGACCTAAAAGTGGTTTGACCATGACAATAGAGTTAAAGCCAACCCCTCCATATCTGAAGCACCATCCTACAGTCCTGTTAAGAAGTCCAGGCCCAGAGTATGGCTTTTCTCATGCGTCCGGCCGATGACATGTTGAGACAGCCCCATGGTTGTCATGGTGGCCATGAAGTCCTGAGCTGCCCCAGTCAAGGCAGCCTCAGCATGGATGTTGAGGTCCCCCAGCACCAACAGTCTGGGGGTTCTCAACACCAGGTCTGAGACCACCTCCATCAGCTCAGGCAGGGAAAGTTCTGGAATGCAGCAGGGTGGGTGGTACACCAACAGAATCCCCAATCTGTCTCGTAAGCCCAACACATAATACAGGCCCTCCAAACCTCTTTCCAAAGAGACAAGAAGCCTGGTCAAGATAGAACTCCTATAGACTATAGCAACTGCCCCTCTCTGACCCTCTGGGTGACTCTGGTGCTGGACTGAGTACCCAGGCGGGCATAGCTGAGAGAGGGAAACCCCACCTTCCTCTCCCACCAAGGTCTCAATAATACATGCAAAGTTGGCACCCTCATCCACCTTCAACAACAGCACTGTTTGGCTCATGGGCTTGCTGATATGGTCACCTGACACCTTCTGGTTGGGAGTGGAACCAGAAGTGGGGATAGATGTAAGATATCTAACCTCTCTTCTTCTATGCATGCATGTCCCACTCCCACCGCCCATACCTTCTCCTGCCCAGCATGAGCTCAATAGCTGCCCCCTCCATTAACCTCCCTCCTTCCTGTTCCCTCAGTTCCATTGTGGGTCCTTACCTTCCATCTCGGATGGCAAGAAAAAAGACACAAAACAAAGACAAAGACAAAAAAACAAAAATGAAACAAAAGAAAAAACAAAACAAAATAAAAAACAAAACATCCACCCATTCAGCTTCTCCATTCAATCACCCCTCCCCTTCATAACCATCCTATATCTTAGTCTCAACTGGATACTAGTTGGGTGCCGGTGGGGTGCCACAGTATCAAAGCTTGGCATCAGGCTGATGCCCCTCCCGCCCAGCCACACACCAAGGCCAGGTGGCTGGTGTTGAGGCGGGAGGTGGGGCAGCCTAGGCAGCAGAGCAACAGGGGGCCTGGTCCTGGATGGCAGCAGGGGTCCGAGGCCAAACTCCCCCAGGAAAGGCTGGAAGCAGCCCCTCTGGCTCTCACCCAGAGCCTGTGGGAGTGGCAGATGACAGGGGACTCTCCCAGCACAGGAACATTGGTCTATGACAAGGGTGCCCAAACTTTTTGTAAGGGGGGGCAGATTTGGAGGCTGAGAATGTGTCAGGGGCCGGTTGCTCCCCGACCTTGCCATCCCACTGCAAGCCCCACCCACTGACCCATAAGCAAAGGAGGGCGAAGGAGAGCCAGGCCGGCCAGCCACGGGCCACTCAGAATGGCCTGACGAGCCGGATTTGGCCCCCGGGCCGGACTTTGGGCAGGCCTGGTCTATGATGTCATTTCCTTGCTATGCCACTTGCAAGGAAGTATCTAAGCTAAGGGTTGAAAGGAAGGCTAGGGAAGAAGGTGCTACAAATGGCAGGGCAGGGAAAGAAGTGCAGCATTTTGAGATGTACAGATGTGTATGATCTCTTGCCCCCAAACTACCCAAGATAAAGTGAATGTCTCCATAGGAAGGGAAGCATCGATCTGAATGTTATACGAATGGCTTCATCATCCCAGTTGAGCCTGATTCAGCCTAAAACAGCTTCCATGTCTAATTGCACCCTGAGTAGGAACCACGAGCAGAGAAAGAAACGGCACATAGCATCAAATCAGTGTTTTGAAGAATACCTTATTTTATGTAGGTGATCATATGCTGAATGGGTCAGTAAAAGAATTTGTGTCACTCAGTGTGTCACTTAGCAACTCCTCCCCTTCAGAGTGGGAATTCCTTCAGTTCTTCCCTGCCAGTAAAGAGTCTGGGGTAAAGTGATCCTTGAGTGGCCACATCAGACCATAGCTCCTCTGCTCTGGGAGGGAGGGTGCATCATTTGTAGGGCACTGGACGTCAGCGACTATGTCCACCTGGACTCATGGGGGCTGCCCAGTATGCGATGGTATCTGCATGTTTTCTGCACTCAACAATGTCGATGAGTTTCAAGTAGGAATGTACAATAGGAATATAAATGTGAAAAGAATCCTTGGTTGTAAGAACATTGGGCTAGGAGGGAAAAATCTGGAGGGACTATGAATTGTGGTCAAACTAGATCATATAGGCCCCGGTCACACGGCCATTTTGGTCCTGTGTTTGCTACGGATGACTGTGTAGCAAAAGATCATGCCTCCACTCCAAGGGACAGCATTTTGGCACTCCAGTCGACCACCACCCCTGAAGCGCACTTTAACTGCATCATTCTATACCACCACTAGGGGTTCAATCAAATTACAGTGGTACCTTGTATAAAGGAATTAATTCGTTCCAAATGAAATTATGTTAAACAAATTTTCCTTTATACAAATTCCCATAGGAATGCATTGAAAATGGAGTAATCCCATTTTTATGTTATACGGATTTTCCCCATAGGCAATTATGTTAAGCAAATTTCCCCTATCTCCAGAATTGTTTATGTTGTACAGATTTTATGTTGTAGAAGCTGTTTGTTATACAAGGGTCCACTGTACTCCTCTTAATGATGCACAGTTTTTACCGCAGCAATTGCAGTGCAACCGGTGAAATTTTGCACCATTTCAGTCCCCCCCCCACCTTTTCTGCCTCTTTCTGCTGTCCTACTTTAATAATCAACTGAGCACTTCTAAAAGCTGCTAATTACCTGGTACAGTGACCAATGGGAAAGGAAGTGAGAGATGAGAGAAAAACACAGGAGTTACTATAAAGGTGCTCTGGTACTAGGGATATACGGCCACGTTCTCAAACTTTCGCATGAACTTTTGCAGTAATGCTAGAAAGCCGGCATGCCGGTAATTGACAAGCAAATCACTTTTCATAGATATATGTGAGCATGATGGAGACAAGCAGATCAATAAACAGGGAAAAGATGCACATTTAGCAAGACGGGACGTACAGAAAGAAGTATAATACACCCCTGCCGTTGGAGCGTTATCTGCACACCAAACATCACGTGATCGCCCGCGATTTTAGTACGCATCAGAATATGGTGCACAGTTAATAGCCATGTAACCAAGGCCATCGTTGGCATGTTATTAGAAACTGGATTTCTTAAGTACTTAAATGTGTCTTTAACAACATTTCAGTTTTCCCACTTCCTTTATCTTGAAAATTAACTTGATTTCCATCAGTAAGTCAACATGGTCCTGATTTGCAAGTGTGGATGCTCTGGTGCATGTCTCTCAGGGAATCACATATTTGGCAATTCACATCCTATCCACTTCTAAAATGCAAAGCTGGTGTTGTGCAGTTTGACCCTGAATTCCTAGACCAACACCTTGTAGTATTCAGTTTCTTTAAAAAGTAGACCAATGATTCTACTTTAGTTACATTTGAGAATGGGAATGAGTTACATTTAAACACTGGCTAAAATAGTTAGCAATTACTTTTGGTGGCCTTGGAATAGACTTGGAATCCTCTTCAGAACTTGTGGAGCATACAATTTTACCAATGCAGTAGTACCACATCTCCTGCTTGCTCTGGTGGTTCCGTTACACAAGCTATATTATGCTTGAAGTTGCTTCACAAACTCTAAAAATCATTTGTTCTTTCTTTGGCAAGTGATTTAGCCTTTCTTTGGGGAGATTCATTCATTCATTCATTCATTTAACTTGTATACTGTACAACTTGTATACTGTTTTAATTCTTTGATTGGAAGCCGCCCAGAGACCTTTGGGTAGTGGGCGGCATATAAGTTGTAAAAATAAAATAAATAAATAAATAAATTAGTAGTAAAAGTACTCTTCGGGGGTTGCATCCAAAATAAAACAAAATACTTAATAAAATAAAAGGAATCATATCTAATATCCTAAATGTTGACTCCCGTGCCTAAACAAATAAGGCATTTGAAAGAGAACTCTCAAATGTAAAACATCTACTTTTTTTTGCAGGAGCACATTTTGCAAGATGTCATAAGAAGAAAACAAAGGTTACGTGAGTTAACGGGGCTGGCCCAGCTATGAAGCAAAGTGAGACAGTGGTCTCCCTGCCAGGCTTGTTATCCAGCAGGGACATGCTGGGCGAGTTCATGGTGCCCCTCAACCTCAAGCAGTTGGTGCTGGATACAAGGATGTGGTGCCAAGGGGCTGGAGGACAGAGTTGTGTGTGCTACACAGACTGCCTCCCATTGTCTATGCTTGTAGCTTACCATGACTTCTCCTCTGATCAGCTCTAACTATGGGAGAAGGAGATACTCTGAACAAAATCTCTGTTTAAAAAAAAGTTTTTGAGGTGGAAGAAATGCATCAGTGGTCCCTTCAGTGCTTAACTCAAATACTCTGTGCCGTGGAATGCCCTTGCCAGAGCAGAAAGTGGCGAAACTAATGTATATTTCATGTTCAGGCACTGGTACACAAACCAGAGAGAGGAAGAGACAATTCAGAAATTAAGGGGGAATAAGTACCTTTCTAAATTATCTGTATCAAATTATGCCAGTTGACAATGCTTCGGGGTGCTTTCAGCACCTTTATTATGCTTTGTTTTCCCCTTCATGGTAGGAATTAACATTTTCATTTCACTTCACATTCTTGTAATAAGCCAATTTCATGGATTTATAAAAAGAGAAGGTCACTTGATGCAAGATTACTTTACAAATCTAGACAAAAATGCAATTTTTTCAATCAGGAGCCAAACAACATACTCCAATATTAGTCACCTGGATATTTTACTATGAACAAGGACTGTTATCTCTCAGACAGTCGATCTCAAAGCTGGGAAACAACTTGTTGTAAATTAATGTGTTACCCCTCATTTGTTAAAAATTTCAACAAAGCATTTCGCCAACAATATTAAATTTTGTTGAATAATGACACAGATTTGCCATATTTTATTGTGCTACTTTTGGGTTCAATTGACGGGTTTTGGCAGTAGTGGGCTATTTGCAAAAATTTAAATTGGCTTCACTTCTTTAACCCATTAATAATGTCTCAGTAATGATTAAGATGATGTATTAAAATTGAATTGTTTCCCATAATGGTTAAATGTTAATGAGCAGAAAATGTTCTGTCTGTCTATCTATCTATCTATCTATCTATCTATCTATCTATCTATCTATCTATCTATCTATCTATCTATCTATCTATCTATCTATCTATCTATCTATCTATCTATCTATCTATCTATCTATCTGTCTGTCTGTCTGCCTGCCTGCCTGCCTGCCTGCCTGCCTGCCTGCCTGTCTGTCTGTCTGTCTGTCTCCTACCTTTGTTCCATGGATTTTCATCATCACAGCCATCCAGTAAACTGCATTAGGTATAGACAATTTTGGGGGTAGGGCTGGAACTGGAGATGGGACAGGGTGTTCTGGAGAGACAGTTATATACCCCTTTGGTTTCTCTTTCCATGCCACATTTCATGAAGACACTGTCTAAGCCAGGAAAGTATGACTGGCCAAGGAAGTGTGTGTGGCGCTAACTAAGCTCAACACCTAAGTGGAGATTTGAACCACATTATCCTATGCGAGTGGTGGCTGGGCAACTCCAGGCGCTGCTTTTATGAAATGGATTTTCTGGATCAATTTCAGCTGGGTTTCAGGCAGGGCTTCCTGGCTTCCTGGCTGACCGTGTCCAGAAGGTAATGCTGGGGGACAGTTGCTGTATCTCAATATTGTCCTCCATGCTTTTTAACATCTACATGGAACCACTGGGAGAGGTCACCAGGAGGTTTGCGCTGAGGAGTCAGCAATATGCTGACGATACTCAGCTCTACCTTTCATTTTTCACTAATCCAGATGAGGTTGTTTCTGTGCTGGTCTGGGCCAGATAATAATGGACTGGATGAGGGTTAATAAACTGAAACTCAATCCAAGCAAGATGGAAGTGCTGTTAGTGGGTGCTCTGCAAGACAGGCTAGAGGGGCATCTCCCTGTTCTTGGTAGGGTTGCACTCCCCCTAAAGGACAGGGTCTGCAGGTTGTGGGTGCTCCTTTAACTCTGGAACCCCAGGTGGTGGCTAGGGGTGCTTTTCTTCAGCTGCAGAAAATATACCAGCTTCACTCCTACCTGGACGAGCAGAGCCTCATGACAGTTACGCATGCACTGGTAACATCCCATGTTGATTACTGCAGTGCACTTTACATGGGGAAGCCTTTGAAGATGGTCCGGCGATTGCAACTGGTTCAGAATCACGCAGCGCGGCTGGTGAATGGTAGAGCCACCAGGGACCATATCACGCCGATTCTATATAACGTTCATTGGTTAACCGTTGCTGCTCGAACCCAATTCAAAGTGCTTGTTTGGACATATAAAGCCCTAAACGGCTTAGGACCTAGATACCTGAAGGACCGCCTCCTTCCATATGAACCTACCCGGCAATAAAGATCTAGCCAGGGAACCCTCCTGAAAGAGCCATCCCTCAAGGAGGTGAAAGGGATGGCTTGTGGGTATAGGGCCTTTTCAGCAGCTGCCCGCAGACTATGGAGCGCCTCCCCAAGGGAGATCCGCCTGGAGCCAACGCTGATGACATTTCGGCGCCAGGTAAAAACCTTTCTGTTTCAGAAGTTTTTTAACTGACATAACATAGATTGTAGGTCCTGATGGTAATTTTAGTGTTTTGTATTTAAATGTTTTCATTGCTTTAAATTGTCCACTGACATTTACTGTTCATTTTAACTGTTCGTTTTAATTGTAAGCCGCCCAGAGACCTTTGGGTTGTGTGGGTACCATATAAGCTAAATAAATAAATAAATAAATAAATAAATAAATAAATAAATAAATAAATAGCACTGCATTCTTTTAATACTGTCTAAAGGGCAGTGCTTATTTTAACAGAGACTGTGACCAAATGAGGAAGCTATTTGAGATTATCTGACATAAGTGCTTCAATAGAAAGAGAAGACTGTGTTCTTACTGTATATCGCCAAAAGAAAGATGGGCAACCAGTAATCTTGAACTGCAAATGGTCTGAGACTGTCTGGAAAAGAGAAAGGGGAAACAATTTAGGTATTGTGGGTTTATATTAAAGCACACGTGTGTCCCTCCCCAAGTCATGCCACCATCACCATCACTGTAAGAAACAATGTAAGCAACCACACTTTGTTGAAACCAAGATGAAATAATGCAATCCCAATCAGCAAAGCAAAACAAAACAAAACACAGTTGTCTCTGATACTGAACCCAAATGGTCAAAAAGACCAGACAGGTTCATGATTAGGGATAGTTGTATAGTTGCCAGAAAACACATCAAACCTAATTGTGTCAAAAAGCAGGACAAACTACAGGATAAATTGCACTCTAATTGCAGCCAGAATGGTGACATGACACTCATAAAAATCGGTATACATGTGTTTTATGCAGCATATTTCTGACCCAATAAAGTAATTAATTATTTGCAACCACATACCTCCAGGATCCCTCAGTAAAACCCCACCGGCAAAGCTGCTAATTTGTATTATTATGAAAGCAGACTGTTTTTTTTAAGGAAAATGCAGTGGGAATTCTTACTATTTTACTGATTGCACTGGATTTGAAAGCAGCAGAAGTATAAAACCAGGCAATAAATAAACAAAACTTCCATACTTCAGCTTCATCTGTGAAAATACCCCTTGAATCGAAGGTTATTTTCATTTTTGTAAAGAGCACCATTTTATGGATACTAGGTAGCTGTTGATGGTTTTTAATTTCTCACAGTGGCCTAAGGAATGTTATTCTGGAAAGTCTGACAAGTTGTGGGTTTCTTTTTTTTGAATTGTTTTATGAAGGGTGAGCATCTAACAAAATCTAAATCAGATTTATAGATGTTATAAAAAGATTTTATTTAGTTTTTCACTATATCATACTATTACTCCTACAGCATAGCAAAAGGGGTGGGGTGGGGGTTGAACCGTGTGGCCATCCTACAGCATAAAACCCCAGGAAAGAATTCTTAGTCATAAACTGGTGCTAATTTTTTTAACTGAAACTGAAAATATTATCTACATGTCTCAGACAAGGTGATGATAATGTGTTGCCTTGGATTTTGTAAGTGGAGAGTAGCAGTACTACAAGGTAGCTCAGCTGCCTAAAATTTACCAAGTATTCCTCTTCTGTAACTTCAGGAACCCTTAATTAGTAATCATTTCCCCCATCCTAACTTCCCATCATTAGCTTCCATCGTCTAGACATGAGGAAATGCATAATACGATGGATTAGAGCTAGACTACCTCAAATCCATTGAAATTGTTGGGTTTACAATAAGGACTAATAGCTGCCTATATATCCCAAGCACATCTGATCTCGTCTGATTTTGGAAGCTAAGCAGGGTCGGTCCTGGTTAGTACAGTGGTACCTCGACTTACGAATTTAATCCGATCCAAATGCATGCTCTTAAGTCGAACTACTCTTAAATCAGGGTACCTATTTAAAAATTGAAAAAAATAAGTTTAAAAAATTGAAAAAATGAAAAAAAATTGTAAGTCGAGCAGACCATATCTAAAATTTGTAAGACGGCAGTTAAAATGCCAACAGTTTTCTGCTCTTAAGTCGAATTGCTCTTAAGTCGAGCTGCTTTTAAGTCAGGGTACCACTGTACTTGGATGGCAGACCACCAGGGAATGCCAGGTGTTGTAGGTGCCTAGAGTAGGAACTGGCAATGACATCACACACACACACACACACACACACACACACACAAATAAGGACTAATTCTAATGGCAAAGCATACTCCCAGTTTTCAGTGGGCAAATCAGGGAAAAAATACATTTTATGGGGAGCGAGAAAAGCAACTTAGAATCATAGAATCATAGAGTTGGAAAAGACCTCATGGGCCATCTAGTCCAACCCCCTGCCAAGCAGGAACCCCTTCACAATATTTCCGACAGATGGCCATCCAGCCTCTGCTTAAAGACCGTCAAAGAAGGAGACTCTACCACCCTCCATGGCAGCATATTCCACTGCCGAACAGCTCTAACTGTCATGAAGTTCTTCCGAATGTTCAAATGGAATCTCTTTTCCTGTAGTTTGAAACCATTTGCCCGAGTCCTAGTCTCTGAAGCAGGATCTATGGCTCAAAGGCAAGTGTGGGCTGAAGCAGGGAGGGCAACTGACATTACATTTAATCTCCTCTGAGTTCGCCTCAATGTGGATCCGACTGTCAGGCTTCCTGCAGGGAGAGGGAAGAACTTGAAAGAGGTTCTCTGCTTGGGGCCCCAGCACGGGTGACATTCACAATGCCCAAGTGCTACCTATAGAGGAAACTGCTGCATTAACTTGCTTTTAATTCGGTCCCATTCAAGAACTCAAACATTATTCCTACTTAAATATTAAGTGTACTACAAGGACATTGGATGCACCGAATCATTATGTGACTAGCAGAAGGATGAACTTGTCCCCTCTTGAAGACTAAGGGTGTACAAAGATGGTGGGGAGGGGGGGAGATTCTGGCTACCACCCAACAAGTTTATTCGACTCCAAAGCCTCAGAAACAACACCAATTGATACAGTAGGCTTTACTGAGTAGGTCTTCTGGATTGCTAGAATGGCTTTTCAAATATATTTAATGCCCATAAGAAGAGCCATGCTGGATTACCCTCATGGTTTGTAACCTGTGATGGACTTTTCCTCTCTAACCACGGTCAGCTGTTGTAAACGCAAGCCTCATATTTGGCCTTCCTTCCCCCCAGCCCCACTGCCTTCCACCTTTCCCAGCATTACTGTTTTTTCCAGGGAATCCTGCCTCCTTCTCAGGTGCTCCCAAAGTAGGACACCCTCAGCTTTAGCATTTTTTCCCTCCAGAGATAACTGAGGCTTGATTTGATCTAGAGTCCACTTGTTCATCCTTCTGGCAGTCCGGGGCAACAGCAGAGCTCTCCTCCAGCATCACTTTTGATTTTTTTTTCCTTTTCAGCTTTCTCTACTCCCTAGTTTTCACATCCATATATGGTGACTGGAAATATTGCAGTGTGGGTGATCTTCGCCTTCCCCTCCAGTGATCTGGCAATGACACAGACCTCGTGGTGCAATACGCTGTTTAAACGTTAATCCTGAATTTATTATGAATAAAATAAGAATTTGCATAGTATTTTAAAGTTAAAGGAAGAAAACAACACAAAGTGGAGTGTTCTATTATCTCACACAGTATTTTGCCAGGGCAGGGGACAGACATGCTTTGAATAGCCACTTTTTTTAAATTGTTTCCAACTGGAGATAGCTTAGCATTGCTGGGTCTTAGGGAAATACTGCATTTTTCTTCTTCTCCAAATTGGGAGACAAATATCTGGGTCAGCAACCCTGGAGGAAGAAAAAGTCTGAGCTGGCTTTAGAGCCCAGGCAGCAATGCCTGCTCATTCCCACTTGGCCCATGGCTCAGTGGGAAGGTCTTCTAACTGCTTCTGGCTACAACATGGCTGAAGAGAGAACTGGTGGTGGAATGCACATGTGCCTGCCCACTATACAGCTTGGAACAGAGGTGGCCGTGTAGTATGTGTGGCCAAATTTCTGAACTGTCTGTTTCCCAGACCCTGGTAAAAAGCAATACAGTGGTACCGCGACTAACGAATTTAATCCATTCCAAATGCATGCTCTAAAGTCGAACTACTCATAAGTCAGGGTACCTATCTATTTTTTTTTTAAAAGTTAAAAAATTAAAAAAATGTAAGTCAAGCAGACCATATCTAGAATTTGTAAGGCGGCAGTTAAAATGCCAACATTTTCCCGCTCTTAAGTCGAATTTTTCTTAAGTCTGTCACCACACATTTGAATGTGGCTGATCCTCAATGAGAATCACTATAAAATGGACGACAGACAAACCGGACTCCTGGGAATGTAGTTTTATTTCTAGAGGATCCTTTCCTAGTACCTTGTGCACAAGGGGTGCCTGAACACAGGGACAACTTCCTGTATGGAATGTCCAGTCTTAAATACTCTTCAGCATACCGAAACAGACAAAGAACAAACTCAGGATTGGTTACATTTTGCCGCAGTGGAAAGCATGTGACTTCATTACATATACTGTATGTTCATTTTCCGTAAGGCAACCAAACTTAAAGATCAGTGATACTTTCCCATCTGCATTAGCAAGATTAAAAGGTCATTAATTTCGTAATGTATTGTTCTCTCTGTGTTAACAGTGAGTTTCAAAAGCTGGATACAAAGGTGCAAACAAGATATTTTAAGATCTGAGATGTTCTTAGCATGTGGTTTGACATTTGCTATACACTTTTTGTGGTTTGGACACATCCTGTTGCCATTCGGTTTAGAAGCCCATGTCTGCAGAGGTGGGGGTGCTTTGCAGAAATACAGAGATGATGCTTTCAGGACAGAGTTTAGAGAAATGGTGGTTTTAGGATATCTATGAGGCAGAGGGCAGAATGAAGAATTGAAGATAAACTCAAAACTTGAACCTTACTCTCACAAGTCAAGCTGCTCTTAAGTCAGGATACCACTGTATATGGCATGGATGGTGGAAGCCTTTTCCACAGTTCAGATCTGAGCCTTCCACATGACCAGCAGCGGTCTCAGGTCACCCGAGGCAGGCACCTTCCCCTGCCAGGCCTGCTTTCTGCGTAACACAAGGCTGAACCATGGCGTTCAGTAAAAATATGTGGGAAAATGACTCAGCGCCACTCCAGTCCTACGTGAATTGGCTGAGAATGGCTTGTGTCGTGTTCCCTTTCCTTACATTTCACTGACTCTGGGTGCTTTTATATGACCTCTAAAATCCGCTGGCAACTTCAATTCGGACCAGAGATCCTGGGGTTTGTTCCTCCTCCTGTGTTCCCACTCTTCCACACTCCATTGCTCCTGTCAGCGGTGAGGGGAGGGAGAAAAAAGGGAGAAAAGAATGCAGGCTCACCTCCGTCTCCATCGAAGCAGCTCCGTACGGATTCCTGTCTCTTAAAGGGGCGGTGGGGACAAAAAAAAAAAAACAGAAGGGAAGGAGAGCCCGGCATCCACAGCTTTACAATCCGCATTGGAAAATTGTTAACCTCCGGAGACCAGGTACTTCTAAAGTGTGCTGGGGCGCGCTTAGGTGGGCGTGGTCATACTTTATTTTGTTTAAGGTCCGCAGCTGGTGGGAAAACAATTTTAAGCTCCGCATTTGGGAGCCCTTTGCCTCGGATTTTAGGGGTCGTGTAAAGGCAGCATCTGTTCATGATGCTATGGCATAGATTACTGCTAAATGGACAGAAGAATCGGGCACATGAGACTGCATGGGACTCCCCCCTCTCTAGGAAGAGGTGGAAGTGTTGGCCTGGGGAAGTACGCCACCATGAAAATGACCTTGTCCTCACAAAAACCCGAGGGGGAAAAACTTTCTAAGGGCAGGAGAGCCTGGTAAGGACATAGGGTATTTGTACACAACCCCTAAACTCCGCCGCAAATGGCTCCCAGCTCCGGAGCTTAAAATTGTTTCCCCACCAGCTCCGGAGTTTACAGATAATTAAGTGTGACCACGCCCACCTAAGCGCGTCCCAGCGCACTTTTCAGGTACCTGCTCTCTGGAGGTGAAAATTCCTGATGCAGATATAACGTAGTGACTGCTGGGCTCTCCTTGCTTCTGTTTGTTCTTTTTTTGCCCCCTGCCCCTTTAAGAGATCTGAATGCAGTGCCGGGACAGCAGAACGGAGGTGAGCGGCATTCTCTTCTTCCTTTTTTTGCCCCTCCCCTCACGCAGCCAGCAGCCAGGAGTGCGGAGGGGGTGGGAACGCAGGAACAGCAACAAACCCCTAAGATCTCTGGTCCAAATTTAAGTGGCCAGCGGATCTTAGGGGTCGTGTGAAAAGGCTCATACATTTCTGGAGCTTTGAAAACAGTACAAAATGTTTGCTGGTTTGTTCCTCCCAGTCTTTCTGGACTAGAAAGCTGTAATGGCCACAGGCCTGTGCAGGGAAGGAAAAACAAACAAACATGCAGGACAGCTCAAGATATTTTTCTGCCTGAGACTCAATTCTGCCCCCTGTGTTTTCAGAGAGGACCGTTCATGAGTTTAAGCACCACCACAGTCTGTCAGCTGCCATCTTCTCAGAATTAGTCTGCGTACGAGGAGAGGGTGTCAGGACTGGCCACGTCTGCCAAGTTCATGCGCAGAGGTAAAACAGGAAGGTGGATTCAAACTGGCTTGAATGCGGGCTCCTGGCCTTGGCATATAAGCTTCCTAGTTTTAAATTTATTTATTTAATCTCTCCAAGCCTTTGTCTGAAATGGATACCTAAAGTGGAAAAATAGAGATAAATTATCCCTATTCTTCTAGGGAGAATGCAATGACCCTGAACAGAGGCAAGTAGGGGAGGCTAGCTATTGTTCCTGGAGCACAATGCCTGCCTGAATCAAAACAGACAGAGATGAACAAATGCTAATTTTTCCTTTTCCGCCATGAGACACCAGAGTAGAAAATGCTAATAGCATCAGTGGAGGGCCTGAGATAAAAAGTCTGTGTGTTTGTGTGTGCTTATGCAGTTGGGTTTGAACTGCGAGATAAGCCGGCAAACAAGGTAATTAAAATAATTAAAATGCTAATCAAAGGGGGCCATCGAGGAGAGTGATACACAGGCAGTGAGGGGGGTAGGGAAGGTGAAATGGTGGGAAAGGAGGGCAAATATGGCATTCGCTTCCTTTCTCTGAAATGTCAGTGAGGGAAGGAAGGAGGACACCTTCATTCTTGGCGCTAGGGACAGCCATCCACAAGAGCGAAAGAGAGCAAGCTGGAAAGCTGATCAGAATCCGAGAGACATGGAGCCTTTTCAAAGATGAAGTAACTCCCATGGAAATGCCTGGGAAGGGAAGGAAGTCCATCTCCACCAGGCAGACTTGTGGGGACTCACAGATGCTTATGTCCCCTGGTGCCTCTATCTAAGTGAAGCATGTGCAGCTGCCCTGTTGCTGTGGCATTTGACACAAGCTGTACACTTAGGGCCTGTCCACACTGGCATCCGGATATGGTATATGGATCACTGAAGCCGTGGTTTAGATTTGAGCGGAAAGACCTCACCAGGTGGTTCCTCCATCCCCTTTAAGAACTGCTGTGCCTCTTTCTGGCTGAGTGGTAGGATTATGTATTATTTTCAGCATACTGTTGAACCTTGCTGAACCAGGAGATAACAGATTCCAACAGCCTCTGCCATCATGGCTGGAGATTGCAAAGTAGCAGAAAGGAGGTGGGAGGAGAACGAGGGAAAGGAAGTGAAGGGGGGGAGAGGAAAAAATGGAAAATGGAGAAGGGGGTTTAATTTATCTTCCCCTGACCCTCCACAGATTATCAGAGAATTGCTTAATTGACAGCTGATGGGGCTACAAGGGGTCGTTTGTTGTTTGGATGGTAGGAGCACACACCAAATGGCAATTTCCCCAATCCCTGACTGCAACAGACCCTTTGTAGCTTGATCCATCCCACACCCAAAATGCTCAGTATGCACAAGCCCTTACTCAGGTACAGAGAGTATATTGTGCTTATAACGCAGGCTTCAAAAACGGATCCAGAGGTGATCCAGGAAAAAGATAAAATTACTAGGCACATAGAGGAGAAGACACTGCTGAAGGAGAGCCAACATGGCTTCTGCAAGGCAAATTATGCCTCACTAATCTGTTGGAATTCTTTGAGAGTGTCAACAAGCATGTGGAAAAGGGAGATACAGTTGACATTATTTATCTGGACTTTCAGAAGGCTTTTGACAAGGAACCACACCAAAGACTCTTGAATAAACTTGCCAGTCATGGAATCAAGGGACAAGTCTTGTCCTGGATCAACAACTGGCTAAGGGACAGGAAACAGAGGGTGGCACTAAATGGATACTTCTCCAAGTTCAGGGAGGTAAAGAGTGGGGTCCCCCAAGGTTCTGTACTGGGACCTCTGCTTTTCAACCTTTATATAAATGAGAAGTAGGAGTAAACACTGAGGTAGCCAAATTTGCTGATGACACTAAATTATACAGGGTAGTAAAAACTGAGAGAGATTGTGAGGAGCTCCAGAGGGATCTCTTGACACTGGGCAAGTGGGTAAATCAGTGGCAAATGAGCTTCAACATTATCAAGTGCAGAGTGATGCATGTTGAGGCAAAAAAAAAAAAAGAAAAGAAATTACGTTTATAAACTGATGGGGTCTGAACTGTCTGCAACAAAACAGGAAATGGACCTTGGTGTCCTGGTGGACAGCTCAATGAAGCTGTCAACCCAGTGTGCCGCAGCAGTGAAAAAAGCAAACTGATAGGGATGATTAGGAAGGGTCTAGAAAATAAGTCAGCAAGTGTCATTTTGCCTCTTTATAAATCTATGGTGAGGGCCCCATCTGGAGTATTGTGTACAGTTCTTGTCACCATACCTCCAGAAGGATATAAGGGAAATGGAAAAAATGCAGAGGAGGGCAACTAGAATGATTAGGGGACTGGAACACCTTCCTTGCCATCTGAGACAGCAATGGCTGGGCCTCTTCACTCTTGGACGTGACCTGACTGAAGTGTATAAAATCATACACAGTATGGGCAAAGTAGATAAGGAAAAACTGTTTTCCCTATCACACAACACTAGAATGAAACTTTGGGGTGCTGTATCTCAAACAAATAAGAGAAAGTACTTTTCCCACCCCTGAGAATCACTGGTCTCTGGAATGTGACAGCTTTAAGAAAGTATTAGACAAGATAATGGAGAACAAGGGTATCGGTGGCTATCATTATGGATGCCTAAGGACAACCTCTGGGTTGGAGAGATAGGCAGAATATTTCTGAATGCCATTTGCAGGGATTCAGAAGCAGGTGAAGACATCTGCTTGGGAATAGCTGGACTGGATGGGCTGTCGCCTGTTCCAGCAAGGCTGTTTTTATGTTCTTAGGGTTCAATCTGAGATAAAGGGCTCAAGGGTCACTCAGCCTTCCATCATTCCACGGTTGATAAAATGATTGCCCAGCTCACTTGGGGTAGAGGTGGAGAGTGGCAATGTGCAGCCTGCATAATTCACTTGTAAACCACTGAGATAATGATTTTATTTGTTTGTTTGTTTGTTTGTTTGAAATACTTCTCGTCTAGCTACTGGGCTACTCTGGATGGTGAAGTGCTATGGGGCAGTATATAAGCAAGACAAGGAACTTAGCAGCCAATCAGATCTGCCTAAGGAATTTATTAATTGTTTTGCCAAGGTTTAAGACAGGGGTCCTCAAAGTTTTCAAACAGCGGGCCAGTCCATCATGCCCCAGACACCACTGGGGGCCAGACCACAGTTTAAAAAAAAAAGGCCGACATGGGAAAGGGGGGAGGGGCAAGTGGGCAGAGCCCCCCATGATTGGCCCATGATCATTGTGTCTCCAAGGCCCCAGCAATGCCTCCTGCTCCAGATCACCACCCTGAGGTGCCACCGCTGGGATCCCTCTGCTGCGCCTCTTCCTCCTCCTCCTCCTCCTCCTCCTCCTCCTCCTCCTCCTAGTGGCAGCGGCTGGAGCGTCTCTCCTTCCTTCCTTCCTTCCTTCCTTCCTTCCTTCCTTCCTTCCTTGTGTCTGGAAGGAGGTAGCATCCCAGGCAAACTCAGGCCCCTCATCACCTTCTGGGTGGCCACTCAGGATGAGGAGCAGCAGTTGCAGCAAGGGCAGCAAGGCTGGTGCCACTGTGCACAGATCCAGCCGTGTGCCCTGGCCATCACCTCCTCACTGTGTCCTGGAGGGAAAGCTGCCTCCTCTCTTGGCCTGGCTTGGCCCGGCCTGGCCTGACTTGGTGCTCTGTGTGTGAGGGAGGGAGGGAGGGAGCAAGGGCTGGGAAGGAGGGAGGGGAGGCAGGAAGGCCTGCCCAAAGCCACCTCCAGTCCGCTCACTGGCTGAGTCCAGCCAGGCCTCGGTGCTCTCTTGGCTCGACAGCCCGCCCATCACCAACCAGGGGAAAATGCAGCCCCGCCAGCCTCCCAGGAACCAGGCCCAGGCCACCGTTGGCCTTCTCTTCCCTTCTCTTCTTTCTCCACCACCTCCTCCTCGCTGGTCTCTAACCCAGTGATGGTGGCGGCAGCTTCAGCCTCCGGCCATGGCTGTACACCCTCCTCCCCTCCCTCGCTCCATGGAGCAAGGCAGCAGCTCAGAGGGGGCTGGGTGGGCAGAAAGTAGCTCCGTTTCCCCCTCGGTTGCCTGCTGTCCATCCCTCCAGTGGTCCACTGCCATGGCTGCTCTGGCTTGGAAGGCTGGCTGGCGCTGCCTCCACCTGTCCCTTTCATTACTCACAACTACAATAACACAGGCAGCAGCCACACAAGGAGGGCAGGTGGGTAGGGTGGAGGAGGAGCAGGGGTGGGTCCTTAGGGCCATGGAGGGAGTGGGATAACTTGCCACAGCCCTCCTGTTTTAAATTGCCCCACTCGAGTGGGTGGGGGGGAGTGAGGGACCTTGCCATAGCCCTCCCACTTTGAATGCCCCACTAGCCAGCATGCTGATCACCTGGGCAGTAGTTGGGGGGAGTGGGACAAGCTACAGCCCACTGCTTTGAACTGCCTCAGCAATAGAAGCAGCTGCAGAGGCTGGCTTGCTTGCAAAGCAGGGGGTAGATGGGGGGTTGCAATTGGTCCTGGGGGGCAGATTCAGGACCTTGGGGGGCTGCATCCAGCCCCGGGGCCTTAGGTTGAGGACCCCTGGTTTAAGAGCATTATGAAATATTTTCAGATTCTATTCCTATTCTGATTGCACAATAAGGTTCTGTGGATCTCTGTACTATTGATCTGTTCTGTTGTTAAGGAGCATCACGATTCCTTATGAGCTAGCCAACTGCATTTTTTACGGCTGACTATGTGCCTGTTTATATTGCTGCTTGGGGGGGGGCTGCAATCACAGGCTGAGGCGCTTTTAAAGATGCCAATCAGACAATGGTTTAGCAAGAATGAACCAGCCAGACCCCAAAAGCAATCCTACCTGTAACTTTCCGGGCCATGCCAAAGGGCTTCTACTTTATTGGTGCAGAAGGATCACTCTGTTTTGGATTGATTCCAGTGTACGTGATCACTGGAAATGACCCAAAGCAAGCCTTTCTTTTTCAATTTACCAATATTGTGATGTGCCTTAATAAGCAAGCCAGGATATTGGTAGATTAACCACTTCCCCTGCTCAGGAGAGGGCATATATATGACAGTTTGCAAACTATTGCTGATGCACTATATCAGTTATTTATATATATATTTAAATTCTTTGTCTTTTCTTAAAGAGCCAGTTGAAAAACTGCCCACAATTGAATCCAGAGCTGTGACTTCAGCTGAACTAGTTTCTCAACTAGGCCTTTAAAAGAGGTGCATCAGCAAGAGTCTATACCAGGGGTCTGCAACCTTTAAGACATAAAGAGCCACTTGGACCCGTTTCCGACGGGGGGGAAAACCTGGGAGCCGCAAAACCATTACGACATTTAAAACAAATATAACACTACAAATATATTTTTCCCTCCCCTCGCTCCTGGCTTTTTGGGCGCTCACAAGCAACACACTCCCTCGCGCTCTCCTCGGACACGCTGCGCCCCGGCGCCGGGCTCGGGTGGGGTAGGAAGGAGCGCCGGCGGCTGCGGCTCCTCCGGGCACCCCCGAAGGGCTTCTGAGAAGGAAGCCAATGAAAGTTGCTTCTTCGGCACTTCGGGCGCCGGGAGAGCGAGCAAGTGGGCGAGTCCGAGCCGCCGCCGCCTCCCCCCACCCTGCCACCCTGTCCCCGAGGGTTTCCATCGAGGCGCACACCTGCCTCAAGTTCTCCTGCGCGTGCAACTGGGGTGGCTGCGTGTCCGCAAGCCTCGGGGAGGGCCGGGCTGGGGGTGGGTGGGCACGCAGGAGGCACGTTCTGTGTGTTGGAATGGAGCTGAAGGCAGCTGCTGGCGGGCTTTTGGAGAGAGCGAGAGCGAGCGAGACAAGCAGACAGGCGCACAGGCGCTCCGCTCCGCTCGGCTCAGCTTCTCGAGCCAGGTGGCGCGCCGTTGGCCTCCCCGGGCGGCCAGGGGCCCCTGAACAACTTGAGCCCGGCGCCCCCACCCTGCCGCCGAAACCGGCTGACTCCAGGAGGGAGCCGCTGGAAGTCAAATAAGAGAGACCCCTCCTCGGGCCGGGGTGGGGGGCTCGAACTAGCTGTCACGCCGCGTCCCTCGACTGCCAAGTTGATCTCGCGCAGGAAAAAGAAAAGCCGACTTCCTCCGTTGCTTCTCACCTCTCCCCGCTCCCCCTCCCCACTCCCCCGCCACCAACCCCTTGCTTGTTGGGCCAGAACTGACAGCACCGGGCAAGGAAGCAGGGCGGTGGCGGTGGCGACGGGGGTGGTGGGGAGAGAGAAGACTAGCCGTGGCCCCCTCCCCACGCCGCCTTTCTTGAGGTTCCCATTCCGCCCTCGCTGCCTTCTGCCCGGATCCTGCAGCTATGGTTTGACTCTCCCCCCCACACACACACACTCCATCTCTCCCTCCTCCTCCTCCTCCTCTCGCCCCCACCCTCCATGGAGGAGGGAAGTGCAGCCCGAGTGCATCGTGCCCACACCGCTTCCACTTTTTTTGGGGGGGGGGCAGTTTTTTAAAATCTTCCAAAAAATAGTACAGGAGGGAGAGGAGGGGAATTTCTAATCTCTCTCTGTGTGTGTCTTTCGTGGAGACATGCCGCGCGCGCCCGCTCCCCCGCATTTTTTTGCTTCATCCCGGCAAGTTAGTGCAAAGCCGTAGTTTTTTTTGGGGGGGGGCTGTAGTGAAGCAAAAGGAGAGAGAGAGAGAGAGAGAGAGATGCCAACTGTACGTGTGCAATGCTTGGAAGGGGAAGGGGGGAAGGAAGGAGGGTTTTCTCTTCCTCCACGTTGAACCGTCCCGTCTAAACGCTGCCCCCCACCACACACACACACACACACACACACACACACGTCGCTTCTTCCCCCTCCCAGCAAACACCCAAGCAAGAAAGGAAGGGGAAGGGGGGAAGGAAGGAAGGATGGTTTTCTCCTCCCGTCTTTTTTTCTGGGGGGGGGGAGGCAACAATCCAGATCTGGGAGGTTTTCTTGAAGTTAAAAAAAGAAAGAGAAAAGGCTGCCGTTCGGGGGGCACTTTCCACCACGCCTCCCTCTCTCTCTCTCTTGCTCTGAAGAAGAGGGAGCGCACTGAGAGTGTGGCCGCGCTTGGCTTCGCGCCGCCTTGTGGGACGGGCTGTCCTCGCGAGATTCGGTGCCTTTGTATTGAAATTTCTGAACCCTCCCAGAGCCGCGGCAAATGTTCCAAAGAGCCGCATGCGGCTCCGGAGCCGCGGGTTGCAGACCCCCGGTCTATACAGTCAAAGAAGTGATTTTTATATATTTGTGGTTTCACTACTAGACAATCGATGTAGCGTAGGTCATTTTTGTTTCCAGGCCTTTGTAAAGCAAATGGCTCTTGATAGGCCATTCTCTCTGTATGTCTCTCTTTTTAATAACAAGCATGGTTTTCAACAGAGTACCATTCCTGGGAAAATCCCTTGCTCACCCAACTATTCTGAACTAGAAATAGGCATGAAAAGGAAAATTAGTGTTTCATTTTGTTTCGTTACTCATTGCATTTCATTTTGTTACTAAATGACTTTTTAATAGAAGTTTCCTAACGAAACAATTTGGAAGCGGCTGCCACCAGGTGGGGTTTTTTGACAGGTGGGGTACAGCCCGACCTGTCAAAAAAACCCACCTAGGTGGCAATAGCTTCCAAATTGTTTCACCATATCCTGGTCTCTCAAAAAACCCAACTGGGAGGCAGGCAGCAAGGGGAACTGGAGTAAACAGTGCTCATTTTTAATTCCCCCGCTTCTTTCTCTGTTCTCCCTTGTGACTCCCACCTCCAAAGTGGGGCTTTTTGACAGGCTGGGGTGTTGGGAGAGAGGGAAAGCGCTGACATCACCATTCACCTTCTCAGACCTCTGGTGTGTGGGGAAGCCCAGGGAATCCCCTGGGCTTCCAACACAGCAGCAGTCTGAGAGGGAGAGCACTGACATCACCACTCACCCTCTCAGACCTGCTGTGAGTAGGGAGGCTTTGGGGGTGGGAAATTCAAATGCCTCCCTCCTCTGCTTTCCAGTTCTCCCCACTGCCATCCAGGTGGTTTGACAGCTCGTGCGGTGGCAGTGGCAAGAACCAAGCAGGGAAACAGCTGGCGGATCAGACTGCAGCCCCTTAACCTGAAGCGAGATCCAGTGGCAGCTCCCCTGTTCGGTTCCTCCGAACTGAAAATGTCATTTCACTTTGGTTCTTTGACGACATGCTGTCTGCCATTTTGCTTCATTCCAAAACATTTTGAAACCTTACGAAGTGACGAAACATGTCATTTTTTGTATGGGGCTCAGCCCTATTCTGAACATTGCAGGTGTGCTCAGAGGGAACAGGGAAGTTTGAGTGGGAGTTGCAGGTAGCTGCCTTGGGTCTTTTCGGGGAGAAAGGGGGGGTAGAAAAATTTAAACAAATAAAATTAAATAAATAAATACCACTGTCTTTGCTACCAAAAAGTTGTTGCGGTTTTGGTCCAGTGAGCTTTGTCTCCGGTAGATCCCTAGAGATCCCCCTTTCCTGCTGGGCAGCAGCTCCAATCTGATGAAGTTCCAACTGTGAATACAGAAAATGTAATAATAGCTCGTCACAGTTAAGATTCTGCTGTGGTCCTTTGTTTGTTTGCAACTGGACATTTTTAGATTGCTATTGGAGGCAGCATTCAGAGACATCTAATGGCTGAGGAATAATATTGCAAGTAAATGTGTTAGACTCAAAATGTGTTATTACGACTCGAAATTCATTGAGATTTGTGTATTGACTTTAAAAAGCATGAGACATAATCACAGGTAAGTGTGCACATGCACACCGAGACTTAACACACGCTTGTACTTGCAATGCCCTTGATTGAGGGATGGGAATCGCTTGTGGCTTGCTTTGACCAGCAATAAAAATACCGCATTGATGTTCTCCCCTGCTGTTCTGGGGACGGAGCATAATCACACTGGAAAGATTAAAAAACACCATGTGCCAAATTCTGCAGAGAACTCCCCGCCAGGAACTCTGCCTCTCCAGCACTATGTTCGCACAATGTCTGTGAAAAATGCTTTTCAAGCCAATTGTGTGACAATAGGGCTTTGGACTTTAAGCCTCTGCATGGTATTTTCAGCTTCTACTGTTCCCAGACTCCTCATCATCACAAAGTTAAAAAAAAGGCAGAACAAATGAATCCAGCTTTATTAACTTAGTTCCTCTCGTTTCCTTTTGCTGCCAGGGATAGGGGAGTGCCTCGGAATAGGTTCCTTCCATTTTCAATATCGCAGCGAAAGCTCAGTTCAGTTCCAGTTTCTCGACCAGAAGCAATGATAAAAATGCACGGCAGGTCTTATGCCTGAGCGTCTTCACAGAAATTCTTGAATACAAGATGGAGCTCTGTTCTAACCACGGGGTACTAAGGGCTACAAAGAGATGAAAATATTTTAATCCCTATATCAACTCCCTTTGAACTAGTAATTGATGGCATCGTTGATTCAGTATCACTACATATCACAGCCTTTTAAAGGTATTGAAGGAGGTAACCTACAATATACTAATTCTCAAAATTATGCCTGACATTTGAAGAAAAATCCTGGTTTTAGTAGTCCCTGTTATTCCTCATTGCAGTAAGATGCCAGATGCCAAAAGGAATAATGAGAAATAATAATTTCATTCATTCATTCATTCATTCATTCATTCATTCATTCATTCATTCTGAAGCTATATGAACAAGTCATATAGATTGCCAGTGTTTAATCCAGTCCTAGTCAAGGAAATTGTCAGTCATGTCTTGAAGCAGAGGTAGGGCACTCAAGTTAGCTCTTTCAGAGGCGTTGGCCTCCAGCTCCCATCAGCCATTTTGTCAGGTTGACAAAGGGGCAAGAAGCCAGCACCATCTGGAGAAGCACAAGAGCCTTTCAAGGATTATTGTTTTTATCAAGAGTCTACTTGACAAGTTTGTTTGTTTACTAGAGGAATGTGAGGCAGAGATTCTGGGAGAGGCTGCTGAAGCCTTTTTTTTATTCTCTCAAATGTCACTATCCCTTTTGTCCCTTCTTTTCTTCTATACTGTTCTCTCTTCCTCTCAATCTCCTGCACCACCAGTCTCAGCTCTACTATAAGCCGTCCCATTCCTGCCCAGCAGCTCTCCAGAAGAGGAGCAAATACTCTTTCTCAGGTCCATACTGATGACTTGCAGAGGGCTTTTTGAAATTAGGCCAACGGTTACATTGCTGTTGCTATTATGCGTCATCAAGTTTCCTCTGACCATTAGCAACCCTATGAATGTGTAATTCCTTCTCCCCACCATTTCCTCTTGCAAACTGAAGGCTGTGGCTTCCTTTATGGAGTCATTCGCTCATTCGCCATTTTGTATTCACTTATACTATACCTCTTTACCTGTTACCTTCAACCTGAGAGAAGGCTAGAGGTGATATGTCAAAAAGGTTCAGCCTAATATTTGAAATCTGTTGGCTGAAGGAGTAGACACCCCAAACATTCCATTTAAATATGGTGTAACTGTTCAGCTGGCAAAGTTTAAGCTGGTGGAACACCTGAAATAGCATAGGAGTCCAGGTCAGTCTAGGGGAGAAACACACTCACACCGTATCCTATACAGTATCCCTTCAGTTTAACATCACACTCCTATTAGTGATGCCACTTTCCCCTACGCTTATTCCATACCCTCTCCAAAGACCAGCTTTCCCTCTTGTGTCTTCCAAAGCCACTGCTCAAAATGTAAATGGGAGAAACTGGGTTTTTGTTTGAATGATGGACGAAAGAAAGATAGGATTCAGCAAAGGTCTCCTTCCTGCCCCACTGCCCCCACCCTGATTTGGGCTCCATGTAACGTAATTTCATTCCATCTGCCAGGTTGCTATCCATTTTTGGCAACATTTATAATTACCGACGTGTGCTTTCATGATAGACAAGGCATATCACCAGGTCCACATGGCTGCCTCATGCTCTGCTGTGGGTGCTGACGCAATTGGGAAGGGAATGGAGAGGGAGGTGTGTTTTATACCACGGTTATGTGTAGCTTTTGGTTGTCTGCTTTTTAAAAGATAACTTCAAATCAATAGTTAATAGTGTTACATTTTGGAAATTAGTCAGAAACCTGCCAGCTGGTTACAGAGATGTACACGGCAATGTTAAGTTGCCACTACTTAACCTAACCCAGTGGTTCCCAACCTTCCTAATGCCGCGACCCTTTAATACAGTTCCTCATGTTGTGGTGACCCCTTGACCTGCTTGGAAGAGGCCAAAAGCCCCCTTGGGAAGGCCGCTGCCGCAGGGGCCATAGAGAACTTCCCTCTAACGGCACCCTTAGCCAATTGCAGCCTCCAATGCCATTGACTGACATCCCCTCCAACCTATCAAGCTGTAACTCACTCTTCCCCCTTTCCTCTCCCTCCTCCAGACCTAAGCCATTTGTGACTTTTTCTTCACTGGCTCATGGTGACCCCTGTGAAATGGTCGTTCGACCCCCAGGTTGGGAACCACTGACTTAACCCATCGTGGCTTGTATCCATCATCCCATGTCAGCCCTGTGGGCTAGTGTGCAGCAAGGGTCACAAGTAGCTTGGTGGTTTACTTTAGGCAACTGGCAGTGAAGCCAGAGGTTTCACTGAGCTGAATTCCCCACTGTGCCTCTTGGACAGGGGCTGGAATGTCACCTTATAATAAATAAGAGACCTTATTTATTATAAGGTCTCTTCAAGTCCTTCCAAGATGATCATAATTAGGGGTGATCTGCCACTGCAATTTTTGACATTGCACCTAACTAACCAATAATAATTAAGTAGCTAATCAAGCTATTAGTTGTAAATAATTACAGTGGACCCTTGTATAACAGAAAGTCCACTTAAAGGAAAAAAATTCCAGAGATAGGGGGAAATTGTTTAACAGAATCACCTATGGGGTGAATCCGTACAACAGAAAAACGGTCACAATTAGGGATTAACCTGTTTTCAATGCATTCCTATGGGAAATTTGCACAAAGGAAAATTTGCTTAACAGAATTTCATTTGGAACGAATTAATTCCTTTATACAAGGCACCACTGTACTTTTAAAAAGTAGCTTTCCAAAGTCTGGTTCTAAACTGCCATAACTACTGCTGGTAGCTAATTGTTATTTTTCAACCACCTGACTAAATGTGTCTAGTCAAAAAGTCAATGTTTAAACAGTCACTTTAAAAAGAGAGGGAGAGCTTAGACAAATAATAATAGATTTCCTTCTTTCTTTGGAAGTGCAACAATCATTGTGAAGTGAAGATTCTTTCTTTTCATTAATTTTTTTAAAGGACAAATGAAACCTCACATTGGAAATGCACAGAGCAGCACTAACAGCTGTCACCAGAAAATTGGGCTGCCACTCTGTGACTTAAATTTTCCATTAAGGTTTAAAACAAACACATGAACCCCATGTCAGTCTTTTGGGCTTCAGCAACATGGACTGCTTTCAGGCTCTTGATGAAGGCGAAACCTTGATTAAGCCAACCAGAAAGAGTCAAAGCAGTGTGAAAAATCTTCGAGTTCTCCTAAACCCATTATCAGGGTAGAGAGAGACTATATGAAGTGGGACTGAAATGTGGGAAGCAAGGGGGGAGGGAGAGAGAGAGAAATAAAAAATAAAACATATCCCATTCTGAAGGCCCTGAGTTCTATTCTGCAGCTTTTTAAATTACGGTATGTAATTTTAAAATCACGGTATGTAAGATGAGGGGAGATTGCATACAGTATATTGAGCTTAGATCCTACTAGGCATAGCGCTCATTTTGGGTTGTACCCAGGACTAAGGAGATCATCCCATAATGGAGTGGTAAGGTACTTCCCCTGATTTGATCATGGGCCATGCTGCTTCCAGCTTCTGCCTTGCCCTATCCTTAGCATATAGTATCTGTAGCAGCCTCTGAACCCAGGGGTTCCATCAGCTATTAAAGTGCTTCCCCAATGGTGGGCAAACTAGGTGTTCTTGCACTGCAACTCTCAGAAACCCCAGCCAGAACACATGGTGGTAAAGGCTTCAGGGAACTGCAGTCCAGGAATACCTGGGGCGTCCAAGAATACGTGGGTTACCTAAGGTTGGCAACCACTGAGCTATGTTATCCAACAACCATTGGTATGCTCCACATCTTAATCGTTCACCTTTTCAAAATGACAATAAGCTATTGGTGATCATTACATCTTGTGGCCAAAAAAAATCTATTTTTGTTGCTAATTGTTGGGCAGAGTTGGAA
>JAHTLZ010000015.1:44933226-44948945 GCA_023846285.1 Phrynocephalus versicolor | reverse complement strand
TCCTCCTCGCGGCTGCATCCAGGTCCGCGGGCTTGGCAGCCTGCCCAGCAGCTCCGTCCAAATCTCATTTCTGCAGTGTGAGGCTTGCAGACAGCTATTTAACACAAAGAGCCAAGCTGTTATCTTCTCCCCAAGGGCCACCATCCCTTTCACTTCTCAAATGCCAAATTACAGTCTACATTTAATTTCAGTGCCACGAGGAGATTCATGTCAGGGGAGGGCAGCTTCTCCCCTTTTAAAACTGGCTCCATCAGATTAACAGCGATAGAGTTTGGGGCAGGAAGGGTTGTGCTGGGGAAATCGAGATAGAAACCCCTTCCTGCTCAGCCATCATCAGACTGCCAAAGTCATGGGGGGGGGGGGAATGACTTGGCAAATGGCCACCTAAAAAGAAAGACAGGGCCCGAGTTCGGTAGAAGGAAGGGATTTCAGCAGGTGGAGCTTGCACTGCAAGTCATCAACACCTGGAATCCACTCTTCTACACATCTGTCTATGTGTCTATGCTGTCTATGCGTCATAGGACTGACACTGCTCTGGTCGCATTGCATGATGATCTGTGGAGGGGGCCCGACAGGGGTTGCTCTACCTTGTTGGTCCTTCTTGATCTTTCAGCTGCCTTTGATACCGTTGACCACGGTATCCTCCTGGGCAGGCTCACTGAGGTAGGGATTGAGCTGGCTCCGGTCCTTCCTCGCGGGCCGAGCCAAGCAAGTGAGCTTAGAGGGAGAATTCTCATCTCCCTGGACACTCTCTTGTGAGGTGGCTCAGGGGTCGGCAATCTCCCCCATGTTCTTTAACATCTATATGAGGCTGCTGGCTGAGGTCATTCAGAGTTTTGGAGTCTGCTGTCATCAGGACGCTGATGACATGCAGCTCTATCTCTCCTTTTTCACCTCTGCAACAGCAGTCCAGACCCTTGATCAATGCCTGGCTGCAGTTCTGGAGTGGACCAGGACCAACAGGCTCAAGCTTAACCCTGAAAAGACTGAGATTCTGTTCTTTTGGGGGGGCAGTGGGTACAGTGGCTCTCTTCCCAGTCTGGATGGGTCTGCCCTCCAGCTGGCTGAAAGAGTGAGGAGTCTGGGTGTTGTCCTGGATCCAGAACTGTCCCTGGAACCCCAGGTGGCAGCCATGACCAGGTCAGCCTTCTACCATCTTAGGCTTATTGCCCAGATTTGCCCATACCTTGATGGTAATTTCCTGAGGATGGTTGTGCAGGCACTGGTCATGTTGAGGATAGATTATTGCAACGCTCTCTACACGGTGCTTCCCTTGAACCTTCTTCGATGACTGCAGCAGGTGCAGAATGTGGCTGCCAGATTGGTGGTTGATACAGGAAGATTTGACCGTATCACCCCAATTCTGGCTCCCCTGCACTGGCTGCCCGTTGCCTTCCAAATAAGGTTCAAGGTGTTGGTTTTGGTTTATAAAACCCTCCATGGCTTAGGCCCTGAATATCTGACAGAGCATATCTCCCAAAGGTCAGAGCTGGCCAGACCACCAGAGCCTCACAGGCCTTCTCCCTTTTGGTGGCCACCCCCAGGGAGGCCTGCAAGGTTGCGACTCGCAATTGGGCCTTCTCGGTGGTTGGCCCAACCATATGGAACAAACTGCCCTGTGAGATCTGCCTGGCGGCATCCCTCACAACCTTCAAGAAATTATTGAAAACTTGGCTGTTCAAAGAAGCTTATGGTGATCACTAATGCCTGTTTGTGCCCCTTGTGATCTGTTGTTCTGTTATTATTTGTTTGTGCCTCTTGCCAGACTTTTCTTTTTTCTTTTGTTGTGTATTATTGGATTTGATTTTGTGGAGTTTTTAATAGTTTATGTTGTTCTGCTTGCAAACCGCCCAGAGTTCCTTGGGGAAAATCGATGCGGTATATGAACTTAAATAATAACCAATGGGCAGAGTTAGTAGAATCCAACATTTGGGCCAGTTGCACAATGTGGATAGGTGCGAGTCTGTACTTTGGGCAGGAATTATCCTCACAGGGATGTGATTCTTTTCATATCTCCATCGCCCCCCCCCCTTTGCCTTTTTAATATTTAACTCAGATCACCGGCTGAATGCAAGAAAGATGTGCCATTATTTATGTCATTTATGTTGCACTGGATTTTGGGTGACTGAAGACAATGTGAGGGAAATTTAAAATACTAGTCTAAGAATGTGGAGCAACAGTCTACTTAGAACAGAAGGCCTCAGAGCTTTTCTTTTGCTGTGGCAGCCATATTTTTCACACATCTGCTTGAGTACAAAAGGGAGAGCCCAGAACTGCACATGCCCTCTCTGCTTCCAACCCTGATGTGTTTGGTTTAAATTAAGTAGAGAGTGGGTGTGCATGCACCACCTGTCAGCCACACCGTCCGTTATAGTATTTTTGCATCAAACAAGCAGTCAAGCTAGGTGACCTCCAGGTTTTCAACTCTATAATCCTATGGTTCTGCCTCACATGGGAAAGTGAAAATATTAAGCTAAGTGTCTGGAGTTCCTAAACTTGTGACACTTATAATCAGAAAATATATTGGGATACCCAGTGGGGTGTAATGGTGGATTAGGGTTGGTAGATTAAGTTTGGATTAGGTTTGGATTAGTTTTGGAGTGGTGGATTAGGTTTGAATCCCCACATAGCTATGGAAGTTCACTGGGGTGTGTGGAACTGGGGCGGGGGGAAACACTCCTTAAATATCTCACTTACATTGAACACCTTGTTAGGGTCACTGTAAGCTGGTTCTGATTTGGTGGCACATAACGAGAAACTATATTAAATAAACTGGTTTATTATGTAAACGGATTTAAAATAGTGCACCCAGCCACTTTAAGTATGTTAAAACTTCATGGATTTCAGCCAAGGAGCTCAGTATCTGCTACTACCCATTTCTTTTGGATATAAAGTGAATTAGTTTGATTGGATCACACCCAGTGTTCAAGAAACCTATCTTTTAGTTACATGGGGCTAAATGGACTATTGACGCAGTGGCATAACTACTCAGGGGTACGAGAACCCCAGTATGGGGTGCTGAAGATGAGGTATACTTCGGGCAATGGAACACTCCAGACTCTGTTGCATTGCAACTTCAGTCAGCCCTAGCCTGCATGGGTAAGAACAAGCCACACGGGAATGGCAGTCTGTCAAGATCTGAAAGGCCACACGTTCCCCCATCCTTGTTCCAAGATGTGACCATACTGGGCCTTCTGGGGCTTTCTGAGTCCACACACTAGTGGAACTTGTTTACAGTGGTGCTGGAGCAAGGCTGCAGTTAAAAAGCACAGCTTAGTTGTACTGAATTTATGCCCTGAGTGAGTCCTGGAAAGATTTTTGACAGTCTGGCAGGGGAGTACACTGCACATTTACATGCTCCAGAAACTGGATGATGTATTAAATCTAGCATTAGGCAAAAGTGCCTTTTAAAAAATCACTTGGGTGTTTTAAATTGTATTTTATGCTAAGTGTATTTTAACTCCCAGACCTTTATGTATTTTGATTGTGTTTCATTAAGTATTGTTCTGAGCTAAATCAAAGCCTCTTTTGGTGAGAAAGGGGGGATATGAACATAAGAACATAAGAAGAGCCATGCTGGATCAGGCCAAAGGCCCATCTAGTCCAACTTCCTGTATCTCACAGTGGCCCCACCAGATGCGTCTGGGAGCGCATGAGACTAGATATCTGTTTCCTGATACCACTCCCCTGCATCTGGCCCTTGAACTACCTTGGTTTTAAGCCTGGAGAGTGCACATCCCCTTCATGGTTTGTAACCTGTGATGGACTTTTCCTCCAGGAATCTGTCCAATCCCCTTTTGAAGGCATGCAGACCAGATGCCATCACCACATCCTGTGGCAGGGAGTCCACAGACTAACAACGCACTGGGTGAAAAAATATTTTCTTTTGTCTGTTCTCACTCTCCAGACCCACAATTTGAGTGGATGTCCCCTAGTTCTGGTATTTTGTGAGAGGGAGAAGAGCGTCTCTCTGTCCCCTTTATGATTCAATTAAAAACAACCACAACCACATCATGTATGTGTCTTCCATTTCCCTAGACCCTCACGGAAGGATACAGTGCTTCACCTTCTACTGCTGTCTTGCCAGGTTGTATCTCATCTGTCTAAGACAATGAAGAGTGAAGTGACTTATGGGCACAAGAATCTAGAACCTCCTTCACGTAGGTGGTGTAGAGATTAACGGCCTGAGACAGACACAGTACATTAAACAGACTTTCAGCAATCAGTGACTATTCTGGCAAACTACAATTCATGATTACAAAAAAAAAAGTTTTGTCTTTGGGAATTCTTATTCCAGATTAACTCTTCTCTTGCTGTGAAAATGTCCTGTCAGGAATCATTGGGTCCACTCCTGAATTACTACCAAGGATGGATACTACAGAATGCTGATGAAAGATGCCTAAATCAAAGGAAACTTTGTGCTTTTTATGTTGAAGGGGACCTCTTTTTGTGAAGATGGTTTGTGGATGATCAGAGTGGACAATAACCCAAGTGCCTGCCTTCTCATCACTGGCGTAGCTAGAGTTTGGAGTGCCCGGGGATAAAGTCAGTTTTTGTACCTGCTCCCCCCCTCCAACTGTGTCTCATCCACCCAGCAAGGGAGACCAGATCCTGGGGGAGCGGCGGGGGGGGGGGGAAGGGTCTCTCCTTCTCATGCCCTCTTTGTGGGTCTCCTTTCCAGTTAAGGCTGTCCTGTGCAAACCGCACAGTGCGCGCATAGCACCAAGCAGGTGATTCCCCCCCCCAAGCATCACCTCCATAGCACACTTCCCCCTCCTCTGTTCCCCAAGCTAAGGCTTGGCAATAGTTAACCCGGGGAAAGGAGGAGGGGGAAGCAGGCAATGCGATTCCCCCCCCAGGCAGCTCCTCCATTGCACACTCCCCTCTCCTTCTTTCCCCGGGCTAACGATCTAGCGGGGTGGGGGAAGGAGGAGGGGAAGCAATCGAGGGAGGTGCTGCTGGGGGGGGGGAATCAGTGGTTTCCCTCTTCTTTCCCTTGATTAAGGATCACCAAGCCTTAGTGGGCTGAAAGGAGGACTGCTGGTGGGATGGAGCATGGATTCCTCCTCCTGCTCCCCCTCCAGGCACTCCCAGATTGCTGCGCGCCCCAGGGCAAATGCACTTTTCCACCCTTCCCTAGCTACGCCAGTGCTTCTCATTGCACTGCACATATGCACAAAGTATACTTGCAGACAGAGATGGGTACAAAATGGGAAAATAGTGTTTCATTTCGTTTCTTTAGTAGTTTTGTTTTATTTTGTTTATAATGAACGTTTAAAATAGTTTCATTACAAAACAAAACAAAACAAAATGCAACGCTATGCTCCCCTGGGTCCTAAAGGATGGCAGGGGAACTTCCTCAAGCTCTTCCCTGTAAGCCCCCGAAATTTGAAAAGGTTTGCGAATCAGGGGCTGAGTTATTAAGCTCCAAAGTGGGTGCCTCTAGGAAAAAAAATTCTAATTGGATTCAGAACTTTGAAACCCAAGCTGTGAGTGAACGATTAGTGCCACCACGACTTGGCTTCTGGTTCCAATTAGAAAGATTTTTTCCCTAGGGTCACCCCTTTGGAGCTTCATAACTCAGACCCCTGAACCCCAAGCCTCTCCAAATTTTAGGTGCTTGCCTAGAATCGTTTGAGTAAGCTAATGCTGCCATTTCCATGCTGAAACATGGCTGTGATTCGTATTTCCTTTGGAGCTTAATATCTCAGCCCTATGACCCCTAAAGCCTTCCAAATTTGGGGGGTTTACAGGGAGGAGCTTGAGGGAGTGCCCTTGCCATTTCCTCTAGGATGAATTGTTTCATTATAGAGGGGTGAAATGGCATTTCTTTACAAAATGAAACACATCCTACTGTTTTGTTAGCTAACAAAATAATTCGTTACTTAACGAAATGACAAAACAGTGTTTCATTTTTCATTGTGTGCCCATCACTACTTGCAAGGAATGCCAATGTCAGTTGTGGCTTCCCAAAGTGTGTTTTCCCGCACTGAAACAGACCAATGTACAATGGTTGTATTTGATGGTCGGAGAGAGGGGTTCCATACCTTTCCCTGCGCAGAAAGAATTTCCATATTGAAATTTCATACTTTCAACATCTTCTAGACAAAATTAAGGGTGTTCTTTATGTTCTCCACATGGATAAAGGCAATCTTTAATTAGCATGAATAGCTTTCCTAATTGCTCAGGCTCAAACATATTAAACAGATAGCAACTTGCTTTTTTCAGGGCAACTTACTTTTTTCCAAGGAGAACGGTGGGGTTTAAAAAAAAAATCTAAATAAATAAATAAATAAATATTGTCCACCTAATGAACTTATTCAGACCAGGGTGAAGTGAAACCAATGTCAAGGATAAAGTGGAGATCTCCAACAAATCTTCCTCAGATGAAGCTACCTGGATGAGTAGCAAAATGTTTCGATTTAACAAGAAGTCTAGTTGCCATGACTCAACTTCTGGATAACCTCGCCTGGATGATTGAGAACACACATCTTCACAGACAAATGTCCTTAGATATTTCTTAAATAGCTGAAAGAAACCAGAATGCCACAGCATGAATTTTCTAGCCGCTCATATTTTCCAAATTAGCAGACTCTCTTGTGTGATCAGAAGATAAATATGGGCCCTGGGGACGTTGCATTGCTTAGCCACAAATCTCTATGGAGACACTGATGTAATTGATTTCACCCTCAGGAAAACTACAGAGCCTGGCCCATTGGCTATCACCTAACTGACTGGAGTTAATTGGTGCAAAGAAAGTGAGTTTCCAGCAGGGACCTTCAAGTCTCCAATCTGACAACAATGGGAGGTAATGTTATGTAGGGTAAGGATTTTGTCTCAGGCAACTACTTTTGTCATTAAATTGGAGAACAAATGACTCCACCATTCCCCTACTAAGGAACACTGAAAGTTGTCTTTTCTCCAGTTACATATACTGTTCTCTTCTTCACTAACTGCCAAGTCTCATCAGGCTGAGGAAACATGGCTGTTGGTTGTAGCCCACAACATCTGGGGAAGTCTGATCCACGTTGCTAGAGAAGGCTGATCTATCTACCTTGGCTGGTCCCAGCTGCCCTCCAGCTCTAAAAGGAGATGCCAGCAAATGAAAGTGGAAGAAAAATGTGTGCCTCACTGCCCAGCTACAGCTATTCAGACGGTTGCTTTGATGATAGAGAAGTTTGTCTGCAGTAATTGATTCCCTCAGGCCATGTGTACATGTCACATAATCCGACCAGCAGCACTCAGACCCATAGTATGGCTGCTTCTATACAGTGATGAGACTCTGTTGTTTTCTTTGTTCATGTTGTAGAAGGAACCCAGTGGTGCTTCTGGAATGGAAGGATCAGCCAACAACGTGCTGCCATTACCAGGGGACACATGAACATATTCAAAGTCCTCACAGTCATCAGGGATCTTCACCCTGTGTCTCCTTGTAGCACATGGGCAAGGCAGAAGCTTAACCCTAACCCTGGTTTCTGCTGAAGAGGTGAGCAGAACACCTCCCACATCCAATTTGCACAAAGTGACATGGCTGAGATAAAGCAAGGGTTAAAATACGACGGCAGATGCAGGGGACTACATTACTGTCTCATGCAGTAGAAATAAACAGAATTACAGTACTCCAGTGATTGAATCAGGTTTGCCTGCTAGACACCCCTGCGCTACACTGCGAGGCAAGGAAATGCTTCCACTACACCTGGTTCTTGTTCCAATTTTCTTGCTCAGCCTGATTTAAATCCTAATTTAAATCCCTTGGCACCAAACCCCGCTGCATCTGGTTCAGTCACACAAAACAGCATGTTATTAAATGCATCATAATGTGCTGAGATCTGCTAAATATAGACAAAATAGTTTGTAAACAGAACAAAACAACAAAACAACAACCACCCAGCAACTGCCACACTGCAATTAAAAACACATTAAAAGTGAGAAACAGGAATCAGGATGCAGGGATTATTACTCTTGAGATCTTGGAACACCACTGTGTGGCTTCTTCGCAATCCCCCGCCAGCGCTTATCCGGAAAGTTATTATCTGGATTAAATTGGCTCCTAAAAGGGAAAGGAAGAAGGGAAAGAGGAAAGCCAACAAAAAGTCTTCACTTCAAGATGGAGCATGATAATTCACGGCCGCCGTCTGAGTCATGGAAAGGAGCTGATCCTTTTGTTCTTAACAATATTCATCTTGCACTCAACCCGTATAGAAGCCCTATGGTGCTAGGGGGTGCACAGACCTGTGGCTGGGTGGGTGGAGAGATTGGGAGAGAGAGAGAGAGAAGTGCAATTCCATGGGAGGGAGGGTGTGATCCAGCAAATAGCGACTGCTGTGCAATCAATTTCATTTCAGAGAGGCCACTGAAGGGTCCCATGAAAACCAATGAAGGTTGTGCTGCAACCGTGTTTGAATTATTCCTCTCAGAGATGGGAACAGTTTTATTATCCCCATTGTGGAAATAAGCAGCAAGGGCTGCAATCAGCAATCCACTTTCTCCCATGTAGCTTCTTGGCTTAATGAGGCAACTCACGTATAAACAAAAAGTGCAGCTAAAAGTTCAGGAATCAGGATCAAACAGGGAAAGTGTAGTCCCAAGAGCTAATCTGTTTTCCCCCTCATACAAAGGATTTTTTTCCTTAAAGATTCATGCTTCAGCAATCAGACTGGTAAATGAAGTCCGTGTCTACCTTCCAATTACCTGTGACAAAAACAAAACACAAAATGTGAGATACAGTAGGTTGGAGAGGGAAAAAACAAGCTATAAGAAACAGGTGTCTTTTGCCACTTGGGGGGGGGGGGCACTTTTTTTGCCTAGATCAGTGGTTCCCAAGCTTTTTTGGAGTCAGGAGGAGTCAGGACCTTCTTTTATAATAGCCAAGTCACCTACACCCCCACACCACCATGCTTGCATAGAAAAGAATTTTTAATGTTGTAAAGTCATCCCTTCTCAGAGGCTTATTTTGGCCTGTTTCCCATGCTAACGTACTGGTAATATCTGGCTTCAAAAGATTAGGGAAGAAATAATTTAGTAATGGCTACAATACATATAAGGAGATGCACTCTCCACCCCTACCCCCCAAGAAAACACTTTGTGAAGCCCTGGAGTCTCGACCCCCCAGGTTTGGAATCATGGGCCTAGACCAGTGATGGCGAATCTTTTAGAGACCGAGTGCCCAAACTGCAATTCAGAACCCACTAATTTTTCACAAAGTGCCAATACAGCAATTTAACCTGAATACAGGGGGCTGTGAAGGGGCAATGTCAGGTGCCCACAGAAAGGGCTCTGAGTGCCAACTTTGGCAACCATGCCATAGGTTCACCAACACTGACCTAGACTGACCCTCCAACTACGGTACAGTGCTCAGTGTTGCCACTTAGGCATCAAGTCAGAATTAACTAAGGGCCTTTTCACACGACCCCTAAGATCCGCTGGCCACTTAAATTCGGACCAGAGATCTTGGGGGTTCATTGCTCTTCCTGCGTCCCCCACCCCTCCGCACTTCCTTGATCCTGTCTGCGTGAGGGGAGGGAGAAAAAAGGGACAAAAGAATGCAGGCTCACCTCTGTCTGCCGGTCCAAGCCGCCCCGAGCCCTGTCGTCGTCCTGATTCCTTCTCTTAAAGGGGCGGGAGGCAAAAACAACAACAAACAGAAGCGAGGAGAGCCCGGCACTCTAGGTTACATCTGGATCTGGGATTTTTCACCCTCTGAGAGCAGGTACCTGAAAAGTACACTGGGATGCGCTTAGGTGGGCGTGGTCGCACTTAATTTTCTGTAAACTCCGGAGCTGGTGGGGAAACAATTTTAAGCTCTGGAGCTGGGAGCCATTTGCGGCGGAGTTTAGGGGTCGTGTACAAATACCCTAAATGGGATTTACTTCCGAATAAGCATGCATAGGATTAGGCTGTAAATCAGTTACAGATGAAGATATCAGGAATCTGAAGTATGGTCAGGAAAAAAGCAATATGTCTTGCAGCCAGGAAGAACAATTTTTGCTCTTTTTAAACCCCAATGCAGCCAGTGGTTCTGCTTGGCTGCCCCGGCTGCCCAGTAGCCAAGGAAATGGGGGCCCCTGTCTTCTTCTTCTTCTTCTTCTTCTTCTTCTTCTTCTTCTTCTTCTTCTCTAGGGCGGCTGTGTGCCCTCCCTTAGAGTCGGCGGTCCTCCATTTGCAGAGCTGTCGTGGAATATCCGTCTGTCGGATGGTGACCTGTGTTGAAAAGTGAGAGGTCTTAAAGTTGCTTAGCAACAGGCCCCTCCTGAACCACAGACTGTTCAGGCACATGGGTCCTCTAGTTACCTGTGACCCAATCTGTCCTAGGTTTTATTCAAACTGCTGTAATCATTTCCAAATTTGCATCCCTACAGAGCATAGAAATGCATTATAAATTTCATTTGGCCTCCAGGGCGTTGAGTTTCTTCTTCTCCTCCTCCTCTTCTTCAGTAATATGTGTCTACCCTACCCTCAACTCAGCTCCATGTTTTAGTTATCTCTTCCTTTGTCCCAACAGATTTCTCCAAAATTTGGCATCCCTAAATTTAGCTTTAATATAAATATATTACTGTTTGAGGCAGAGCTTTCAGCCCATCTCACACAACCAAGCCATTCCTAGTCTGACTCTCAGAAGTAAAATACAGTACTTGCTGGGATACAGAACCTCTGGTCTAGAGGTAGTCTTCCTCATTTAAACAACCTTGCCCTTCGAAAGAGTAGAGTTGCCCTGCAGGAATTTTGGACCTTATAATGGTGGGTGAACTTTCTGCTCTTCTGGTGATGTTATCAAGAAAAGACAGCCTTGTTTTCCAGTCAGTCTCAATGTGTCTTAGAACAGTTCTCTTATCTCTGTGAATTATGCACTGTGCACTCTTGCCAAACTAAATTAATGTTAATACTATATTGCTATCTATTAATAATAATATTTTGAAAGACAACACAGTGCCTTTCACTTTCTAACATAAGGGGGGGGGATCTGGAATAACTAGAGGGAAGGGAAGTAATGCTTACAAAAAACACCCAGCTCAGCCCAAATCTTCAGACAAAATGGTTGGATGAAGGTCTGATTACTGAACTGCCCAGCAAACATTTCTCCCACCACCCCTCCCCCCTTCACACCAGTCAACTACAGCCCTCCAGCACTAATGTACTGGCACCAATGAGATTCTAAACCCAGCTCAGGGGATCTGTAAACACAGCTGTGAAGTTTCAGTAAGATTTTAATTTGGATAGTAGCTCTAATTAGACTGACGGGGCCACATCCTCAGATGGCACAAACTGACACAGCTCCCACGAAGCAAAACTCAACTTACGCCAGTAGGCATCCTTGCCCAGCAGCCTTTCTTTTCGTTATCCCCAAAATGATATTAAAAAGAACATTTTGCTTTTTTAAAAAGAAACTAATGAAATAGGAAGAATGACATTAATTGGGGAAAAGAACACAGAATTTTACAGATGCCTGTTGCTGTTCTGCTGTTAAGACTGACCGATCCTATGCACATTTACATCAGCCGCGGTGGAGCTGAGCTCTGGGGGTGCACAGAGGACAAAACTGACTTGCATACGCAATTTAATTTTGAAAGGGTTTCTATTTTGCTTCCCTCCCTGAGCGGCTTGCAGTAGCTGCTGGGAGCACCTGGAATTTCCAGGGCAAAAAGAAGAGTGCAGAACTATGAATAAAATATCAGCATTGCAGCTGCATATATCCTCTCCATCATGCTGCAACTTCATTTTAAGATAAGAAGCTCAAGTCACTTCCCACTGCGAGAACATGAATGTGTTAGGTTTTCAGAAAGGAAGACCAAACAGCAACTGTTTTTTCTTGGCCATCAAATTATGCACGAACTGTTGACTCCCCTATATAAATCAGGCCACACACAAACACACACACATGCACACACACATGGCTTGACTTATATAGGGGAGTTTCATTTTACACTGTAGTTCCCTTATTCACCAACCAAAATCCAGCTTTAACAGGCCAGGGTGGGAAAGAAACTCCCTTTCCAAGAAAAATCCATGAACTGGTACATTTCATTTACACAGCTTCTAACACCAAGCAGTATTTTCTGTCTTTCAGTCACTGAAATTGCATTTGACTCGCTGTGAAGATTCTGTAGTCCTACAGAATCTGTAACCTGCCTGTCGTCTTTCCACACATATATCACCTGGTGTTGTAAGTGCAAAATAACTTGGCAGTGTGTGGAGATTCTGCATTCCACGTTCACTTTTGACCACGATGAATTCAATAAAGATGCGGCAGCAGTTCTGAGAAGAAACATCACTCAGTTGACTCGATCATCAGCTAAATACAAGGAGAGAGAAGGGCCTTCTCACAATTTTTCTAGACCACAAACAAGTTAACATGGAACCCAGCCCATTCACAAATGGGTTAGATACTACATTCAATGCTGCGATCGAGATTCAGTTCCTCTTCTCATGCTAGTACGCAGCATGATAGTGGGCCACTTTTTCTTGCCTCTGGTTCCTTCCTGTCTTTGGAATGGGAGATGGGCTGGAGAGCCGCTGTGCTGATCTCCACACAGAAGGCAGCTGCACAAGGACACAGGTGGTCACTCCATACCTACCACCTCAGCCCTCTGGTACTCAGCTCGTCTTTAGACCTCAGGTGGCAGAATGTCCAATCAGGAAGAAGCCTCTGACACATCATCTTTCAGTCTCCCTGGCGCTGGCTAATCAAACAGGGAGGCAGGATGATACATGTCCCTGCACAGTCCCTGATTGGCCAGCAACAGGGAGAGTGAAATATGATGCGTCGAAGGCTTCTTCCTGATTGGAGTTACACCCACACAACCCAAATGATGGTAGGTCAGTGGCTGATTTTGTTCTGGAAGGTAGATCCCGGTACTGAACAGGAGCTGTTCTACCATGTTTTGTTTCGGAACTGGACCCCTTCTGAAATGAAATGCCCATGTCTAAAACAGATGGTTGGAACATTGTTTTGCTTTTACTTAAACATTTTAATTAATTTGAGGTTCTTTTTAAATAACAAATTCCTTTCAGGTTACTGCTGGACACTGCTGTAATGGATAGTTTACATAGTCAAAGTAAACCAGCTTTTGCTGTGTTTCTCTGAAAGCATCATGAGTTGTAAAAGGGCAGTGGAAACCCAGCGCTTGGCTGAGGAAAAGTTCTAGCAGCAATGTCAAAGGGAACACTAGCTGTTTTCCTGAGTTGTTGAAGAGGAATACTCTAAGATGGTTACTTCACGTCTTTCCTTGTTTTGCAACTACTTTTGTACCATGACAGCATTGGTTGTGATCACGTGGTTTTGTCCTTGTTTAGTCCCTGTTTCTGTTTTCTCACAGCCATGATAACTTGTCTCGTGACAACTGTTACTTCACAGTCTTATTCCGTGACAAATTCTGAGTTTGTCTTGCTTTCTTAACCCTTCTTTAAATATTGTAAATAAAACTTTTTCGATATTTTGATTTACTGGTCTTCCGGGATTTACACGTCAATGCTACAGAATTTTCACTACTTTCTTTAATAAACATTTGCACTGCATGGTGTTTCCCATAGAAAAACTAATGTCAAATGCTGCTTCAGCCACTGACCACTAGGTGGACACTGGTTGTTGCGTGACAGTTGTTACCACACGGTCCCTTGTCTCGGAACAGGAACCGGGAACCAACCGTGAGAAGAGAATTCCCCAGCCCAGCACCAGGTACAGTCTTGTCACACTCTGATCCCACTCCGGGGACATGGTTGAGACAAATTTCAGGTGTTGTGCGATGGACGTGAAGTAATTTTTTTGTACCAGTCTGAAGCGCAACACTTACAGAGGCAAAACAGACGTGAAGTAACTGCTAAGAGAAGGAATCTCTGTTCAGAAGTTTAAATGACGACAACAACCACAGACTTAATGAAGGAGTTAGGGAGTGATCTATCATTTGGGCATCCATGCATACGGGTAGAGAAAGTGTGTTAAGCACCACAGGATCCCCATTCAGAAGACTTAAATAGGTGGCTAATTTACCAGTTCATTGTACAGGCAAACTGGGAGAAGAAGAAGAAGAGTATCATCTCCGTCTTCTAAGATTTGCTTTTTCCTACCCAGCTCTTCATGCCTTGGTTCTCCCAGGAGTCAACTAAGCCTCCCTCCCCCCAGTACTGCATTTGTCTCCTGAGACATGGGATGAAATAAGAAACGACAGGAAAAGATTCCTCTATTTCTTGTCTTGTTTAATGGTGGAGGCACACAGATGGGCACTCTCAGTTCTGCATCTTTTCACTGCTGATATTTCTCTCCTTGCTGCGGTCAGCCATTCCTCCTTGCTCAATGTTTTGGAAGCAAAGACACTTGGTTGTTCCTTAGTCACATTTTCACTGGGTGTGAGGAAAAAAAAATCTCCAAATGGCTACTCACCATGCAAATACTGAAATACAAAATAAAAAGTCTTGTGATGCATCATTTAGAGGTTACAGATATATTGCAAGACATTTCCCCGTGGTTTCATCCCATGGTGCTGCAGTAGGAAGCTTGAGAGTCTTGTTGTTGTTCTTGTTGTTCAGTCATGTCCGACTCTTCGTGACCCCATGGACCAGAGCTCACCAGGCCTTCCTGTCTTCCACTGCCTCCCAGAGTTTGGTCAAATCCATATTGGTTGCATCGATGACACCGTCCAACCATCTCATTCTCTGTCGTCCTCTTTTCCTTTTGCCTTCAGTCTTTCCCAGCATCAGGGACTTTTCCAAGGAGTCCTCTCTCCTCATGAGGTGGCCAAAGTACTGGAGCCTCAGCTTCAAAATCTGTCCTTCCAGTGAACATTCGGGGTTGATTTCTTTCAGGATGGATAGGTTTGAGAGTCTTCCTTACAATCAACTCAGTCAGGACTGAAGACCTGTGATGTTTGCCTTGCTTCTGTTTTCTCAGATACTTTGAACATTACACCAGTCCAGGGGTCTGCAACCTTTAATACATAAAGAGCCACTTGGACCCGTTTCTGACGGGAAAAAAAAAACTGGGAGCCGCAAAACCATTGCGACATTTAAAACAAATATAACACTGGAAATATATTTTTCCCTCCCCTCGCTCCTGGCTTTTTGGGCGCTCACAAGCAACACACTCCCTCGCACGCTCCTTGGACACGCTGCGCCCTGGCGCCGGGCTCGGGTGGGGTGGGAAGGAGCGCCGGCGGCTGCGGCTCCTCCTGGCACCTGAGAAGGAAGCCAATGAAAGTTGCTTCTTCGGCACTTCAGGCGCCGGGAGAGCAAGCAAGCGGGCGAGCCCAAGCCGCCGCCACCTCCCCCCACCCTGCCACCCTGTCCCGAGGGTTTCCATCGAGGCGCGCACCTGCCTCAAGTTCTCCTGTGCCTTTCTTGAGGTTCCCATTCCGCCCTCGCTGCCTTCTGCCCGGATCCTGCAGCCATGGTCTGACTCTCTCCCCCCCCACACACTCCATCTCTCCCTCCTCCTCCTCCTCCTCTCACCCCCACCCTCCATGGAGGAGGGAAGCGCAGCCCGAGTGCGTTGTGCCCACACCGCTTCCACTTTTTTGGGGGGGGCAGTTTTTAAAAATCTTCCAAAAAATAGTACAGGAGGGAGAGGAGGGGAATTTCTAATATCTCTCTCTCTCTCTCTCTCTCTCTCTCTTTTTCGCGGAGACACGCCGCGCACGCGCACGCTCCCCCGCGTTTTTGGAGTTTTGGAGATTTTGGAGTTTCATCCTGGCAAGTTAGTGCAAAGCCGTAGTTTTTTTTTGGGGGGGGGG
>JAHTLZ010000015.1:44916125-44931438 GCA_023846285.1 Phrynocephalus versicolor | reverse complement strand
TTTTTAATATTTTCAAGCAAATCAGCAGATGTAGATCCCTTAGACACAGGTGTCTGACTGTATACCAAATATAATAAATGGCTACTCCTCTTTATAGTGCTCAACAGGCAGTCACCAAAAGGGGAATGGGGAATCACAGTATAGTCCTTGGTCATGTGGATGTTTCACATATTTTACATAAATATACATCAAATATTCTAATTGTATCTTTACAAGGACTGAAGAAATGGAAGAAATGAGTGATACTACTTACATGCCCCCTCCTTCACATTGAAGAGGGACTGGTTTATTTTCCATGGCTTCAGATACTAGGACGCAGTGCAATGGTCTCAAACTTCAAGAAAAAAGATTCAATTTAAACATTAGGATGAATTTCATGACAGAGCTCTTCGGCAATGGAATGTGCTGCCATGGAGGGTGGTGGAGTCTCCTTCTTTGGAGGTTTTTAAGCAAAGGCTGGATGGCCATCTGTCAGGCATCCTGTGATGGGGGTTCCTGCATGGCAGGGGGTTGGACTAGATGACCCTTGAGGTCTCTTCCAACTCTATGATCCTATGATTCTACGAACCTTTGCAACACAGCAGCTAAAGTGAGTCCAAAAGGAGACACCTGGGATCTTGGAAGCATTTGGTGCTTTGACACAATTTCCAGACCAGCAGTCAGTGTTGCTGCCGCAGAACCAACAAAAAGTGTTGTAAGTCCTTGAAAGAAATAACACATGTTTTGTGATGTAAGCTTTATACACCACAGGTATGACTTGAAAGTGCCTTTCCTTCGCTTTACTGAGTAGTATGCCTTATATTGGAATACAGGAAAGTACAAGTCAGAGCAGAGGGCAAGCTACAGATGTGCTGGGAACAATGAACATCTCTCCGCATAAAGCAAAACTTTGGTGACCTCTCTCATATGCAGTGAGAGGTCACCTCGGTATATCTGAGTTATGTTGCTTGGGCAGGGCTGGAGCTCCTGACTGTTTTCTTTCTTGCATGTCACTTCTTCAGATTTCCAGACCATACCATCTTCTCACTGTTGGAAGAGACGGAGACCAAGGAGTCCTACCTGCAGGGACTTCTATCCATCACTTCTGCATGGCTTTGATGTATGTCTCAGGCTGCCGAGAAACGACTAACATCCAGTCTGGCATGATTAATAACAAGCTAAACTAATTGCAGGGGTTTCCAACCTCTCCGTTCGGCCTCTCCACCATTTACGGACAGCTATGAGGCGGGTGAACTTTCTTCCCTTGCTATTGATTGGCTTGAGCAACCATCAGCCCTGGGTGTCTGGAAGCAGCAGTGGGTAAGGCCTGTTAGGTTCATTTGCTGTCCCCTTGACAGTCATGTGACAGCAGCGGGGGGCGGGGGTGTTGATTGTCAGGCCTATATTTCCATGACCGAAGGTTCTCTGCAAATGAGATAGAAATGACCAACACAGATTCCATCCACTGCAGTTTTGTAACAGGAGCTGGATAGATAAGGCAAGAAGGGACAAGCTGTGGGCGCTACACAACCTTTCATCTTCATTAGAGCAATGCTTTCCCTCTTTTCTAGACTGGCTGCCACAGTTCACCGAGGTGCCTTCATTAATGGCTTCAGATGTTATTGCTACCGAAGCAGTTGCTGCTCCCCCTCTCTCAAGCTCCTGCCTGCCTCAGTACGGGCTTGGGAGCTGCTGATAGCTTTCACCTATAAAAGCATTCAGCACATTTCCATAGTCCCTGTCCGTAATCATCCCCACCTTTCTTTCAGACCTTCTGGCTGGCTTATTTTTTTTATTTCCCCTTTAATCCAGTGGCCCTCTTTTGTATGTCATCACACAGTGGGGCACAGTGGGGCACAAACTTCCAGTTCTCCGCCCACAATGCCGCAGGACTGGAGGATAACAGATGTCACACCAATTTTTTCAAAAGGAAGGAGGGGGGAACCGGGAAACTACAGGCCTGTTAACCTTATGTCTGTCCCAGGAAAGAAGGTGGAAAGCCTCATCCAAGAGAAAGTCTTAAAACACATATAAGAACAAAACTTGCTGAGAGAAAATCAGCATGGTTTCTGTAAGGGTAAGTCTTGCCTAAAAACTATTTTAGAATTTTTTGAAAAGGTCAACAGGCATGTGGATTTGGGTGAACCGGTGGATATTGTCTATCTGGATTTTCAGAAGGCTTTTGACGCAGTCCGTCACCAAAGGCTGCTGAGAAAATTGCACTGTCAGGGGATAAGAGGACAGGTCCTCTTATGGATCCAGGAAACAAAGAGTAGGTGTCAATGGGAAATTTTCACAATGGAGAGAAGTGAAAAGTGGTGTGCCCCAGGTATCTGACCTGGGACTGGTGCTTTTCAATCTGTTCATAAATGACCTGGAGACAGGGATAAGCAGTGAGGTGGCCAAGTTTGCAGATGACACAAAACTTTTCCATGTGGTAAAAACCAGAGAAGATTGTGAAGAGCTCCAGAAGGATCTCTCCAAACTGGGGGAATGGGCTGAGAAATGGCAAACGTGTTTTAATGTAGCCAAATGTAAAGTAATGCATATTGGGGCAAAAAATCCAAACTTCATCTATCAACTCATGGGCTCTGAGTTATCCGTGACGGATCAGGAAAGAGATCTTGGTGTGTTGGTGGACAGCTCCATGAAGGTGTCTACCAATGTGTGGCAACGGTGAAGAAGGCCAATTCCATGCTAGGGATTATCAAAAAGGGGATTTAAAATAAAACAGCCAACATTATAATGCCATTATACAAAACAATAGTAAGGCCGCACCTGGAGTATTGTGTACAATTCTGGTCACCGCATCTCAAGAAAGACATAGTGGAACTGGAAAAGGTGCAAAAGAGAGCAACTGAAATGATTACTGGGCTGGGGCACCTCCCTTATGAGGAAAGGCTAAAATATTTGGGGCCCCTTACTCTGTGAAAAAAGGCGCCTGAGGGGGGATATGATTGAGATGTACAAAATAATGCAGGGCATGAGTAAAGTGGAGAGAGGGAAGCTCTTCTCCCTTTCCCAAAATACCAGAACTAGGGGACATAGACTCAAATTGAGGGCTAGGAGAATAAGAACAGAAAAAAGAAAATATTTTTTCATCCAGCGCATTGTTAGTCTGTGGAACTCCCTGCCACAGGATGTGGTGATGGCATCTGGCCTGGATGCCTTCAAAAGGGGATTGGACAGATTCCTGGAGGAAAAGTCCATCACAGGTTACAAACCATGAGGGAGATGTGTAATCTCCAGGCTTAAAACCGGGGTACTTCAAGGGCCAGATGCAGGGGAGTGCTATCAGGAGACAGCTATCTAGTCTCGTGCGCTCCCAGACGCATCTGGTGGGGCCACTGTGAGATACAGGAAGCTGGACTAGATGGGCCTTTGGCCTGATCCAGCATGGCTCTCCTTATGTTCTTATGTTTCCCTTCTCCAGGCTGGCCACTGCAAGGCAACACTATACACACACACACACACACACACACACACACACACACACACACACCACCACCACCACCACCACCAGATGTTTGGTGAGGCTACCTTCTCAGACCTGTCCATGCACTTACTGAGGAAATGGTGCTGGTTTCTTACTGTTGTGTTCCCACTAGTTGTTAGCTTATACTGAATTGCTACTTAATTCTTTAAAAAGCCATTCTTTTCTTTTTGTTTTTTAATTAAGTGCTACAGATGATACCATACTTTTGCAGATCTCTGGCATATTTAATGGACATGAAACATCTTCACAAAGCTGCAGCATAGTCCTCACAATAGGATAATAGATGCCAGGAGATGTTGGCTGGGAGTGGTGGTGGTGGTACAGCAGGCCACTTAGTTGTCTAATCCTCGATTTGAAAAACATGGAACTAGATCACCCCAACAATGGCAGTCCAGACACTGCTAAAGATTAATACTGAGGGAGACCGAACTAGGAAGGAAGCAACAAAACAAGCAAGCAAGCAAGGAAATGACAAAGACAATCTCAAGAACTTTTGAGAGAGCGAAAGACTCTCAGAGTGCCTTCTGCTTGGCAGGTCAATAACCATATCTAGAAAATATTTAGCATGATATTCATTGTGATTCTAAACTTAAACAATATGCTACTTAAACCTATTCGTATACTGTATCACAAATTTGTTAGTCTTCATGAAGCTGCAAGAATCTTCAGCATCATCTCTACACTACAGCACTGAGATTTGAAGAGGGCACTGGAAAATCACATTTAAATTAACGTAAGGTCCCCAAAGCCATCATGCCTTCTGATGATGCTGACTGAAGAATTCCCAGATTTGTCATTCTTAAAAACCAGCAAATATATGCCTTGCGAAGCACTGGTGAATTTAGAAAGGGGTCGTACCGAAACCTTTTCCAAGCTCTAGGTGAGTGGCACTTTGGGGGGGACCAACCCCTAGGAAGCAATTTGCATTTTTGCTCCGAAACTGTAAAGTTTTCCCTTTAAAAGAGGAACAGAGTTCCCTATTTTCAGCTGTTAAGGATGGGCAAGAGGACACCCTGCCTAGAGAGAAAATGAGGAGGATGAAGTTTCTCCATTGCAAGCGTTTTGATCCGCCAGACAATTGCCAGCCGGCGATGTCATCATCAGCCCTGAAACAATTGAGCTGAAGAAAAAAGAAGGAGGGAGGCTGGAAGGGTAAGGCAAGTGAGGCAGCATGTGTTTTTATCAGCACTGAAGGACAAAGTAGGCTGTTAACAGCGCTGTTGTCTACTGTTTTCCTGCGGTGCTAACAGCAGAGGCAAGAGGTGGGTGGAATAGATTTAGGCCGAGAAAGAAATGGCACAAGGATAAAGGTTAAATAACACCCCCCACTCTCTCTCTCCTGCTGCTGCCTGAGCAAATTGGCCACCCCACCCCATGTCTGGGGCTGCACCTGAAGAAAGGGAAAACACCCTGTCTCCTACACAGTGTGTTGTTCGGCCCTGAGGAGGGGAGTGCAAAGAGAACGGACACGGTGCCACAATATTGTCAAGAAATCGCTGTAAGGTTCCTGTTAGCTGCTCCTGCTAAGGGGGCAAACACTGGTCAGTTTGCTTGTTTTAATTCAGCTAGGTGTCATTCTTCTAGCATGAGGGTTCGGAATAGAGTTCAAGTCCATGCTGCTTTTATTGTGACACGTTCTGTCCGTATTCTAACCCGCATTAACACATAGCACAGAGAGCAGGCAGCCTGGTTTAGCGGAGGCTCAGCACTCTATTTCAGTGAGAAAACACCTACTTGTGTTTCTGTTATTCTGTTAAAAAAAACAACCCACCAATTGGATTGTATATATTCAACAAAATTGTTCTTGTCAGTTGAACACGTGGCACTATGGAGCGACGGCCTTAACATAAGAACATAAGAAGAGCCATGCTGGATCAGGCCAACGGCCCATCTAGTCTAGCTTCCTGTGGGAATGCCTCTGAGAGCGCATCAAGTCCACCTTCCTGTGGGAATGCCTCTGGGAGCGTGTGATACTAGATATCTGTCTCCTGACAGCACTCCCCTGCATCTGGCCCTTGAAGTACCCCGGTTTTAAGCCTGGAGATTACACATCTCCCTCATGGTTTGTAACTTGTGATGGACTTTTCCTCCAGGAATCTGTCCAATCCCCTTTTGATGGCATCCAGGCCAGATGCCATCACCACATCCTGTGGCAGGGAGTTCCACAGACTAACAACACACTGGGTGAAAACATATTTTCTTTTGTCTGTTCTCACTCTCCCAACCCTCAGTTTGAGTGGATGTCCCCTAGTTCTGGTATTTTGTGAGAGGGAGAAGAGCTTCCCTCTATCCACTTTACTCATGCCCTGCATTATTTTGTACGTCTCAATCATATCCCCCCTCAGGTGCCTTTTTTCCAGAGGCCCAAATGTTTTAGCCTTTCCTCATAAGGGAGGTGCCTCGGCCCAGTAATCATTTTGGTCGCTCTCTGCACCTTTTCCAGTTCCACTATGTCTTGCATTCAGCCCCTAGACATTGGAAAGTTCCGAAGGAAGTCAAAGGCACATTCCTTATTTTAAGGAAAGAAGAAAGTTAGCATTTATTGAAGAATTGCACAGAGAGAGGAAAGATCATGGGAATCCTCGTCCCAGCTGGCCTAATGAAGGTGGAGAAACAGGGAGGCAAAGCTGTCCCTTCATCTCTTCAGAACAAAAGCAAGATGTCTCCTGTGTCTCCTCTCTCAAAGATAATCAGAAGGAAATGTGAGAAGGAATGGGCATGTGCAACCTTAAGAACATCAGCCTAGGTTGAAAGAAGGTCAGCCTAGGAGGAGCAGGTAATAAAGGATAGTCTAGGGAACTTGAAGAGGTGCCTCTCTCTATTTCTCTCTATAGGTATATATTTCTCCCTGTGAAATGGCCTGCATCTTCTTTACTGCAATAAGCAGAGTTGTCCCCAGTCATGTCCAACAGTTTCTGGGTCCCCTGGACCTCGTTTTGCACTACTTTTTTATTGGGACACCCTTTTGTTATAGCAATTTTGCATTTCACTTATCTGTACTATTATACCCCTCATCAACTGAAATAAAATAGAACCCCCCCCAAAAAAATGTATTGTGACACCTGTAAGAACAAGAGATTTATTTCATTATGAGTCTTGATTGATGGCCATGCATTTCTTTTAGTAATTATATTATATTATATTATATTATAGTATATATTATATTATATTATATTATATCCCTGAGCTGTTGCATACTTTATGTCTGCCATCCCATGTGTTGATGAGAGGTAATCCTGGATAATGAATCTGCATACCCATGTTGACTTGTATATTCAGGAATACATATTTGTCATATGCATTCTACAACTTTACAGTTACATACACATATGGGCTCAAAGAAATTCCATAATCCAGAACCAGGTTACCTCCTATCCCTTATCCCCTGTATTCCCTCTTGAAGGTAACATATAAAGTGATGTTTATTGGAGCAGCCAGCATTTTACTAGGTCTGTATTTCTTTTTTCTTTTCTTTTCTTTCCTTCCCCTGGAGCAAGCACCAGGAACACCTTCTACTGAGAAATTATACAGTATGTCTTCCTCCCATGCAATAATGGCTTTGTCCCACATTGCAGGTGAAAAAAAATCTCCCCAACAACTTAGCTCTATGGAACATACTGGCTGGTTTTGTTATCAGAACATCAACACATCACAGAAGTCTCATTTCACAGCCATTACAGATGCATGGTGTCCTTTAATTTGGCAATTGCCCTGCCTTTATTGAAGCACAGCCCGTTCCTGAAGAGCCACAGAGTTCTCTTCTCTATTTTTACTGCATTTCTTTCTTTCTCTTCCTTTTGTTGTGTCCACAGTTGGCCTGCGAATGGTGAGAAGAAGAGCGTCAAGCGAGCAGAATTCAGAGCCCTGGTTCGAGGTAGCAGGGAGCACTGCAGCCAAGCACAAGCCACCTTGCCATTTTGAGTGCTCACTAGGAAGATTTATTGCCACCTCCATTTTGTATGACATGCTTATTAGCTTTCCCTTGATTCTGTTCCAGCTCTGAGGTGCCACTCTCTATTCATGGCACTGTGGGTGGCAGGTGCTTCTACTTCCACCACAACTAATTCCCCATCAAAGCTTCATTTTCCTCTCTGTTGGCTTTCTCCAGTCTTTACCTCTTCCTGTCACAACTTTTAACCATCTGTCACCTCAATTCAGCTGACTTTTCTTTTTAAAACCTCTCCTCTTTTTTTGCCTTGATCAGTGTGTTTCTGGCCTATTTTCTGCCTGAAGAAAACTTCTGAAACATTGCCATTTAGTTTGATATCTGGCATGAAAATAAACTATAAGTACTCTGAGTACAATTCCCTGGATGTGTAAGACTGGCTGGGTCAACTCAAGAATGGAAAGTTCATAATCCATCACATGATGTCCTTGATGAGTTGATCACCATTCCATTGCACAACTGGCTGGCTTCCCCATTTGTTCAAAACCGGGGTCAATTCCCTTCCAGGAGAATCTCTACCCAATTGGAGTTAGCGTGCTTGTCCTCCTGTAAACACATATCATTGTCATGTACAATTCAGGTGATGGTGATCAGCTGCCATTCCACTGTATTTTGTGTCGTGGCTGAAAGGAAATATAGCCGCTGTTGCTTTAGTATGAGAAACAGTGGTTGGTGCAGTCAAAAACAGTACTCTGCCAACCCACATGTGCTTAATAGTTTACTCTCAAAAAGTTGGTTGTTGGTTGTCTGAAGAGGATTTGGGGAAATGTCTAGTAATTACTAGTCTCTGATCTCCTGGCAGTAATATGCCATCTGACAATTCCTGGTCAAACAGGACATCTTCAGAAGAAGTAGCACATCACGCAGTAAGCCACTCCCCAAGTTTCACTGCAAACAGGCCTATGCTTACAGTACTTACATACTTATGCACTTATTTATGCCGGTAGTTCTTTTCTTGACCATATTTCTGAATCTGAACAAAGGGCCTTTTCACACGACCCCTAAGATCCGCTGGCCATTTAAATTCAGACCAGAGATCTTAGAGGTTCGTTGCTCTTCCTTCCTCCCCACCATTCCACACTTCCTTGCTCCTGTCTGCGTGAGGGGAGGGAGGAAGAAAGAGAGGAAAAAATGCAGCTCACCTCCCGAAGCTGCCCGGAGCTCCATCCGTCCTGATCCTTCTCTTCTGTTTGCTTTTTTTCCCTCCCGCCCCTTCTCTTAAAGGGGCGGGAGGCAAACAAAAAACAAAAAAAACCCCAGAAGCGAGGAGAGCCCCGCACTCACCAGATTAAATCCGGACCTGGGGATTTTCACCCTCCTCAAGCAGGTACAAGAAAAGTGCGCTGGGACGCACTTAGGTGGGCATGGTTGCACTTAATTTCCTGCAAACTCCAGAGCTGGTGGGGAAACAATTGTAAGCTCCGGAGCTTGCAGCCATTTGCTGTGGAGTTTAGGGGTCATGTACAAAGGCTCAAAGAAAGACCTGGTTATTATGCCTGGTACTACTCTTTCAGATAAACCAGTGGTTCTCAATGGGGGTGAGGGTGGTACTGCCCCCCGGTGGGCTTTGGGAGAATGCTGAGGGGCGGTGGGCATGTTTCGGGCGGTAGGGGGACAGTGGGCATGTTTTGGTTTTATAACAGCGGTTCCCAACCTGGCTGTTAACCCCCGGCCAGCCACGCGCAGGAACAGGGAAAAGTTTCATTCTCAAAGGAATGCAATTACCTTCCAGGGCAAAAGAATCGTAAATCAAACAAATTTGGAAATAACTTAAACATTACTTAAAATTTTTGCCTTTTATAATTCAGTAACTCCCCCTTCCCCATACGCTAAATTACAGGATTTTCACAAAGCGGGGTTGTGGTGGTGGTGGTGGTGGTGGTGTTGAAAAATTTTCTGCTCCATAGGGAGGTGGTAGCTTTAAAAAGGTTGAGAATCACTGAGATAAACCTTTGGTAGCCATACACATGCCTGCAGGTATGGGAACCACTCTTCTGTGCTGTGATTGTGTTCTGATGTTCCGCATAAAATACTGTAGTGGATGGATGAGTGTGGGTAGGTTTGGAAGACAGGGAATTAAATTCCTGCTTCCCAAATCATTATCTCTGAATGGCAAAAGAGTTACCGGTACTCAAGGGAATGTGTATCTTCTTCTGATGAACATGTTTTCCCCATCACAGCAGGAGCTCCTCCAAGATATGTGCCCCAACAGTTTGCAAATGAGACCTGTGCTTAACTTCTAACCAGTAAAAGAAAATGGAAATGCAAAATGGAGATGAAAAGATACCACATGCTGTGACAGACATCCCTTCATGACTTGAGAAAGCATCTCTACAAGACCCGTCCAAGAGTATTTCTGGTCCAAACCTCACCCTAACCTGCCAGCCGCTATAAGGATCTTCTCCACTGAGTGTTTGCCTTTTCTCCCAGCCAATTAAAGAATTAGTAGTGGACCAATAGAGTACAATGAATTTCTCTTGCTCCATATTATTCTACGCTTTCACCAGTATTAACAAGACAGGGACACTTCCCTAGTCTGTCTATGAGGGTGATTACACAGGAATTCATAGCGCTTTATAACCCCCTAGGGAACTTTTGGACCCTACTATTTATTTAGAATGATTAGGATTAGACGAAATAAGCACAGTTTTTTTTTACTCTGTAGTCACCTAGATTGCCCTGGTGTGAAGTTGGGAGTAAGTTCTTCCTGCGTGCAAATGGTGATCTGTGGAGGTGGGTGTGCTCTGGTGATGACTGTGGATAGCCCCCTCCATTCTATTTTGAAGCGGAGGGGAAAAAGAGGCATTTTTGCTTTAATTTTTTAAAACATATTTTCCCATTATCGTGCTACATCACTTAAGCACTATAAAGCGTAAGGATGACGATATTATCCTTTACACATATTTATTGCCTGCCAGTTTTGCAAAGCTGACATTGCTCCACATCTGTCAATACGAGTACTTAGAACAATGGTACAATAGGTGTTATTTTTAAAAGGTAAAAACCTATTTTGGAAATGATACAAAGCTAAATAGCCACTTAGGGCTTTTTAGTGATAAAACAATGCAGCCCTATGCCACTTACCAAAAATCATTTTTTTTAAAAAAAATGAGAAAACGAGAACCACAGGGCTAAAATATGGCACCCCATACACCCTCCTCTTTGCATGCATGAAACCCCAGCGGTAATGCCCACTTGCAAGGATACAGAAGCAGGCTGTTTCCCAACCAGCTGAAAGCTACTGCAAAAGAGAAGACAGAAGGTGGGGAATGAGAAGGAAAGGGGCCTGTGTTTTGGTTGACTTCATCACAAGTGGTATAAACAAACAAACAAATAACAGGGACTGCAGGAGCAATTCCCATGTGGATGGAAGAAGCTATCTAATTAAGCCCCGCTGCTAAAAAGTGACCTAGACTAGATTGATCCCTGTCCATAATGCAGCTGTACCCTACGTGCAGCAGACACCACATACATATGTACTCTTGATTTGATGAGTTCTTCTCATAGAATCATAGAGTTGGAAGAGACCTCAAGGCATCCAGTCCATGCAGGAACCCTCATCACAGTATTTCCAAAAGATGGCCATCCAGCCTCTGCTTGAACACCTCCAATGAAGGAGATTCCGCCACCCTCCGTGGCAGCATATTCCACTGCCAAACAGTTCTAACCGTAACATAAGAACATAAGAACATAAGAAGAGCCATGCTGGATCAGGCCAAAGGACCATCTAGTCCAGCTTCCTGTATCTCACAGTGTCCCCACCAGATGCGTTTGGGAGCGCATGAGACTAGATATCTGTCTCCTGATAGCTCTCCCCTGCATCTGACCCTTGAAGTACCCTGGTTTTAAGCCTGGGGAATTACACATCTCCATCATGGTTTGTAACACGTGATGGACTTTTCCTCCAGGAATCTGTCCAATCCCTTTTTGAAAGCATTCAGGCCAGATGCCATCACCACATTCTGTGGCAGGGAGTTCCATAGACTAACAACACGCTGGGTGAAAAAAAAAATTCTTTTGTCTGTTCTTACTCTCCCAGCCCTCAATTTGAGTGGATGTCCCCTAGTTCTGGTATTTTGTGAGAGGGAGAAGAGCATCCCTCTCTCCACTTTACTCATGCCCTGCATTATTTTGTACGTCTCTATCATATCCCCCCTCAGGCGCCTTTTTTCCAGACTAAAGAGCCCCAAATGTTTTAGCCTTTCCTCATAAGGGAGGTGCCCCAGCCCAGTAATCATTTTAGTCGCTCTCTTCTGCACCTTTTCCAGTTCCACTATGTCTTTCTTGAGATGCGGTGACCAGAATTGTACACAATACTCCAGGTGCGGCCTTACTATTGTTTTGTATAATGGCATTATAATGTTGGCTGTTTTATTTTCAACCCCCTTTTTGATAATCCCTAGCATGGAATTGGCCTTCTTCACCGTTGCCACACATTGGGGAGACACCTTCATGGAGCTGTCCACCAACACACCAAGATCTCTTTCCTGATCTGTCACGGATAACTCAGAGCCCATGAGTTGATAGATAAAGTTTTGATTTTTTGCCCCAATATTCATTACTTTACATTTGACTACATTAAAACACATTTGCCATTTCGTAGCCCATTCCCCCAGTTTGGAGAGATCCTTCTGGAGCTCTTCACAATCTTCTCTGGTTTTTACCACACAGAAAAGTTTTGTGTCATCTGCAAACTTGGCCACCTCACTGCTTATCCCTGTCTCCAGGTCATTTATGAACAGACTGAAAAGCACCAGTCCCAGGACAGATCCCTGGGGCACACCGCTTTTCACTTCTCTCCATTGTGAAAATTTCCCATTGACACCTACTCTTTGTTTCCTGGATCTCAACCAGTTCTCAGTCCATAAAAGGACCCGTCCTCTTATCCCCTGACAGTGCAATTTTCTCAGCAGCCTTTGGTGAGGGACTGTATCAAAAGCCTTTTGAAAATCCAGATAGACTATATCCACTGGTTCACCCAAATCTACATGCCTGTTGACCTTTTCAAAAAATTCTAAAAGATTTGTCAGACAAGACTTACCCTTGCAGAAGCCATGCTGATTTTCTCTCAGCAAGGTTTGTTCTTCTATGTGTTTTAAGATTTTCTCTTGGATGAGGCTTTCCACCATCTTCCCTGGGACAGATGTAAGGCTAACTGGCCTGTAGTTTCCCGGGTCCCCCCTCCTTCCTTTTTTAAAAATTGGTGTGACATCTGCTATCCTCTAGTCCCCCAGCACTGTGGCCGTTTTAAGAGACAAGTTGCATATTACCATTAAGAGATCTGCAATTTCATTTCTCAGTTCCCTGAGATGCCATCTGGGCCCGGTGACTTGTTAATGAAGTTCTTCCTAATGTTCAAATGGAATCTCTTTTCCTGTAGTTTGAGACCATTGCCGTGCATCCTGGTCTCTGAAGCCATGGAAAACAAACCAGTCCCCTCTTCAATGTGACATCCCTGTGATGGGAACTGCTGTTGAGTCACAATTGGACATAATGAAATTCTCAGAGATGCTTTTGGGGTCCCCTGAGACCCCTCCCAAAACATTCCTTGTTGGGCCAGGATAAAATAATTCATTTCCAGGACATTTAAAAGAGCCACACACACAACTCAGGCTAATTCTCCTGGGTTGACAGTCTATTTCCACTGTGGTCTCAAGCTCATGGGGCAACAACCACAAATGGCCATCTTTACAACCCCCCCCCCCAGACACCCCTCACACATCATAACTCTTCTGACTACATGAACCCCTGGGATTAGCCTTACCCTTGCCCTCCCCTCCCCCTTCTGCTCTCTTTCTCCTTTTCTCTATCTGTCGATCTATCTATCTATCTATCTCTACTCTCTCTCCCTCTCTCCCCAACCCGCTTTCCCTGGGTCTGCTTGAGAACGTGTTCCTACACTGTCCTGCACCTCCTTGGACCTCCAACTTGGGCAGAGGCATATGGAAAAAGGGAAGGAAGACATGGGGGCTTTGTGGAAAGACAGCACCTTCCAGAACAAACTCCAACCGTTGATGTCTCAAGGACATGGACTTCAGCACGTACCTCGGATTAACTTCAGCCTGGAGGCTCCCTATTGTCTCACTTCCACATTTACCAGGAACTGTGTCTAGCAGTTTGGGACTCTTTCTATTGATTCTTCAGCTTCCCCATTGACCTGTTGATTACCCAGACCCTTGGACAATGCCCATCCTCTTCCTTTCTATTATCACCCCCTTGATGGCCCATTAAAGGAAAGATATGGCCCAGCCACACCTCAGCAGGTGTCCAGTTCCAGGACATCAGGAATGCCTTGGGACCTCCCATGGGGAGGCCCCCGAACTGCTCTCATTGGATGTCCCCAAAGACCACCTCTTGCCCGCCCCGGGGAGGCGCACACACTGTGGGAGGGAGGAGGGAAGGTATAAAAATCTGTAACCATTTTGTTTCGGGGCCGACCATCTCGCACTGCCTTGTTGTGGGTTCGTTGGCCTTACCGTTCTTTATTGGGCCCAATAAACCGGTAATTTTCTGGACCTCTCTCATGCTAGATTTCTTTCATTGTGTACTAGGGGAATCTATCAGCTTTTAGCTTGGGCTAGCCAAGCTGGGGAAAAATACTCAACACTGTGAATGCTAGAGTATTCATTGTTATATTAGGGCATCCTTTCAAACTTCTTTCTTTTTTCCCCTTTAATTTTTGCTGGTGTTTGGAAACCTTGTTTGCAAAGGATTTTGCTGAGCTTGTCAGTTTTGGGCTGTTTAATTCTCTGCTGTACTTGGGTTCATTAATATTTTGTGTACTTATTTTAGACGACTGGTTTAACTTAGTTTTAATGTGCTGAATTTCAGATTTTTATTGTATGCCAGTTCCGGTACTTTATTGCTGGAAAAGCCAGTCATTTAATAAACACCAGATAAATACCTCTCGAGTCCCTTCCATCTTAACCGTGTATCACCAGATGAAATTATCTGTGGCTTACTGAGACATAAGAACATAAGAAGAGCCGTGCTGGATCAGGCCAAAGGCTCATCTTGTCCAGCTTCCTGTATCTCACAGTGGCCCCACCAAATGCTTCTGGGAGCACATGAGACACGATATCTGTCTTCTGATACCACTCCCCTGCATCTGGCCCTTGAAGTACCCCGGTTTTAAGTCTGGAGATTACACATTTCCATCATGGTTTATAACCTCCTCCAGGAATTTGTCCAATCCAATCCCCTTTTGAAGGCATCTAGGCCAGATGCCATCACCACATCCTGTGGCAGGGAGCTCCACAGGCAACACATTGGGTAAAAAAATATTTTCTTTTGTCTGTTCTCACTCTCCCAACCCTCAGTTTGAGTGGATGTCCCTAGTTGGATATGACACTTGGATGTGTTTTCTCATTCACCGAGTATTCAGCTGTATCCCTTTTTATATGGGGAAACAAGATTGTCATCTGATCAGCAATATACTGCCCATAGCTACCAGCGGAAAAGATGCGTGGAGCAACCTTAGCTGCCCACATATTACTGTATCTTCCTTATTCTCCAGATTTGAAGCTTTTGTTTGCACATTTTGGATGTAGAGGAAAGCATGCTAGGTAAACGAACAGTTTCCATGAAGTGCACTAGTATTAGTTTACGTTGGTGGCTGATCCCAGGCTGTGGAAATCCCTTCCAATGGAGATGATGCACTACCCCAGTCAACTTGGCTTTTAGCTGATGACCAGTTTCTGAGCACAGGATTTTAACATGTGGGGACTGTAAATTTTTTAGTGATGCACTGATACATTACTTTAAAGTCAATGTGTTAACTATTACAATGTGTCTTATTATTATTATTATTATTATTATTATTATTATTATTATTATTATTATTATTAATAATAATAATAATAATAATAATAATAATAATAATAATAATAATA
>JAHTLZ010000015.1:44882464-44912402 GCA_023846285.1 Phrynocephalus versicolor | reverse complement strand
GAAGAAGAAGAAGAAGAAGAAGAAGAAGAAGAAGAAGAAGAAGAAGACTTTTTATTGGGCAAGTGTGGTTGGACACAACCAGAATTTGTTTTGGTAAAATATGCTCTCCATATATAAAAGGAAATATAAGAATCATATAGTCAACAATAAAAACATATTACAACAATACAATATAGCCTATTATTTAAAAAGGAAGAAGAGAAGTAAAAATTAATTATTCAACAGTTTGATAGCGCTTGGATAGAAACTATCTTTATATCTAGTTGTCCTAGTGTGCAATGCCCTAAAACAATTGAAACAGGTTATGTCCAGGATGTGTGGAATCTGTATATATTTTCATTGCCCTCTTTTTAGAAGAAGAACATAAGAGAACAACATAAACCTGGAAGGCCAGCACCCCTCTTGCTTTTGCTTGCCAAAAGTAGGCAGCCAGGTCAGAGATCTTATCTATAGGACCGTCCATCCATCATGCACCTACGTTTCTTTGGTCAAGGAAACAGGTGCCTGCGCAGTTGTGTGCTCAGTTGCATGTCAGACAACAAGCGAAGAGCACCAAAATGTTGCATGGTTGGTCTCTTGCACTCTATTTTTCTCTGTAGGATTCTGGCCCATAATTTCACATCTGCCTATCTGTCAGTGCATCTTTAAAAATGCCTTAAAATTTAACATAGCAAAGTAACTAGAAATCTTACCTGTTATGCGAATACTTCCTCCAAGGTTAAATCAATCTTACCTATTATTCTGGCTGAAGTTCTGTGTCCTTAGAGAAAGCTAAAATTAAAATAGTGAGATTCACCTCTTTATAATTATATGTGCCATTGTGGAGTCAGTAGGATACTGGCAGGACATGTTCAGTGCCTCTGGTATTTCAGGTTTTTAAAACTGTCGCTTGTGACATAAGAGTGTTCAGGTCTGCAGCCTCTGCAGTTATATTTCTTAGAAATAACAAGAATAGCATGGATTATTTATAAAGCACCTAAGGAAGTGGGTGCTGTGCAATCATTAGAGGCCGCAGGCTCACAATGTAAGGTGAACAATGCCGTTTTAACTCAGAGGTACGCTGGCTGTTAGAGGATTAAGAATAGGCAGAAGTTTATTCTACTGGCAGGAATCCCATTTAGACCAGCAGAAGTGCTGCTCTGGTGGCAGAATTTATTTTTCTACTGGCTAACCATAGATCTACTGCATGCATAGGCTGAGATCTGCCAGCAGAAAAGCTAAAACAGGGTGAGAGAAGAAGCCAAACATGGGAGGGTAACTCTAAGTCAAACCCTGAAGCTGAGGGATCTCATCCCCACTTGGGAGGGATATCGTGGGCCTGCTCCACTGTCACCTCCTTGACGCCGCCACCTTCACCGTCACCCCTTTGCTGGGATGATGGCTGTGAGGGGCTGACAGTGGCGGCCATGGCAGCGCCCACGGCTAAGGAGGGTGTTGTTTGCTTTGGTTTATGAGCCTGCTTCTGGAATGGATTGTGCTAGTAAACCAAGGTAATACTGTACTCTGTTCCAGAATTTTCCCTGGGATGGATGTCAAGCTGACCGATCTGTAGTTTCCAGATTCCTCTTTGTTGCCCTTTTTGAAGACAGGGTCAATGTTAGCCCTTCTCCAATCATCTGGCACCCCACCCATTTCCCACGATTTCAAGAAAACAATAGACAGTGGTTCTGAGAGTTCATTAGCCAGTTCCTTCCATATTATTCGATGCAGTTCATCCGGCCCTGGAGATGTGAACTCGTTCAAGGTAATAAGATATTCCTTGACTATCTGTTTATCAATCTCCAGTAGCAGTCCTGTCCTGTATGCTGTGCTGGGGTGGATGAGGAAAAACAGACTGAGGCTGAACCCAGAGAGGACAGAGATCTTTCAGGTGGGAGCACCAGGTGTCTATGGATTGGGAACATCCCTTTCCTTTTTGGGTGGTGGTGGTGTGGCTCTCTCCACAAAGGATGAAGTAGAGCTTGGGCATCCTATTGGATCCAGCACTCTCCATGTAGTCCCAGGTGGTATCCCTGGTACGGTCGGCCTATTTTCATCTTAGCGGGATTGCCCTGCTGTGTCTCTACCTGGGCACTACGAGGCTCACCGCCATGGTTCTTCCATTGGTAGTCTCATAGAATCATATAGTCAGATGTCCTCAGATTCTTATCTGAGGGTTGGGGACATTGTTCCCCAACCTGTGTCTTGGTCAGATCACCATCTGCTAAAATTTTCCCTGTCAATCACTGCCCTGCCCTGCGGGAAGCACCGGCCCCTTGTTTAGGCCCATCCCCGTAGGCTCCTGGACCCTGCTTGGGAGCTTACTGGCAGTCTGGCTGATGACCCGGTTGAAGCCCTGGTGGATAGGTGGTATGAGGGTGCCACTGGGGCAGTCGACCGGATCGCCCCCAAGCGCTTCCTCCGTTGTGGAGCTTGCTCCTCGCCGTGGTTCACAGCTGAGCTGCGGGCGATGAAACAAGCACGTAGGAAGCTTGAGTGCAGATGGAGAACGGATCGGACGGCAGAGAATAAGGCTCCGCTTAAGCAGCTGACCAGCCATTATGTTTCCACAATCAGGGACGCTAGAACATCTCACGCCTCCCTGAGAATTGGTGAGGCCTCGAACCGCCAGGCGGAGTTGTTCCAGGTAGTTTGAGACCTCTCCAATCCTGGTTAGCCTAGGCCTCCTCCTAGTGAGTTCACTAGCGAGCAATTTGCAGCCTATTTTAGATCCAAAAATTGAGGCCATCCGTTCCAATCTGGACTCTGGTTGCACTAATCCCTCCTCTCTGATTTCGGGGGCCTCACCTCCCCGGTCTCCTCGCTTGGTTGAGTTTGGGCCTGTGTTATCAGCGGAAGCCTCCAGGTTTATGGACTGTTTTCGGCCGGCGGCTTCCCCTTTCGACCCTTGCCCAGCCTGGCTCATTAAATCAACCAGAGGGAGCATGCCGGAGTGGGTTACTTCCATCACCACCGCTTCCTTAGGGGAGGGAATTTTTCCTTCTTGTTTGAAGGAGACAATGGTGAAGCCCACTTTAAAGAAGCCTGGCTTGGCATCGGACGGTTTGGTCAACTATCGCCCGATCGCCATCGTTCCCTTTCTGGGCAAGGTTGTTGAGAGGGTGGCCGCCATCCGGCTTCAGTCGTACCTGGAGGAAAATCGTATCCTGGACCCATTCCAGTCCGGGTTCAGGCTGCTTCGTGCGACCGAGACTGCCCTGGTCGCTCTGCAGGATGACCTCATCAGGGAGGCTGACAGGGGGTGTTCCACCCTGTTGGTCCTCCTTGATTTGTCAGCGGCCTTCGATACCGTCGACCACGGTATCCTGCTGGATCAGCTTGCCGAGGTGGGAATTGGGGGTTCAGCGTTCTGCTAGCTCCAATCTTTCTTGACAGCTGGTCCCAGTGGGTCCAGCTGGGGGGTAAGCTGTCGGCTCCTTGGATGCTCCCTTGTGGGGTGCCCCAGGGGTCGGCAATCTCCCCCATGCTGTTCAACATCTATATGAGGCCGCTGGCTGAGGTCATCAGGAGATTTAGAGTTCCGCTGTCATCAGTATGCTGATGATACGCAGCTCTATCTCTCCTTTTCTACCTCTGCAGTGGAGGCAGTACGTTCCCTTGATCTGTGCCTGGAGGCGGTCTTGGAATGGACCAGGACTAACAGGCTCAAAACTGAACCCAGAGAAGACCGAGGTTCTGTTCTTCGGGGCGTCCTCGTCCAGGTATAATGGCTGATCCTGACCAAGAAGTATGAGATAAAATGGTCGTCAGGCTGGCAACCAAAATAATTGTTGAGTATTAAAAATGCCACACAACGCAGGACTAATCATGTCTTAAACAGTGCTGCTCATAACTTCCAAATCACATAAAAATGCTTGCAAAATATTTAGCTCAATAAAAAATAACTGAGGAGGCTGCCATCTGTTTTTTATTATTGCACAAATGGGAAAATTGTGAATGACTTATTCCACACGAGCCGCTGCTTAGTCCTCTTTAGCTGTTAGTGTAGTAGAGTGATTCAATGACCACTTTGTCTTGGGCCAGGCTCTTCACCAATCTACTCAACCCAGAGTCTCAATATGTCAATTTTTTAAAATTGGCCCTGTATTGGAATACAGAAACTATTCATGTCTACAACAGTTTCTCTGAGGCCGCTTGGTGAGAAGCTCTGGGGAAGAAGAAAAAATGTTAAAAGGAAACAAGGAAGTGACCAGTGCCCCTAATACTCTGGACAAACCAACCAGCTACAGAGATCTATTTTACCTTATTACTTCCTGATACCTGAGTGCTCAGCAGGAGACAGGATGTTTTAGAAAGGAGGCAGGAAGACATTACACAAACACACACACACACACACACACAGAGAGAGAGAGAGAGACAGAGAGAGAGAGAGAGAGAGAGAGAGAGAGCATACATTTGGAGAGGGAATCCCCTGAGTGCTTTAAAAAAGGCTGATTGTCACAGTGGGAGGTTTTCCAATATCCCATGGTTTTCAGTTTAGGTTGGTTTTGGTTTGTGACAGATCTTAGAGAGTTTGGAGGCAGACACAATGATCTGCTGGCATCACATTTCTGGAGCACTATTTCCATTTCTAAGGACGTTATACTATACAACTTGACTACAGTACATCATAGATAGCTCATCATTACAAGCATCGATCATGTCAGCGTTCCAGAGATGTGATTGGATTCTAATATGTAGGTGCTTGATTAGATCACGTCTGAACTCTCTTTGAAAGCAAAAAATAACTGACCTGAAGCCATCGTACTTTAGGACCATCCTGAGAAGAAAAGGTTCACTAGAAAAATCAGTAATACTGGGGAAAACTGAAAAGAGTGGGGAAAGAGGATCACCCAATGTGAGATGAACTGATGCTATAAAGGAAGCCATGTCCTTGAGTTTTTAAGACTTAAGCAGGACTGCTACATGAAAGGTCCTTTTCAGGATCACTAATGCATAAGGTCACTACTATAAATCACAAGCAGCTTAACAGTACATAACAATAGCAGCTCGGGTCCTTCTTGCAAGGATGTGTGTTTTTGTACTCTGTCTTTGTACTTTGTACCCACTCTTTTTGTACACAATTATCACAGGGGTAAGAGAACTACCAGTGTAACATTATGCACAGTTTTACAAAAAGTGAAGCAAAATTACTAGGCAGCAGGCTATCGCTTGACCTTTGATAGGAAGCAGATCCTATGACTCCTACATTTTGACAAATATATAAATGATGCTCTTTGTGTCTCAAAACTACAGTTACCTACTGGTCGGTAAGGAGAATATGCTCTAGGCAGGTTTTATTTCCTTACAGTTGCAGAGCCAGTCTTCCCTTCTGTTGTGTGTGCCTTTGTGTGTACAAGCTCTCTCACACATGTGTGTTTTTAACTAAGTAGAGACAGTGTTTTTCTTTGACTCTACCTCTAAACCTGCAAGAAAATCTGCCATAGTGACTATCTCTGAATTTCTGCTAGCCAGGTGTCAGAATTTTCAAGCAGTTGTGTTTAAAAGTGTTCCTAGCAATCCATCATGAAAACTGAGTTCTGAACAGCTTCCATTTTTTGCAGGCCAAAATGAATTGCCTTGTGTCAAGAGACAATGACTCTTTTTTTTTCTTTAGGAGGAGATGCATCTCCATCTTTACTTTAAATTCCAACAAAGTCGACTCAACATCCCAAAAGATAGGTATGATGTTCCATCTTTATTCCAGTTTTCGCTGTTAGTTCCAGGATACGGACATAAGTCATGGAACAGGTGGCAGAATCATATGCCACAAAGAATAACACAAAAAATGCAATGTGTAGGTCTGCAGTAATGCATAAAATATAAAATTGGTGGAGAAAAATTGAAAATAATTTAGAAAGATGCATGCTCATCACCAGCACGAGAAGAAAACATCCTCTATAGTGAGAAAATAGTAATGTAATTTGACCGCCTGTTTGTAAAATCATGCCAAAGCCTATCAATTTGCTTATTACATTTTTAATCATCCTATAATCGTAGTTTCCTGAGCAGCACACAAATAAATTAAAACTGTAAAATTATCATAAAAATAATAAAACTAATGGAAAAGACTAGGTTTGGAAAGACAGACAGTGATTTTTCTTAGATAATTGAAAATAGCCAGGTTGAGTCTCTTTTGAAGATTATCTGAGAAATCACTTTAGGCGGTGAGTTGTATTAACCTTTTCATTCACATAACAGTTCTTCTAATCTCCTGCTCTTCTTTAATCCTCTTTCTAGCTCTCTATTTCCTTGGCTTTCTTTATTTCCTGTATCCCTTACAGAGTCTGCTACGAACTGTAATAATCCACCAGTATCTGTAGTTCTACATAGGGCTGTAACTAATTTGGCACTACAGGGAAGAATATAAAAGTGTGGCCCCTTTCACGTTCACTGTTGCTGTTTTGCCTCTGCAATTGGAAGGTAGGAAGCAGATTGCTGCCTGTTAAAGGGTTTTGGTCTTTTTGAGTTCTTCACATTTTGGAATTATGTACTGCATCCCACTCATCCAACCTTCTTCGTCTTCCTTTATGCACACAGTCGGGCTTGTCTATTTGACGCTACAAAAAAAAAAAAAGGCACCATGTCTTAACTAGGAAGCAGTGGCCAACCTACAAAGATGCAAATAGATGGGCAGGAGGCACAGACAACCAGCAAAGTGGCTGCTGAACACATGTCGAAGACTTGTTTCTCTCAACAGCGCCCTTCTTTGGCTGCATAGGCCACACTTTCATATGGTGACTCACAGTACCAGGCAAGTACTCTGCCTCCTACCAGTGCTCCCTAGGCTGCTGGAACTGGAGACATATGCTGCTTTTTCACACTGTGGAAACAACAAATGTTCCATTTTCTGTTCAGTAGCTGCGTCCTCAAGATAGACATAAGGGGAGCAGATTTTCTAGGCCTCCCAACAGCGAAATATTCCACAAGTGAAGAGAAACAGAGCATTCCATGGCCTCATAGATGTTTGCTGTGGACCTCAGGATAGGGGGGCTGTCTGACTGACGCAACACTTGACTTATGTGCTAGGGAAATAAAGGGCCTTTGAAGAAAATCGAGCATGGAAACAAACTTTGCGTCTGCCGTGAAACACAAAAATAACCTCAGATGAAATGTTAGGGACTGAAAATGTGCATTCATATATACATCAATGAACTCAGATCATTCATTTGGCTTCGGCATTCAAACCCAAACGCAGATCTTCAGCTTAGAGATTTTGAAATTCTCTGTCTTGAGGGGGGGTGTCAAAGAGCCACATGAAGCTCACTAACTACCCTTTTAGCAATGGCATCCATACCATCTTCAGCTCCTGGGCACTCGTGGACTAAGCGATCCTGCCTTCCCCCATGGCTTAAGCCGCAGGTACCTCAGAGCAAAGGTAAAAATAAATCTGGTACACTGGCAAGAGAAAGAAATGGAGTATCATACTGGAACAGAAGGAATCTAAGGAGTGTAATTACAGTCTGTGCATTAAAACCTGAGCACCAAAGCACATGTAGCAGATGATCTGGTTCAGAGGGTGAGGTGGGAGACAAGGAACGGCTCAGGTGTCCCCTTCCTTTTCTTTGATTGGCCTGTGGATTGGCGCTCTTGCAACTTGTGGGTGCTCGGTTGAATGAACAGTGGGATAGAATCCATGTGCTCAAGTCGGAACAGAAGCAGCCCAGCAGTGTAGCGTTCTTAAGATGAAGATGATGATATGCAACAAAAATGTCAACTGGCTTTGGGAAAGCTCCCACCTATGTATTCTCAGTTGTACCGGAGGTTGGAAACAACACAGTTATATTAACACATTAGAATGTAATGTGCTACTTTTCCCATTAAGGGAGTGGAATAGCCTTAAACATATAGCTGATGTGAGTTTTTCGGGCTGCTTGGCCGTGTTCTGGAAGTTTTTTCAGAACTTCCAGAACACATCCAAACAGAACACGGGCAAACAGCCAGAAAAAAACTTCCAGAACACATCCAAACAGCCAGAAAAACTCACAACAGCTAACAGATCTGGGCCGTAAAAGCTTTCAAGAATACAATAATTTGTTCAATTTGTTGCTTGTGCTGTATCTGTGTGCCTGCAATCCTCTTTCCAGAAAGGGGAAGCCATCCAGTTCCCCATGAGAACTAATCATATACAAGTGATTTCCAACATTGGCTCTCTAGGATGTTTATGGGCACGACTCAGTTGTTAGATCTTACACCGATTCCACTTTAATTTGAAACATAGGCTGCTATCTCACCTGGGGAAGATCCTGATCTTCTGAAGGTCTGGCTTTTCCTCTTCCTCCCATCACGTGACTGAAGATGTGGGATAGCAGTTTCCACCTACAAAGTTTTTTTAAAGCGCAGTTCAGCCCCATGACCAGCAGGTGGTGCTAGGATTAAAAAAGGATCAGCTGGCTGGTGCTAGCGTTTGGGAAAGTTAAAACAAACAGCACCAGGAGGGTGGGGGGAAATTTAAAAAAAATTAAAGCGCCAATCGACCCCAGCATCAGCCAGCTGGCACTATGAGAAAAACAGAAATAAAAAACACGGATAATCTATGGGGTCCCATGACATCTGCCTCTTTAAAAGGTGGATTTTTTAAGCAAAGCAAAAAATTCCCTACCTCTCCGGTAAGTCTTGGAAACCTCACTTAAGGGGGCATTACCGGGTTTTCTTTTCTTTTTTTCCCAAAAAAGCCCAGTGACCATGGGGATGGCATTTTTGGACACAGTTTATCTACAAATTTAATCTGCATTTAAAGGGATGTGGGATGGGGCCTTAAACTGATATATGTTACCTCACATTGAGGAAAGATCTGAAAGGCAACACTCTTTCTACTACCGCCTCTTTTAGTTCTCTCTACCATACCTCACCTCATGTCTTTCTGCTGAAGATGGGGCAGAGTTTGGGAAGCAAACCTCCCCTCTGCTTTCTAAATTCACTTCCCAGAAGAATGGGAAGGAAGGTGTCACAGGTCAACCAGGCCAGGGCCTGGCTTTGGAATATATGTAAGAAAACCGTGGGTAAACAAGAAGTGACTGGGACAGAACCTGGTGGGTGGAAGGCTTTATCTGCATATGTAACCCATCTGGAAGACCTGAGAGCTCCAGGTTTGTGGACCTTGCACTCCTTACAGTCAACAGCAGGAAGATTTAGGTGCAATTCACATACATGGGCAAATTCCACTTGTTTCAGTGCTTTTAACAGTGCGTAATTTCCAAGGAAGCACATTTGGTATTCCAAGGGAGCACATCTTGCTCATAACATCATGGGATACTGAGAGAGACAGAATTAATTCATACATTACAAATAGCACATGATTAGAAATTCAGATCACATTAGTATTCTAGAGATGTGATTCTCACAGATGTCCAGTCTGAGTGCTTATAGTCATAAACAATGCCTGTATCTACCTCTCAGTTACCAGTCACAAATCATGCTGATTTTCCATTTATGTATTTTGCTCTGACTGTCAGACAATTTTCAGCACTGAAGGAATTCCCTCTTCTAATGCCACATTATCTATAGTGTATCATCTGGCCCTAAGAGCAGAAGATACCTGGAAAGAGTTAGAAACTAAACACAGAACTCCAGATAAGATCAAATCCAAATTTCAATTTGAGCTAGTCAGCACAGCTGTTAAATTGCTCTCCAATCTGCTGCCCACTCCTACTGCAGTTTGTGAAATCTGATGAATATTCTATTTTTGTATAGGTTGATGCATACAGAGAAGATTGGTAAATGAAGAGAATTATAAGACATTTAGAGCCTTACGCAGTGTTCAGAAATGCCATACCTCACGTCCATCTTTCTCAAGCATGTAAAAAATCTACCTTACCTATTTTAAATGGATGCAACACTGATTATTTCAAAGATTTGATCAGATTGGGAAACAAACTTCAAACCATGTTATACAACTGCACATCTTGAAGAGTGTGCTACAGACTAGAATTTACATATTGTGTTATTAGACACCAACGTATATACCGTACAGTTCCACATCATAGTAATATCTGTATAGAGCAACAATCGCATATTGTATAAACAAAAGCTAGACAAACTGCACAGATGGTCAGTCTGCCATTACACTATGCTTTACCTACATCCTTGCTGGGTATAGCAATCTTTATGCAGCTACACCTTTGTTCTGACCACGAAGAAGTAGTACAATGTGATACCTTGGTACATTGTTGGCTTTTGATTTCCTGTAGGTGCATTATGTTTTGGGCTGTGAGTACATACTTTACACACATTCTTGCTGGGCATACCCTCGTTCTGAGCAAATCTTCATTTGTAATTCGAATCTGCCTGCCTAGTTCCCCCACTCTACTATTGGAGCCTTGCCTTCATTACACTAAATTCTGCTATGTCATGCTTAATCAGAGTACATTTCCTGTATGAGGGTACTTTTATTATCTTTCTTTGGCACAGACTCTGTGTGCCATTATGACAATAACGAATAGTGGGCATACAGCTGAAGTCTCTGATGCCAGGTTTTGGCCCCATGGCAATATTGGTATGTTTGACTCCCTGTATGCCATGGGCAAAGGGCACTCATTCAAATATGAGGATGTACACATATTAGACAGAGAAGACAGGTGGTTCGAGAGAGGGGCCAGGGAAGCCATTCATGTGAGTATTGAAAACCCCTCTCTCAACAGAGGTGGGGGGACTCAGAAACAATCTGTCCACTATTTATCAAGGTGCCCTTTCCTCAGTCGCTGAACAAATCAGAAGCACTTCACACCTCCATCAGCAAGATCACAGCTAACGACTGATACTTAATGAGTGTTGGGAAGGATGGCATAAGTGTGACTTGCACATACCCCAGGTCTTTGTACATCTAGGATGCCTATTCAGGCCATTGTCCACCTAACAAGCTTATTCGGGTCACTGTCCACCTAATGAACCTATTCAGACCAGGGTGATGTGAAATCAAGGTGAACTATAAATTGGAGGCCTCACTACTAACTTCCCTCAGACTGATGAAACTGGTTGGATGAGTGGTGAAACATTTTGATCTCTCAAGAAAAGAAATCCAATTGCCACAACTCAAATTCCAGCTCTACTGGTAGTCATTTCTCACAGCTTACATACTTGCCACTCCATTTTGCTTAGGACTCTGAAATAATCATTCTTTAGAGTACAGTATGTGGAAGATGGGTCATAGCAACTGGGCTTCTTTTCTTGAGAGATTGAAACATTTTGCTGTTTATCCAAACAGCTTTGTCAGTCTGCAAGGTCAGTACTCCAGATGATTGTGCTCACCCCTTTTAAGATGGTTAACTGAGAAAGCTGCCCTAGCAGACACTACCTCATCTAACCTCTCTGGTCTCATGTGAAGATTTCTCCAACCTTACGATGCTAAACCTAGCCCTCGTTAGTCACTTATTACTCATTATATCTGTACCTTAGTACAGGGCACAGCGAACAGTTTCTAGGACCCTTGACAGGCAAGATCTCTGCATCTCTACCGACTTGGAGTCTACATTGACTTGTTGTCTACAGTTGCTTGCCCTCTCATTTTCACCTTGTGCTGCCCAAGGAGGTGGACAGATTTCTGGGAAATGATGTATCAACCCATTGCACACTTGCTCTTTGCCCAGTCCAGGCTAGTTAAGGTAGCAGAGGGTGACTGGCTGAGCAGGCAGGCAGGATTGTTGATGTATCTCTAAGAAAGAGTTCAGCTATGCCTGTCTGTCTGAACCTGCCCTCCTTCAGCCTCTGCTAAATGAGCCTCTCTAGATTGCACTGTGTTGGACAACAACTTCCCAGTGGTTAACATTCAGTTCTTGAGCAAGGCACTTGAATTTGTTGTGGGGGAACACAGGTCCCAGATACTCCAAAATTACATTGATTAGCTTGGTTCAGTCTGACATTCAAGCTGATATGGGGACTGAAACTCTTTTGGGGACCCCGGAAGATGAGCTGTGCAGGGAGCTGGGTGAGGGGAGAATGTACCTCTTGGTCTTGTTGAACCTCTTAGCTCTTCCTGTGACATCTGGTATAACAATATCCTTCCAGAATTGTGCTGGAAAGGGTATTTGGAGACTTGGCTGCTAACTTGGACAAGTTTAACAAAATATGGGATAAAGAGGTTAGGGACATCAGTGGTTACTAATTAGGGTGGTAATATTCTACCTCTTGTGTCAAGATGCTGTAAGACAGAAAATACAGTTGCACCTATACCCTGCTGATGGGATCTCCTTGGGAACTGTTTGGCTGCTGTGTAAACAGAATGCTGGATAAGATCATCCATTGATCTAATGCAGGAGGTCTGTTGATGTGTTCTCAGCATGGTCACCTCAGTTGTGTGTAGCATGGAGGTTCCCTAAGATGGATCTGGCAGGACTTACGCTAGGTGTCCTAAGGACTTGATCTTTGTCAATGAATCTCTTGCAGAATTCAGACCTCTTCTGCATACTGTCCAATACATACAGTAATTCACCAGGAGGGAACATGAGGAGCTCCTGACTTTATTTTAAATTTTTTTTGTATTTGATCTTTTTGGCTGGTAATAGGCATACAAGCAGCTTATCATAACTGTAAATTAATACATGTGGAACATGAAGTTCTCTTTATTAAAGATACTGATCCTCTTAATCTTGCTTAGGACTTACAAACACTGAAATACAGGACTTATTTGGTCAATCCATCTTAGGTTTTTCCTTCTCATTTCTTACAGTCTTCTATCTTTATATCTAGAATAAGGAAAGTTCAGAGGAGGGTGACAAGGATGATCAGGGGGAGGAAAGACTGAAATAATTGGGCATGTTTAACCTAGAGAAAGGAAGACAGAGGGGCGATAAGATAGCACTTTTTAAATATTTGATGGGTTGTCAAAGAGATGAAGGGCAGGATCTGTTCTTGACCATCCCAGAGTTCAAGATGTGCAACAATGGCCTCATGTTAAAAGAACCTGGCTTTCAGCTAAGTATCAGGGGGGAAAACTTCCTAGCTGTTTGTGAAAGACATAAATGTGTAAGAGCCAGTGAAGTACCCACTATCAATTATTCAAATACCATCAGAAATGGGGCCCCAGGATGGATTCCTGGTTGGGGCTGGGACAACCAACAGGAGGTTGTCAGACACCTCAGTTGCAGAACCTGACGTGCTGGGCCCCTGGTGGCGACATTAGCCCAAATGCACCAATAGTGCACAAAAATCCATTCTTAACGGAAGCTTTAGATGTTAGTCAATTGTTGCAGAATACAACTTCAGACTGTCTAATGTTACCAAATGTTGATGTTGTAAACCAAGAAAGAAACAAAGCAATGTTAACCAACAATGTGAATAAAAGTTTATTCAGTTCTGATAAACCACTCGAGTCAGCGAATATCCCTCCTTCAGAACTGTTAGTAATTTTCAACGAACCTTCACAAAATGGAGCCCAACGTGGAGCAGTTCTGAGTCCAACAGATGGAGGAAAGGACTGGTTAAAAAAGGCATTGTAAAGGCAAGATAAAGTGGTCAAAATGTTAACTGAATAAAATAAAATGTTAATGCAACAAATAAATAAAGCTGGGAATATAAATGACAAAGGCAAAAGGATAGGATCCAAAATTAATGAAAAACCATTATGGACTAGTGGGGGTACACCAATAAAAATTCAAAAAATGAGCCCTGAAGTTGATCTAGAGGCATATTTAAACACATTTGAAAGAGTAGCAGTGGAAGCTGGATGGCCAAAAGAACACTGGACTGTGATATTAATGCCATGTTTGACAGGAATTTTACAAAAAATAGTGGGCACATTAAGCCTCGAAGAAGTAGTAAATGCAAAAAGTAAAACAAACCATACTACTTACATTGAATATAATGGGAGACTCACATAGAAGGAGGTTTAGAGAATTGAAATTACAAACAGGAGTGCATCCTAGATCCCTTGCACAATGAATGAAACCAAACATGATAAAATGGCTAAAACCAGAGGAAAACACAGTTGAGCAGATAATTGAGCAAATAGTAATAGAGCAATTGTTAACCAGGGCTAGCACATCCACCTGGAAATGGGCGAGGAGACACCAACCTAAAGGAATGAAGAAAGTAGTTCACCTGTTGGGGAATTACAGTGATTGCAATGAGGAGATGGCGGATAACTAATTTAGCCGAGCATAGAATAGAAACACTGGCAGGGGTGATAATATGTGGCCAAGAAAGAAAATGGCCAAGGCATTTGATACCAGCAATTGATGAAGAAGTGAAAAAAATGTTGGATTTAGATATAATACAGCCATCTAATAGTCCTTGGAGAAGCCACTCTGTGGTGGTACCGAAACCAGACAGCAGCATTAGATTTTGTATAGATTTTAGGAGGTTAAACAAAGTCTCTAAATTTGAGGCATATCAAATGCCCCTAATTGAGGACTTGTTGGATAGATTAGGACAGGGGTGTCCAAACTTTGGCCCTCTAGATGTTTTGGACCACAACTCCCAGAATTCCAAGCCTAGATTGCCAGTGACAAAGGACTGTGGGAATTGTGGTCCAAAACATCAGGACAGCTGAAGTTTGGACACCACTGGATTAAGAGAAGCAGGAGTGTTATCTTCATTAGATCTAATGGAGGGGTATTGGCAAATGCCTTTACGTTTGGGAGATAAAAAAAACAACTTTTGGAACACCTCATGGTTTATTTCAATTTAAATTCATGCCTTTTGGGCAGGGGCCACATTCCAAAGGCTGATGGATAAGATGTTAGATCCGGTAAAATATTTTGCAGGAGCATATATAGATGACATTATTATTTATAATGCAAATTGGGAGGAACATATAAAACATTTCTGATTAGTACTAGATAGGTTAAGGGAAGCTAACCTAAAAGTTAATCCAAAAGACAGCTAGAAAGGAAATCAGACTTTTAGGATTTAGGGTGGGACAAGGTAAGATCTTTTCATTACAAGAAAAGATAGGGGGGAAAGTCTAATTGGCCTGTACCAAAAACAAAAAGAGAAGTTCAACAATTTTTAGGCTTAGTGGGATATTATAGACAGTTTATTCATCACTTCTCAGACATAGCTGCTCCGTTAACCAATTTGACTAGAAAGAAAATGCCCAGAAATTTGAGATGGAAGAAATTAGAACAGAAATCTTTTGACAGTTTCCAGTAAGATATGCTCTGGATTTTAATTATCCTTTTATAGTATAGATCAGGCATGTCCAAAATCCAGCCCTCCGGATGTTTTGGAACATTAGAAATACAGGCTTGGAATTCTGGAAGTTCTGGTCCAAAACATCAGGAGGCCTGAAGTTTGGACATGCCTGGTACAGACAGATGCATCTGAGAGAGGGATAGGAGCTGTATTAGGCCAAGAGAAAAATAGAGAGGAATACCCTATTTTTTAAATAGAAAGTTAAAAGGCAAGGAGAGAAAATATGCAACAATTGAGAAAGAAGCATTAGATGTAAAATGTGCTGTACATATGTTGAAATATTATTTGTTGGGAACTCCTTTCATATTAATTATGGATCATGCACATTTAGCATGGTTGAATAAAATGAAAGATGTGAATCCTCGATTAACGAGGTGGTATTTGGGACTCCAGCTGTTTTGCTTTGAAATTAAATATAGGAAAGGTAAAGAAAAAGCTAATGCTGCTTATCTTTCTTGGCAGGTCGAACTGGGGATGACTCACTTGTTGGGGGGGGGGGCTATGTGAAATAGCAAACTGACCTTGGGCTCCTCCTCGCAGTGCGCGCCAGCAGTAGCAGCCCCGGGTTTGTTTGCTGAAGTATCAGGAGGGGGTTAAAATCCTCTCTTTGGAAGTGCACACCAACAGCAGCAGCCCCAGGTCAGTTTGCTGAGGCATCTGCATTTTTTGGAATTTCCTTTATCACAGGTGGGTCTGGCACCTAACACCCACGATAAATAGGAGGGTACTGTACCCCAAGAGGTAGTAAGTGCTCCAACACGGGAGGCATTCAAGAGAAATTTGGACAACCATCTAGCAGATATCCTTTGATTTGTATTCTTGCATGGAGCATGGGGTTGGACTTGATGGCCTTATAGGCCCCTTCCAACTTCACTGTTCTATGATTCCATTGTCTTGTCCATCTGAGTCTTATCTTCTCATGGTATACCCAAAATATGATTGCCTAAGCTGAGCCGTTTTACCCCCTAATGAGGGTTCAGTCTTGATATGAGTTAGAACATACTTGTCATGCTAAAAGTCCATGGAATCTGTAGAGATCTCCACAACATCACATTACAAATGAATTTATTTATTTATTTTTTCTGGCCCTTTTCTTCATTTCTGCAATGAGAGTGTGGCAATGATCTTGTGCTAGCAAATAAAGCAACATTCTACAATGGAATTTTTAAATATGCCAGCTTTTACACAGGGCTTCAGATCAGATTTGGGACAGATATAGCAAATGCTCTCCTCTTGCTCTATGCCAAATTTAGGGAAGTTTGCCCAATTTGGGGGAAGGGCTTTCAAGTTATGACTTCTTAAACTGTTCCTCCTCCATTCAGAAATAGGTAACCTTAAACACATGGAGTTTCAAAACAGGTCATATAAGCTGAAAATACCAGACTTGCTTATCTGGAAGGACAGTGATTGGCCCAACATGCTTTTTTAAAATTTGGAATCCAGGCTACAGGAACTAGAGAATATTTATCTTCCAAAATGCCTTTCAAAGGGGGAAAAAACAGCTACTTTATTACATGACCGAACATGCACAGTATAGGCTAGCCATTTTGGGAAATGAAACATTGTATGCATTCATTAACTGGGGTATCAAGCTTAGACATTAGGTGGTGGATTCTCCCTAAGAGTCCTGCATAAATTCCAAAGATCTCCAGTGAGTAAAATCACAGCTGGCATTAATCTCAATAAAGGGTTAATCCCAGTATGAAACAAAAAATAACGTACAATCTTATCAATATTCCTCTGAGTACTGCAGTAGTAGAAGCAGTATTATTATTTATTATTATTATTATTATTATTATTATTATTATTATTATTATTATTATTATTATTATTATTATTATTATTATTATTATTAAACTAGAGTTGGGAAAGTCACCATCAGTCAGCTGCAGAAAGCCACCTTACTGGGATCTGCTCGCATAATTCACCAATACATCACGTAGTCCTAAACGCTTGGGAAGCATTCGACTCATGATTTATAATACAAAATCCAACATAGTTAGTTGTGAAATTATTATTATTATTATTATTATTATTATTATTATTATTATTATTATTATTATTATTATTATTATTATTATTATTATTATTATTATAAAAACTGCAGCACTAGAAGGCGTCCTGTGGACCATCAAGTCCATCTCCTGTCAATGAGGCCCAATAAGGAATTGAACTCCCAATATCTGGCTATGCAGCCAGATGCCTAAACCACCAAAACTGTCCAGCAGTTCTGTTCTAACAGTTCCAAGCAAGGTCAACTTGTTAATATATACAAGGTTTATTTATCTATGGTATATCAGTATGTTTCAGCTTTTTGGAACATGGATGATGCATTAGAGTTCCCAATGCCTAAAGTGAGCCACATCTTAAAAGGTGACAAAATTATTAACCTACCAATTTAGATTGAAAGAAAACATTCTGATGTCAATGCATGCAACTTGAATGCAATCCATTTTGGAACAATATTTTATTGTAGATTTTTTTCTCTCTAGCTATAAATGCTTACCTGGTGAGTGTGATTTTTTGTGTGCCTGATTTCTGCTACTCAAAGTGTTAATGCCCAAGGTTTGTAATAGATATCCTTAAGATGTTACAGTAACCCCCCACCGATCATGGGGGTTAGGGACCCACCCCACCGACAATGCATGAAAATCCACGATATGCGGAAGCGGGGGGGCGGGGGCAGGGGGCGCCTGTCAAGCCTTGGGACGGTGTGTGCATGCGGTGTTGCGGGATCTTACCTCCCACCGCTCCGCCGCCCGCCGCCCTGAGGCTTCTTGGGGGAGCCTGGTTGAGCGGCGTGGAGTGACTCCGCAGCCAGAAGCGCCTTTGCAAGCGTGCACCACTTTTCCCGACCTCCCGGGAGACCAGGGAAAGCGGCATGCGATCGGGCAAAGGCGCTTTCGGCCGCTGGGTCTCCGCGGCCAGAAGCGCCTTTGCAAGCACACACCGCTTTCCTTGACCTCCTGGGAGGTCGGGGCAAGCGGCGTGTGATCCCCCCTCCCTCAAGCCCTTTCCTGGTACCGTGGTCCCGCGATATAGCAGGACCGCGAGACCGGAACCGCGAAAGGGCGGGGGACCACTATATGCAAATGTCCATCTGTAATTCCTGACCTACAGTACCCTTGGATTTCACAATTTTCAGCTTGGGAAAAGTTTGTTCACAGATCCTTGTGGTGCCAAAGACCTGCCTGTAGCCAATGCCTTTAGGATGATAAATATATCAAGCAGACCAGAATGGAAATCTAACAAATTAGTTTATTTATAAGAGATGGTGCTGCTTAAGGCAGGAAGAATGATGTGGGATGGAGAAAAATGCATTGAGGGTCATAGCAGGCCACAGGTTTGGGACCCCTGTTCTACCTTGCTTCTCTGTTCCACATGAGCAAACTACAACCAAAAGTGTTGAAAAATTCAAAAGTCTTCCTGTTAAAAGAAAGCCTGTAAGCACTAATACTTAAAAATACATCCTTGCAAGTGTGATCTCCATTGCAGACATTCAAATACAAAACCTAATATGAAAGCATTGTTCAAAAATAAATGGAACCATAGCATTTAAAAAAGCATATTCAAAAAGCAAAAGACAAAGAATGCATCTCTTAAAATGTTTAAGTTCTTAAGTTCGTGTAAAGTGAAAAAGCATTATCATTACTTTAAAAGAATGGAAAAATATTACAAGTAAAAATATAAAGTAAAACACATTACTTATCCATTAACACAGAGAGAAAAACAATACATTTAAAAGATTGCTCCCCAACCATACTCAAGTCTATGGAAGAAATACACTACTTTCTTTATGCTTCTTCATTATTTTTTCCTCCCATCCAGGGACATTCACCTGGCATCATTTTCACTCTTTCTTATAACATCATTGCATCCTAGAGCTCTACTGTTTTATTACCCTTGATGTGAAGCATCAGGTACTTATTTCTGAACATGATGCTGGTGACTAAAATGTCTCTTTCTTCATGGTAGAACCACTCTCTATGTCCATTTTGTATCCATGGTCCATATTTTTCAGGGGGAGGGGGAACCCCTAGGATCCTTTCTAAATCTTGTTAATAAAATCCCATCTCAGGGAATTTAGGCATTCCTTTTTCTTTTGTTTTCTAATACCTCTGAGTTCATAGATTTCCCCCTCCGCATTGGCTTCTTCATCTTTATCAACAACTGGGGCATATCCTTGTGTAGTGTTGATGTCTATGGGGTTTCTCTTTAGGTAGATCAACAGGCTGAGCAGGGAATGAAATTTGTTATAGCCATAGTTACATCTTTAATTACTGTATTCACAACTCAATGGTGCTCCTTACTGCCTGAATAAAACAGTATGATAATATCTACCTATAGTTACTTGGCCGGGAAATCTCACTTTTTCCATGGATTTGAATGTTAACTTTTTAATTTCTTTGGCTATACTGTGGATTTTTCCTGTTGCCTACGTGCTTCATGCCTTCTGCATTACCAAATTAACTTTTGTTCCAGAGATTCTTAGTACCGTCTAGCGCAGGCCTGCCCAAAGTCCGCCCCGGGGGGGGGGGCAAATCCGGCCCGTCAGGCCATTCTGAGTGGCCCGCAGCTGCCTGCCCTGCCCCTCCCTCCCCCTCCTTTGCCCCATGCTGGGGAGCTTGGGGGGTGCAAGGTTGCACAGATCAACTCTTCCAAGGGGCAACCTGTGGCCACGGCTCCCTGTGCTTCTTTTGGTCCCCACCTTCCTTCTTTCCTCCCTCCCTCCCTTGTTCCCCACCTTCCTTCCTCCCTCTCTTGATTTCCACCTCCCTCCCTCCCTCCCTTGGTCCCCGCCTTCCTTCCTGCGTGTGGGGTTGCAAGGGGTCAGTGGGTGGGGCTTGCAGTGGGGTGGCAGGGTCGGGGAGGAACCGGCCCCTGACACATTCTCAGCCACCAAATCTGGCCCTCCTTACAAAAAGTTTGGGCACGCCTGGTCTAGCTATTCGAATCCTGCCAGGGGATGACTTTTTTTTACATTTCTGTCTAGCAAAGATGGTTGTTTTCCATGGCACTCTATGTCAACTTTTAAAATATTTTGTCTTATTGGTAATGATTCACTTCTGTAAGATGTTGTGAGAATGTTCTTCTAAAAGTACGCCATCTGTATCATGCCACCGATGCATCATCAACTGTTTTGAAGGAAGGCAATTCCAAATTAACAGACAAATACCAGAGGGTATTCTTGGTAGTCACCAAAAATAAACATGAGCGTTGGATTGTGGTCCCCTGTGTACCTATGAAGCTGTAGATGGAGGTTCCAGCTATAAGAGAACCACACAACTAAGACAGGACCAAGTGAAGGTCCATACCAGTCAGTGGCACTGACAGTTTAAACTATGCCATTTGCAGGAAGATCTCTTGGACAGCAGCATGTGCAGGCAACCTCAGGTACTGTACAGGCAGGTCTTGAGGGAATCACCTCCATGTTGCCTCGAAACATCAGGTAGATCGGTGACTGTGTCAGAAATGCCTGAATGACACACCAGTGTCTCACAATAGATGCAGGGTGTCCAAATGAGAGACAGCGGGGGCAAGGAGGGGGCCCATAAATATTCATGGGAGAGAGTTTCCTGATCAAAAGGGATAATTGTGTTTTCTCTTATAATATATGTGTTTAATACAGACTTAATGAACGAATGAATAATAAATTAGTGCGATTTTTGTATTCTTTCTCTTCCGACGTGCAGGCTCAAAGGGGGACTTGGTACGAATTTGATTGATAGCTTCGGCTTGCTGGGAAATCTGCTACCCAATTGTTTATTAACTATGAAACAAATGGTGTTGTGAGCATTTTAATCTTGTTGTGGCGGCGCATGCTGGATGACAGCAGAAAAGGTGCAGGAGGGTGGGATCCTGCCCAGGGATCTCCCCTGCCTTTTATTTTTCCATTACGGAAAGGGAATGAATTGGTTGAGCACCCCAGATACAGGCTTTTTTCTGGGCAATACAAAACCAGCAGTACCGTACTACTAATTTTCTTTTATTTTTTTAAAAAAAGAAATGCCCATCAGTAATAGCAGCTCTTCCTCCTCCTTCCTGTCTGAGAGGGCTTCTTGAAGGCTCAGAACTGAGCAGCTATTTCCATAACTTGGGGCGGCGGCGGGGGGGGGGGCACGGTTGTAGTTCCAAGTCGAAGGACATTTCCTTGATACATTTTGTTCACTCACGTTGCACAGGTCTTCCAGCAGCAATAATAATTCATGGAGGGAGTCAAAGGCTATTAGTGATAACTATGTTTTGTTGATCAATCTGTTTTCAACCTGTGTACCTCAAATTAAATACAGTGGACCCTTGTATAACAAACTGTATAAATTAAAATCTGTACAACATAAAAAATTCCGGAGATAGGGGACATTTGCTTAACAGAATCGCCTATGGGGTGAATCCGTACAACATAAAAATGGGATTACTCCATTTTCAATGCATTCCTATGGGAAATTTGTATAAAGGAAAATTTGCTTAACATAACTTCAGTTGGAACGAATTAATTCCTTTATACAAGGTACCACTGTACCAAGTTAAGGCTTGCAGGGAGGGTGGGACCAAGTACCCTCCCTTACCCCTGCAGACACCTATGACATCAAACAATGCTGTCATTTTCTTCCTTGGGTTCCATTTTCTCCCCCCTCCTACTCCTGATACTCAGCACTCAACATCTTCTGTCTTTTCTCAGATATCAGAAAATCTGAGTCATGGAGATGGGCAGCAGGGGAGGGGGAGGGGTGAATTAAAAGGATTGCAATATCTGAGTTTCTGTCTTTCCAGTCAGTGTGGGTTCAAACTGGACAGTAATGGAATGGGCGAGTGAACAATTTTTTCTTGCCAACTCCCACTTATCAACATTCCAGATGGTCTGTTTTTAAAAAGAAGTACTAAATAAAAATATTTCCAGAATACAGCTGACATTTAAGTTTTGTAACCCTGAGGGAATGAACGAGTTTAAGAACCCACTCCTATTGCTAAATGGTCACTGTTGAAGCAACATGCTGGGTTTTTTTTTCCCTGCCCAAAATAAAGATTAAACAATTTGTTTACTGATGTTTCACAGAGAATAATGAAGCAAACCATCATGCTTGCATGCATTCATTTTAAGTTCTACTTAAACAACAATTTTTTAAAAAGCTGACTTGGCCAAAAAAAATAATGGAAAAATAGACACTCATACAAAAGGGGGCCTGATACAGCCGTTCACGCCAGCAGTTATACTGTATCACATTTGGAGTCTGAACTGAGCAAGTATATAAGGAGAGAGGGGAGGATTAGCCCTCATTTTCTGTTGGTGACCTGAGTAAACTAGGTGAGAAGATGAGATCCTCCCTCCCCAGAATTACCTTGTTAGTATGACTAGGGGCACAACAGAACGGTATATCATATCAATTGTGGAGAAAAGCCTGCTGCTCTGGTGGGGTGGGGGGGGAGGGGTCCCAAGCTGAGGGATCCTGGAAGCAGACCTAGGAGGGAATCCCCTTCTTACAGATCTTCTTTGACCTTAAATACAAGCCCCTTGCCATACCATAAAAGGCTTTTTGCTGTTGCGGCTGTTGACTTCCCTGCTCACCCTATCCCAAAATGTGGGGTAGTAGTAAACTGATAGGAATATGTCAATTTTTAATCACTATATAGGCAGCCACCGTAGATAAGATGGCTGCAGGCTGGTTCGCCGATCCAAGCCCCATTGTCCCTTGATTCACCCTTGATTTCCCTTCACAATGCATACGTGACTCAAAGCAGCACACTTACCCCCTCTCCTCCGCTCCCTCCCTTCCATCTGCATCCTGCCTTCCTGCCTTGGGGTCGTTATCAGAGCCAGAAGCGTATTTGTCACGACCCCCGCCCGGCACGACCCTCAAGAAAAGCGGAAAAGCGGCTCTTTCAATGTATCGACAGAGCGCTTGCCGCTTCCCGCTCTAGCTTATCTGCCTGCAACAGCAGGCGAACTGCAGACAGGTGGCGCTGCCGCGCAACTTGATTAATGACTTCCCTGCGTAGGCACGCTAAGTAAACCGAGAAGTGGGAGAAAGTGGGTGTTAACAATGTATCAATATGCTTCCTTTGATATGATTTTTGCCGGTTTTCTCCGCGCAGATGCATCCGATTCTCACCGGACTTTTGGGAGGGGGTTCAGAAAAATTGTATCTATAAAAACTGTACTGACTCGTATAACTTCGGGCTCAGATCTCAAAGATATTTGACTGAGCTCCTCTCTGCAGAGAAAGTAAAGCTTTTTCCTCGATCCACGGTCTCTGGCGTGATTTTTCAACTCCCTCGCTCGGGTGGGAAAGCGGTTCTTGACCCAGGGGTGTCTCTCTTTCAAAACCAGGACGTTCATGCCCTCATCAGGATAGCCCGCCCCTCAGTTTAAAAAAAAACGCAGCTAGGTCAATTTCAAGAGGGGGGGCGAATATTTTCTTTTAAGTTAATATTTCTTAATTTGGGACAAAACCACTGTGAGATACTTTCTATGATGGCCATGGATATCTTGCAACAATGGAATATTCCTGTGAAAATGCATTTCTTTCAAAGTAGTCAGGGTGTCTGTGAAGATTCTCAGTCATCCAGGTGAGTTTATCTCGAAGTTGAGTCATGGCTACTGGACTTCTTTTTGAGAGACAGAAACGTTTCGCTGCTCATCCAAACAGCTTCATCAGTAGTCAGGGTGATATTTTTGTTTGTCTCCTCTGCTGCTGCTTTTGTAAACAGTTTTAGTACCACTGCTTCTTTAAAGAAATACAATGTAAGTGTTTTATAAGTTTTGTTTAGTTTTGGCATTAGCTTTAACTGGTTGTTAAACTGCTCAGAATAGTGTTGTGCACGAATAGGGCTATATAAAAATAAAATAAAATAAAGTAAAATAGTGTGTGTGTGTGTGTGAGTGAGTGAGTGAGTGAGAGAGAGAGAGAGAGAGAGAGAGAGAGAGAGCATACATTTGAAGAGGGAATCCTCTGAGTGCTTTAAAACAAACTGAAAGAGAGAGAGAACAGACAGACACATATCACCTATCCTCAGAGGGAACAGGGGAGCCTGCATTGGGAGCAGGTAATATGAGAAAACCACTGCTGATCAGAAATTCCTGGATCTTTTAACCTGTGGGTCCACTATACCACTGGCCCCAAATTATTCTAAAAGAGACCTGTATTGTCTGCCATTTGATGGGTCCAGGAATGTCAGTTTTCAATTTTATTAATGTCTGTGTATTGGGCTTATACTATTGGTAAACTATATTCCTTGTAGCAATTTTTTTTTGTAATGCTATATGTTTACCTATTTGCTGCCTTCATCACAATTTTCTGGTTGGAGCTGTGGAGTCATTGGGCACAGTCCCTTTTAAAAAGATCAGAATGACCCTTGGAGGGTAACTCAGAGGAGGAACTATCCTGATAAGCAAATACTATGGCAGGCCAGTGGGGAACGTGGCATTCAGGATGGGGCAGAGAGTTGGCCAATTAGGGTTCCCAGTGAGGGCACCTAGGCTTATGCCCACCCGAAACCGTTGGAAGCTGCAGCCAACCAAAGGTCCTTATGAGCAGAACCTGACTGACAATGACTGCGATGTAAGCTAGCTGATAACGTGGACAGGCGTACTTTAAATAAATAATACATGGCTTTGGTAGATTTCACCCCAATTTTTTCTGAGTGTAGTTAATGCCCCTTGGTCTTGCAGTGTGGATACAAACATAGTACAGTAGGACCCCAGTATCCATTGGGGATTGTTCCAGGACTTCCCATGGATAATGAAAACCAGAGAGAGAACACCAAAAAATCCCCAAAACATGTGTTTTGTGACAGTCACTTGCTTTACGGCTGCTGTTTTGTGATGGTAGCTTGCTTTACAGCTGCTCTTTGTGACAGTAGCTTGCTTTGCGGCTGCTGAATTATTTATTTAATTTTCTCCCCTGCCAACCATAGATAACTGAATCAGTGGATACGGGGGTCCTACTGTACACGAGCTGCATACAAAGTCAGTTTAATAGCTGCTGCTAGTAGACAGCACCAAGAACTGCCATTCTGGACAATTCTTTGGAATGCCAATAAAGTCAATGCAGAAGAAGCGAGAGCTGGGTTAAATGTCACCTTGCCCCTGCGCAGGCAGGTAAAAGTCCTTTCTTTTACCTTCAGTTACCACATTGGATCATGAGAACATCAACACACACCGAATTAGAAATCCACCAAGAGAAAAAGTAGGCACACAAACTCCATTCCAATAAGAGGTCATGAGCCTGTCTGCAGCAGTTACAAAGGCATTTGGCATTTCTGTGCACCTAGAATGTTTAAACATGCAAGGCAAGGTCTACTACACTCATTGGCCCAGTCTCCCTTTTCTATAGCTTCATCAACACACCAAATATAGTTTCAACATGGATGGTCTCTGTGTGCATCTGGTTTTTAAAGACTGACCCTGATTCATCTGTATTCTTAATGGATGCACTTCATTTGCACTACCCTTATGTGGAAAGAGTAGCACATTTAAAATCACATTAGCCCACTAGCTACCCCTAATTAACAACATTTTTGGACATAAGCACCACTGTCACAGGCACACTGGCAGGCAAATATTTCACAAATTAAACTACGTATTACAGAAATATGTTGTTGCTGTTATTAATAAAATCTATTTATGCATTGCTGTTCTGCCCACTAGGTCTCCCATAGCAATGTGCAAATAAAGAGATCGTAATATTATTCAAATACAGGTTTAAATCTATTTTTAAGGTCAATGGCAAAAACAACTTTAAAACCCAGAGTCCTTCCAGAAGAGTAGTAGTTTTGAAGTTTTGATGCATATCAGAAGATCATCAGGGATGGAGTCAGTCTGGTTTGCCTTGGGATCAAGCTCCACTGTTAAAGTGCTGCCACAAAGCCAACCTTGTCTTTCAGTTTGGTGTAACAAGCTATACAACATTTGCTGAGAATCTTATACAGTAGGACCCCCGTATCCACTGATTCATTAACCACTAATTTAGTTATCTACAGTTGGCAGAGGAAAAAGTTAAATAAATAATTCAGTATCTGCAAAGCAAGCTACTCTTACAAACAGCTGGTGTAAAGCAAGCCACAATAACAGCAGCTTTTTTGGGCCGGTGGCATTCGCTCTTATCCACAGCTTTTGTTATCCAAGGGAAGGCCTGGAACCAATCCCCAGCAGATCCCCCGGGGTCGTACTGTATTCTATATAAACCCATATGGGGTAGACAGTATTGCAGACGTCCTGAGCCAAGAAGGGTGGTTGTTGCTTCACTGCCGACAAGGAGGACATAGAAGACAATGAACATCCAAAGGGAGGACATTCTCCACAAGCACCGAAACATAGCATTAAAGTTGTTTATGCCGCCCTTCTAAACCCTTACATGAATCTGCTACGTGCCCTACTCACCCTATTACAGGTATTGTTTGTGTGGTCTTGGCTTTGTGATACCTTAGTTGCTGTGATTTGCTCTTTTATTGTTGTTCTTTGGGATGGGGGCTCCATGGTTTGAAGCACAAAGTGCCCCAGCCAGCTGTGGCCAATCACCCTCCCCACAGCTGCCTGCACCACTCGCCCGGCTCTGCAGACTGCTGGGGACCACTCTCTGCAACTAGTGTACACCAATCATGGCTGGCTCTTCGCACCTTTGCACAACGCTGACCCGTTGTTGGCTGTGCACAGGGTCACTTCCTCCCGCCTCCGTGACTTTTCCTCAGGCCTGGACGTGAAGTAATGACCAACACTCCCCACAACACGAAATCATAGAGGTACGGCCCCAGATTGCTGTTTAATGTGTTTCTCTGAAATACTGCCATTTCTTCCCTACATGACATTTCCCTCTTGAGAACTGCTGGTCCCAGAATTCGCTGGACATAGTCAGGAGGGAGGAACAGCTGGTGAGTGGATCTTGAATTATAATTAGGCACTGGAATCTTGAGGGGGGGAGGGAGCCAGTGCTGTGTGCTGATATGGATCGATGGCCTCAAACATGTAAGAGTAAATGTCTACTTCATGATCTCCCACAAATGATCATGCACTCTCTGAAACACATAATCCCATTCTTGCCATGTCTGGCTATGAATACAATCGAACAAAGACAAGCTTCAGGAGGCTGAATGAAGGAAATCGAGAGAAACTAAAGGACACCAATAGGTTCTTCATTTTCAAACAGACAAGGCATTTCTGCGGTCCACCACAATCAATGCGTTCATCATGGAGAAAGAAGAGGATGCAGTCACAATAGACCGTTGGGATATTTTTTTAGAACACTTGACTGGCTAACGTTTTGAATTAGGACGGCCTCAAAAATGGCAAAATCATTTGCAAACTATGTAATATGTCTTTGGTCTTTTAAAATGTTTTTTAAAATGTAATTTTGGGGGGGGGTAGAGGTCTTTTTAAAGATAGCAAGGGGGCATTTAGGACATAGTCGTAGCAATGCCCACAGTAGGATTTCAGAAAAATGGGATTTTAATATTGAAAGAGAAACATTTATTTCTCAATTTTTATTATGCATGTGGTATGCAGGGAGAGGGCTACTAATTTGGAGCGAGCCTCCCCATCCACAAATCCTTTGGCTGTGCAAAAATGTCAACCAAAAAGATTCAGAAGTGGACAAGAAAGCAAGAAATTAAGAAAGCTTGATACATCACAGGGAATCCAAACCAGCAAGAAACCTTATGGAAGGAAGGCCATTTTCATTATGAGACATGCCTGGGTGTTAAGACAACCTTGCTAATTGGACAAGCCCTGCTAAACTCTGCCGCTGCCGCACAGGCACGGAATTCCACACTGGGAGAGAATCAATGCAGCTTTCCATAGTTTTGGTTTCCTCAGCCTTGTGAAGGCAAAGGAAGGAAGGAAGGAAGGAAGGAAGGAAGGAAGGAAGGAAGGAAGGAAGGAAGGAAGGAAGGAAGGCAGGCAGGCAGGCAGGCACGAAGGAGTCAGATGGTCCTCAGAGGTGTTTCCATGTCTTCCTCACCGTCCAAAGCTTCCAGTGGTGAAGAATGATGATTGGAGCATACTTTCCCCATTGCACTGAGGCACACTTTCCTAAACCAATATCCTGGTTTCAGTTCCATGCCTCATTAAAAACCTTTTGGTTCGTTGAACACCCCCACCTGCTGAGGTGAAGTGACTGTGCAAAGGTGTTGTGGTTCCTGCTGCCGAAGAAGAAGAGGTGGCCTTTCTTGGTCTGTAGGACTGGGGCATTCCTCACTTCACTGCCCCTAAGGAATTTATATCCCATATTTAGAAAAAAATACCAAGCAAGAGTTTCTAGGCACTGCATGGGGAAGAAAGAGGGTCCTAATTCACATTCAGCTCTGCTTTGACCTAAGCTGGGGGGGAAAACCGTGGTTCTCTGCATAATGCCTAGCTTGTGTAATGGGCCTTCTCTATAGCTTAAAACTTGGGATGCTTCTCCTTTATTTTTGTTCCTTTTATCTCCCGGAATCATCCTGCTAGCATGGCCAGAAATGTCTGCCTGTAGTTTTATTATTCAACACTCTCCTTTGAGGATGTGCTATGGCTAATATGAGCGCAGTTGTAACTAAAAAGACTTTCCCTCCTACAGTACCTCACTTTTGAGAGAAGAAGTAGGAATACAGCTTTTTAATTTCACCCAATAGAATTAACTGTAGGCCACAGCACAGCACTTTAAGGCTTCAGAATTTAAACATTCTGCTTCTGTAGTATAATGTCTAACGGAAACAAACAACCAGATTACCTGAATTGGCGTTAGTTCTGTAGTTATAAGACCTCAGTTTGCAGCAATGAGCTAGTTTGGGGAAACAGCCGAAGACAAAAGATCTTGGCTCTGAAATGTTATAGTTTAGCTTATGCTGGGGGATAAGAGAAAGTGAACCAACACGTCAGCAGCTTTTTCCATACTTGTTTGGAGATGTTTAGAAAGCATGTGCCGAATATAGAACTTGGTAAAGTTTTACTTTTCACTACAAAACCCAGAATCCTTCAAAGCAATCTTGTGCTACTCCTGTAGTTTTGCCCAAACGGCATTATATGCTGACAATAATGTAGTACACTCATACAATGCAGCATTTGTTGGAAATATACATGTTGGATCCTGCAAAAGACAATTGCAGTGGAACCTTGTATAAAGGAATTAATTCGTTCCAAATGAAATTCTGTTCAGCAAATTTTCCTTTGTACTTTTTCCTTTAAGCAGATTTTCTGTTAAACAAAACGCTTGTTATATGAGGATTCACTGTATCTCTGAAATTATTTTTCTTAAACCACTTCAGTTTGGCCAGCGAGGCTCCATTTGCACTGAGCCAGCCTTGCACTTGTGGAAGTGGGAATTGCCTGTACACAGCCACCTTTCACCCTTGATGGTGCTTCCAGGATCATTTTCTCCACTTTTTCAAAATGTATTTGTTCTTTAAAATTGCTGGAGTCTAATATTTTTATCATCAATAATTTTTTATGATCTTGAAATAGCAAAATGCAAATGCCTGGGTAGTTCTAAATATTCATGCATGAAATCTCCTATGTTCCAGTCCTATTCATTTCCCATCCTCTTTACTGAATCACTCTCAAGAAAGGAATAAGAAGAAGATCCATACCCAAATATCTATTCCACCAAAACAAAAACAAAATAAAAATAACCTTTCTGGATTTATTTATTTATTTATTTATTTATTTATTTATTTATTTATTTAATATACTGCCCATCAGCTAACAACTGATTACAGGGGTGGTATTGGAATCCTCCCGGCTCATCGTGTTGGGGGACTCTAACATCCATGCCAATGCAGCTCTGTCAGGGGTTTCTGAAGACTTCATGACATCCATGACAACCATAGGTCTATCTCGAATGATGTCTGCCCCTACTCATTCTGC
>JAHTLZ010000015.1:44860335-44871168 GCA_023846285.1 Phrynocephalus versicolor | reverse complement strand
GCATGCCTGTTGGGTAAATTTCTTGTAACATGACAGGTGCCTTGTTCATCAATAGCAGATCTTTGCAGTGAGTTACACAGTTCTACTTATGCCGGTGTAAATCACTAGGCCATTGTAATTAAGGATTTTTGAATACAGTATGTGTTTTTCTGGTTGTCATACTTAGAACTGTGTACTATTATGAAACATCTGTGCCTATATTTGCATGTGCTTAAAATATACACCTTTATTTGTGATCTGAGACATACTTCTGTTGCTGAACAGTTTGTTTGTATAACCTGTGCTTTCTCAGGCAAAGAATCTGTAGCACTGCATTCTCTCTCACACACATACCCCTTGGCCCTTTCCTTTCTTTCTCTGTTGCAAGTGTATTAGTTGCCACGGAAATAGCAATGTAATTAAAATGGTGGGCTTTAGCAATGCCCCCACTTCTAATGAGCTTTAGCATTAGAATGTACTGTAATTAAGAAACCTGTGAAAAGCTTTGCTGAAATCAAGATACACTATATCCACAGCATTCCCCTCATCTACCAAACTTGTGCCTGTCAAGAAGAGAGACCAGCACGACTTGTTTCTGAGAAATCCATGTTGGGTTTTGGAAAACACAACATTCTTCTTTCAGTGCTCTCACACTAACTGTTCTAGAATCTTCCTTCTCACCGATGTCAAGCTGACTGGTTATTAGCTTTCTGGATCATTTTTTTTTACCTTTGTGAAGTTTCAGATGATTGGATGAAAGCTAATGTTCTCCATACCTTCAAAAGGGGAGAACGTGGGAACTACAGACCAATTAGCCTGACATCCATCTAAGGGGAAATGGTGGAGCAGATTATAAAAAACGGTCTCTTTGCAAGCACCTTGGAGGGAAAAGGCAGTAATAATTAGAAGCCAGCACAGATTTCTCAAGAACAAATCCTGGCAGATGAACTGTATCTCATTTTTTGATCAGGTAATCTCCCTGGTAGATGGTTGGAATGCTTAGATTCATTTTGATTTCAGCAAAGCATTTGACAAAGTGCCCCATGATATTCTGATTAGCAAGGCAACTAGGTGCCTGGATAGAGCTACTGTCAGGTGGGTGCCCAGGTGATTACAGAATTGTACTCAGGCAGTGCTTACCAATAGCTCCTTCTCAAACTGGGAGGAGGTAACAAATGGAGGACCACAGGGCTCAGGCTTGGGCCTGGTGCTCTTCACATTTTTATTAATAGCTTGGATTTGCTCTTCAACATTTTTATTAATGACTTGGATTGGGGTGCAGGATGATGCAAAACTTGCTGGAATAGCTAATATCTTGGGCTAATAATCTCTCGGGCTGCAGTCACATCCCTTCATCCTTTATAGAGTCTTCATTAAATTGAGCACTGTTTTTGCTTTAAAAAAAAGATAAAGTAGGCATTTAGCGTTCTGCCTTCTCTCCGTTCCCTATTAGTATTTCTGCCTCACATCCTTGCAGTGGACCTACTTTTTCCCTGTTCCTCTTTCTTCAAGTATAGCAAACAGCTCTTTTGCTATTTTTAACCTCTCTGGCTAGCCTGAACTTACTTTGAACTTTAGTCTTATTAACTGTTTTTCTATAATTATTGGCTACTGTTTTGTATGCTTCTTTGGTGATTTCTCAGGCCTGTGTCTTTTAAATCTGAGCACATCTGGAATCTGCTTATGCAGCCATCCTTGTTTCCTTCTGTGTCTTCCACTTTTCTGTCTCATGGGAATTGTTTTTGGTTGTACCTTAAATACTCCACTTTTAAGAAACACTTTTCCACTTATCTGAGTATTTCTGACCATAATATATGGACCAGTATTTATGGAATGTATGGAAATCCAAATTTCCAAATTTATGGAAATCAGCTTTCCTAAAGTCTTGATTGAATTTTATACTATTTTCAGTGTCTCCTTTCTCAGTAGAACAATTTCCAAAGGGCTACAATCACTTCTACCCTAAGTTCTCAGTATTCCTACCTTGTTGACCAGTATTTACTTGTTAGCTAGGACCAGATCCTCTTGTTAATTCATGGAATCATACAGTTAGAAAAGACCTCAAGGACCATCCAAGTCCAACCCCCTGCCATGCAGGAACCCCCATCAAAGTACTCCCAACAGATGGCCATCTAGCCTCTGCTTAAAAACCTCCAAAGGAGATTCCACCACCCTCCATGGCAGCACATCCCACTTCCGAACAGCTCTAACTGTCAGGAAGTTGTTCCTAATGTTCAAGTGGAACCTCTGAAGTCATGAAAAATAAACCAGTCCCCTCTTCAGATATTTAAACATGGCTATCATATCCCCTCTCAACCTTCTTTTTGTAAGATTAACATTCTCATATCCCTGAGTCGTTCGTTGTAAGACAAATGTTCCAAACCTTTAACCATCCTGGCCACCCTCCTCTGGACCCACTCTAGGTTGTCAACTTCCTTTTTAAAATGAGGTGTGCAGAACTAGACACAATACTCCAGGTGGGGTCTGACAATAGCAGAATAGAGTGGTATTTCCTCTACCTTCTGGAAGATGAAATTGTTAGCAAAGTAAGTAAATGTGTTTTTTTGGACCTGGGATTTCCAATAGATATCAGTGTAGCTGAAGTCTTCCAATATTAATATGTTTCTCTTCTTTGAACATTTAGTAATCTGACATAGGAGGGCATTATCATTCTGGTTGGGAGGTGTGTATCAGATTCCCACAGTAAGGTGACTGTTGTTTCTCTTTCATTTGATTTTTACCTACCAGTAATTGGTCTCTGCAAACATTTCATGAATCTCCTCAAAGTTGTACACAAGATTAATTTACAGTGCTACACCTCCTTCCCTCATGTTTCATCCATACTTTTTGAATAAATTATACATTTCAATCACTACATTGCAGTTGTGAGTTTCATCCTATCAGGTTTCAATAATGTCTGTTAAATCATAATTATCTTCTTGTTCAAACTCTTTTTATTTGTTTCCTATAGATCGGTGGCAATATATTTGAAACCATGGGTCTTCGCCTCTTCTAGCTTTGTTGTTGTCCTTCCCCTCTCCATTTTCAACTTCCTGTACCACCATCCCGAGTTCTGACTTTTTTTTGTACCCAAAACACCCTCTCTCTCCTATGGAGAATCTTCACTATCTCCAGTTTCACAAAACCTCTAGGAAATATGTTCTTCCCAGCCACTGTAAAATGTAGTCTATCACGTGCTTTGAGTCCCGAACAGCAGATCATGTACCAAGAAGCTGCCCCTCTCCTAAGAACAAAATCTGTTGAATTCCAGTGTTCTTGCCCCACTTCTCAATCCACAACCTTCAACAGGAATGAGTGGTGGGGGAAAAAACCACCTGAGGTCCTTCACCTCTCATTTGTGCATATCTGAGAAGGAAGACAATGATTAATGGATTTGATGAGTTTCAGCATATTTTCCATCATGTCTTGGATTTTCATGTCAGGGAGACACGACATGTTGTAAGACATGGAATTCTTCCATGTCCAGTATGCTCCATATTTATTTCCATGTTCTCTTCTGTCTGCTGGCCCAGTTCTAGCAGCTCTGAACAGCTGTACACAAAGAGGGTTTAGGAGTGAGTTCAGTGGCTCTGAATGATTGTCTGCAGAGGCAGCCTGCTGCTTTTGTCCTTCTTTCAGCAAGTTAGAATGAGAAGGCCTGATTCTGTCACTCCAAAGATCATAAATTATTGTTTTACAGACAAATTATTATCTAGAGACAAGTTCTTCCACCTCAGGCCCAGGAAATTGGAGAGCTTGAGTTACATGCATCTAGTCTCTGCATTCTTTATTACATACGCTTAACTTTCACATCAATATTGAACAATCTAACAACACCATCCTACCCATGTTAACTCAAAAGTAAGTTTTGCTGAGTTCGGTGGGGGTCACTCCCAAGTACATGCGTATAGAATCACTATATAGGACATCTTAAGAATTATTATCATACATTTTTGAAACTGAAGCAGCACTTTAAAGCAAGAGTATCAGTGGGAGGAAAAAAGAATTTGCTTTCAGTATGGATCTGCCCCTGCCAATCAGTAGAAAAGTGGATGATTTTAACATCTTTCTGCCAAGAAAGTAAACATTTATTGAATAAAAATGTCAATTTGGAAATGGACCAGTTATGTGGAATGAACTCAAGATACGTCTTTTCATTTCAAATCAACATCTTTATATAAACGTTTCAACAATGATATATGTGTGTCTCTCTGTGTGTTTATTGAGCAGTAGGATAGGTATGTAAGTAAGTAGACTGGGATGGTTTATGGCACAAAATGGAGGCTAAGGGCTTATCTGATTTCAAGCTATGCACAGTAGTTGGTGAGATCTGGCTACGCTATATAATCTAAAGCTAAATTAGAATGAGGCAGTATTATGCAGATACTCCTTTCTTTACAGACATATTCCTTTCTTTATACTTCTGTCTTTTTAAATGTAAGATTTGGGAGTGGGTATGTATGATATTTTTGTCTTTCTTTGAGTTTCTTCATGTAGTTATCTGCAAGGTGAGAATTATTATGATTCAGTAGAGCCTTCCCTGAGCATGTAATCTGTCCTGTCCTCATGACAAGGATACTGTAGTAACCCATAATTTCTGCTGTCCTTAATCTAATTACCCTTCTGGTCTCCTGAGCACTCTTGATCCCTCAGAGTTCAGGAAACCATTTCATTAGATATCACCGCCCACCCCTCATGTTTGTCCAACATGGATAAAGGAGGCTGACAATTTTAACTTTGTGTCCTGATGCCACCAAGTTACTTTATTTATTTCCTCTGCTTATTTGACTTTGGCACACCACGCAGGGGGAAAAATGTGCCTCATGATTAGACTGAAATTATGAAAGAAAGATGTCAGAAAGATACAAAGACCAGACTCTGGTTGTATGCAGAATTATCACTATTCCAAGTGGTGGAGTTGACTTGGACGTATAAGGCATGTTTTGTGCAACTGTATCAGCTCCATTCTGGAGTTGCTCTGTGGAGGAAGGAAGAGGGGGCTGCCATGCACAGTACTGATTGATAGGTGTTTGTGATACCAAGATTGCACTTTGTCAGTCCTATCCCTCAGATAACTTCTGCAGTTACTTTACACATTACTGCATATTTCTTCACTGCATGCAGTGAGCGGATCTACATTTTAATAGATCCTCCACTCAAAGCTTCATGGGGTCAGCTCAAGGCATTTTGCTACATAAGGCAGAGATGGAAACCATGCCCTTCATCCAACCAGATCATTGTCTTTAATACTCCAAAGTTGGTGATATGTTTTAAGCGCACAAGGCAAAAACCCTTGCATCAAATACTATGGCAACAAGTTAAGCCACTTAACATATGCTGCTCTTTCACGACACTCGAAAGCTACTGTATGAAGTGAGCATTTCCTCCTGCCATGATGGTAAGGTGGTCTCTGTTGGATCATTGAAGAGTTTTGTATTGGCCCATTACATTAGCAGCATAGTGGTGAGTGCCTCAACAGATTACATCCAGTACTGATAAAATGCAAAACACTCTACATCTGGGATGGTATAACTAGAGTGTACACTGTAGCTCTGAATTGGTTATTGTTAGCATTCAGAATCAGGAGGAAAGCATCCGTGTCACATTAAGTAGCACCATAAAAACCTTTTCCTAACAACAACACCCACCTATCAGAAGCAGAATGTCAGAGATGACTGGAAATGGAGGGAAACTGCCACAACATTGTTACTTTAAACAAAATAGCAGTATATTTACACCTTGATAACACTTTCTTTACAAGGATAATAGAACTATAAAGAGAACTGCAAAGTGCTACTAAAATTGTAGCAAGCCGTTCATGTAAATTAAGGCTAAAAGGATTAACACTTTTTGGGTTCAGCAAAAGAAACAGCTCACATCTTGTTCATATTAATTTTAGTTTTGCTCTGACAGCACAAGCTGAGGCTTGCGCCTCCATGATTAAAGCAGAATCCATCTTCTAGCGGTAACTTCCCATTCCAAGTATGAGTTACTGTAAGAGATTGCTATTGTAGACATGTCCTGTCCTTCAATGTTATGCTTGGTATTCTGGGCATGTTAGCAGAAAACCAAGGCAGTGTTGTGCTGTGTGGGGTGAGGTTGGGGATTAATATTCCCCCCCCCCCATCCACAGCAGAGCCTGATTCAAGTTACAGCGCCAGGGCCCTAGTTATTCCCCTTTTTGTCAGCTCTGTGTCACTAACCTTTGTTGATAACGTTGACCAACTTGATGGTCACAGTGGCTCATACACTTTGGATGTAAAAAAAACCCAACCCAAAACCAGGTATGACTGAAGTAGATCAAGATCTCTAAATGTAGCTTTAAAAGAGCAATAGGGTTCAGACATTTATTCTTTCCTAGAACAGCAGCACTAAGGTAGTCATCCATTGAATTAAGCTGTTAATGGGTTCAACATTTCTGCCTAGGAAACTTATTTGAAATGAGCTTAAAAAAAACTTTTCAGACCCAGAGGGTTTCAAAGCATCTCTAAGCAGTTTGAATTGTAAAACAGTGAAGAGCAGCAATGAAACAAATGAGGTCAGGAATAGAACAGGGACATTCTAGGAAGATGGGAATATTGATGGCTGTGAGGCTCCTTACATAACCGCTATTAGTCAGAAAGCTCACTGCATCTCTCCTTAGGCACAAATGCCTGTGGGTGAAGACACATGCAATATTAATACTGAATTAAATAAGATTCCTCTCAACAGATCCTTCAGGTGTAGCACAATGCTAACCTCATCCCATTTGGGAAACTGAAATGACTGATATGCATAACAATGATTTAAAAACTGAATCAACTGTTTTCTATATGCAGGTATATAAAATTTCTTTTCCCTCTTTTCCCATGTTTCAGGTCATCTTCCTTTGCCCTCCTCCTCCCCACCCAAATTTTAAGAAACTGCCTCAGCATTTATCTTTTCATATGCCCTCTTCTTTTTTTAAAGATTTTTTTTTAAAAAAGAAGTTTTAAAGTGCTCAAGTAAAGAATGGAAAGTTTATTAATCGCATAACAGGAAACCAGTCAAGCAGGTACCTTAGAATTTGTGCTTTCAAACTTCTCTCCAAAAGACGGATGTATTTCCTTAAAAATATGGTGAAGTCACTTCTGAATTGAATTTAACAGCTCTAAAATTATGTCTGTCTTTATTCTTGTTGCCCAATGCACTTGCAACAGAGAGTGCTTTGCTACTGTCTTAAGCACTAAGAAAGTATGTGAAGCCCCCCTACAAGACTCTGTACCTGGATAATGAGCATCCAGATTGGAGTTGGCCTTTTTTTCAGGTGTAACTACTAAAGATGGGCACAGGTACCAGTTAGTCAGGGATCATAAAGGTGCTGCTGCTTCCCTCTCCTGACTCCTCAGGTGATCTAGCCACTTACTTGGCTCAGTCTGCTACCTTCAGGCAGCTACTCAGCTGATCTTCCTCTCCCAGTTAGGACAAACATTTCTGTGCTCTGTGGGAGATCAACCAAGAGAGTGGGGAAGAGAAGCCTGAGCTATTGCTGCGAGTGGAAGATCAGTTGATTGATTGATTGATTGATTGATTGATTGACTTACTTATTAGCCACCCAACTTTTCCTTGGGAACTCTGGGTGGCGTAAAACAAATTACAACATAAACAATCTATCCAAAGACAACAAACCCCAACAATCAAAATCAAATAAGATGCAAAAAATAAAATTAAAAACAGACAACAGCAGCTAGAAGCTAGCAAACTTGGTTGGGTGAGTGGCTGTTTGAGCCAGAGTAGTTAGGGGTGAAGAACAGCAGCACCTGTGCTGCTGCCTTTATGAACTGGTTCATGCCCATCTCTAAGTGGTCTCAAACTACAGGGGAAAAAAGAGTTTCAATTTAAACATTAGGAAGAATTTCATGACGGTTGGAGCTGTTCTGCAATGGAATATGCTACCACGGAGGGTGGTGGAGTCTCCTCGGGAGGTTTTTAAGCAGAGGCTGGATGGCCATTTGTTGGGAGCACTGTGATGGGGGATCCTGCATGGCAGGGGGTTGGACTGGATGGCCCTTGAGGTCTCTTCCAACTCTATGATTCTAGTAACTACACAATAGGATTCTGGCCAGTATTTTTGCAAAGTTCATTAAACTAAGCTGAGTGAGTTAAAAAAAGTTTCCTTGAAGCATCCAGATACGGGCAGTATCAGAAGCAAAATACTAGGATAGATAAAATGCTCCCCCCATTACTCCTTGACAACCAGTGCTTGGAGTTACACACAGAATCCTTGACTACCTGCAAATATCTTGTGCCCCTTTGCCCCTAGTTCACACTCCTCATGTAGCCAGAAATTGTACATGCTAGTCGAACAGTGATGTTTGAAGAACTCAAGGTCTAGTGTTCAGCAAGAGCTACTTCAAATGTGCAATCCCATGCACATTTATAGAAAGGTAAGTCTTACTATGGGTGTTAGAGCTTGTTGCTAGGTAAGTGTGCCTCATTTTGCAGATAAAATGGATCCACTTCCTCTTTCACTATGTTATGTGCCATCAAGTCACAACTAACTTATAGCATCCATAACAGGGCTTTCAAGGTAAGTGAGCCTTTTAAAGAATGTTTGCTACTTCCACAAACCCAGTTAGTTTCCATAGCTGAGCAAGGATTCCTGAGACCTAATCCATTGTTCTACCTATTAGACTAAACTGAGTATCATATCCTCCAATGGTAAACAGCTGAAAAAAAGAGACAGTCCTGTGTTTTCACAGTATCATTTCCTTTTGTGCTTCATCTGTTCCTTCTTTAGTACTTTTAACCATTGCTGAAGGTAGCTGTGCAATTTATTTTTACACTTGGGTGCACAAAAGTGACAACAAATAATTGATCCCATAGTATGATTTAGTTCACAATATTTACTTTTAAAGGCTTCAATTGTCTTTTATATGGCATAAAGCTTAATTGCTGCAGTGATAGATTTGCATTTATTTAAGAAGAGGCATCAAAAGTCCTATTATTATGATACTGTTTATAATAATTGTTTGAAAACTGCTATGATCTTGCACTTTCATACTACTCAGTCTACAACTTTGCTGGTTTGGTTAAAGCTTGACTGGCTTTAATTAAGGTTAACTAAATTTGAGGAATAAAATCTGTAATTTTCTATGTTTTATACACCATTTATATCCTATTCCGGAGGAGCAAAAATTAGCTTATATATGACATAATAATGTTACATACATGGGCTTCCATGCATTTATATATGCACACGTACAAGAAAGAGATTTAAAAATGCTAAAACCTGGCACTTTGTACCCTGCCTGTCTTTGTGTGCATAACAACCCAACATTAACACCTTCCTGTGTGAGCAAACACAAGCCGTCTGTTTCCCAACCAGTTGAGAGCCATTATAAAAGAGAAGCTAGAAAGTGGGGAGTGAAAAGGGGGGGGGGTGCAGTGTGACCAAAGAGACCAAAAACAGATTGATCTCACACCAGCTTGTGGTTGGCTAAATCACAAACAAATAAATAGGGCTGCAGAAGCAATTCCCATGTGGATGGAAGGAGCAATCTAATTAAACCTCACTATTCCTTAGTGACCCAGGCCAGATAGTTCCCTGTCATTACTGTAGCCATACCCTTAGTTTAAATTGTGATTTATAGGAGCAAGCCAGTATTAGAAACCATTGTTCAGTTACAGCTAACCAGCTATCTATAATCACTAGAACAGCGTTCCTAGCAGCTACAGGATGGCTTCTCTTTCAGCACGTTGGTTCCCTTTTAAAGCAAACCTTGATTAATCCAAACGACAGACTTTTGGGTATTGACACGAATCCCAGCTTCCAGTACCTTTAAAGCAAGAAATGCTGGATGTAGAGCCAGATGTTGGGAATTTTATTCCCCACAGTGTCTTCTCCAAGTACAGCCAGCCTGCATGGCCTTGGACATGCTGCATAATCCCAGGGAACACCCAGAAGAAGGAATCAGCAAAGCACTTCTGAGTATTCTCCACCAAGAAAGGGTTCTTCCCATTAGTCACAATTGACTTGATGTCATATCATCATCATCTAATTATTAATCTAATGAAAAGGGAATGTTGAGTCCTATTTTTTCAGTAAGAATCCAGAATGAAATAAAGATGAATCAGACAGTTTGGGAACATACCTTGTGCAAAGCAGGACTGGATTGGACCACACTTGAAGATTCATTATGTGACACTCGAAGTACACAGGGTCAGACAACAGAAATGGATACATCTCCCCACCAGCTCTTTATATGCACCAAAGTGGGGGAAAGGGACAGGAAATGGAGGGTGTTTTGTTTCTTTACTTAGAGCTGTGGCATCTAATAACAGTAAATGATTTCACCAAGTCTCTCCAGTACCACTGCTTTGGGGAAGGGATGTTGATGCAGTTTATTGCAGTCCGCTGTTTTTTTCTTCTTGTGTTCCCAAGAGCAAAGTGTTAACATTTCTTCTCTTGAGTCTTGAAGATAGAAGGTAAAGTTAGTTGCTGCTAGCTTGGAAAATGATGTTTAAGTCCTCTTGGTGCTGCCACTGTGGTACTCCATGTTTCTCATCCGTCCTTGCCCCTATTGCACTTTCTGTGATTTTGTTGCCAGTTGAGCAGAAAACAAACAGAAAGGGCATACATTAGTTTTCAGTATTCATAAATCTGCTGCACTTCCATCTGTCCTGATATTTTGAGTACTTTTTTGCCTAGGGGCATTTCTAGGACACATGCCTTTTTAATACAGTTTTTCATATCAAAAAGACAGGGAATTGCCCCCCATTTCAAACATTCCTCTTCCCTTCCTTCCTTCCTTCCTTTCTTTCTCTTTCTTCCTTCCTTCCTTCCTTCCTTTCTTTCTTTCTTTCTTTCTTTCTTTCTTTCTTTCTTTCTTTCTT
>JAHTLZ010000015.1:44829981-44844600 GCA_023846285.1 Phrynocephalus versicolor | reverse complement strand
GTGTGTGTGTGTGTGTGTGTGTGTGTGTGTGTGTGTGTGTGTGTGTGTTTGGACTCATTTCTGCCTGGTGTTACATCAATGCAACACTTACCCATTTGTTCCTGGAATACAAGTTTCAAATAATTTTATATTATTTAGCACGTACTGGCAGAGTTCCGGCAGTTATAGTTCATTCTGGCTGCTTTCCTCTCCTCACCCTTCTTTGTCTTCCATTCACATATCAAAGGGTATATATGATAATTAATGAATAGGCTGTCTCCAAGTGAAGGTTTTATATAACCCACAAGTAAAGAGAGTTAAAAATATTAAATCATTTTAACTAATTAAAGCTGGATATTTTTATCCTTATAGATTCTAATCCTTTTCAAAACACTGCTAAGCTAACCTCACAGCAAGCTTTAAACATACACGCACGTGTGTGTGCGCGTGCACACACACAGAGTGTCTTTAAAAATTCTCTAGGCCCATTTTGTATTAATTTTATTTTCCCATTGCTATATGCAGTTCTTCAGTTAGATTCTCCAGGGAATTTTATGACTGAGCTATTTAATTCATCTTCTGAATCATTTATGGAGATGTTAAGGAAGACCAGTTTTAATGTCGATCCCTGTGATTTCCCTCTGGGTGTTATCTCCCGGCTGTGTGAATATTGTGGTTCATCACTACCTTGAATTTACAGCTTCTACCGTTGTTTCAGTTCTCGTGACAGAATTCCTATCCAAACCCATACAAAATGATTTTGTTTAATTAAAGTTTTGTGAAACATTTTTCCGTGAGGTTTGATAAGTGGGAGAATAGAGGGGAGTGTGGATTAATACTGCTAGAAAAGAGGCAACTCGTTTTGTCTGGGGCTCTGACCCGTTGGTGACCTCTTGCACGCCATGGTGACAGGACTCAGCTACCAGCCCCTCTCTCTGGGTTAACTCTCTCTCTCTCTCTCTCTCTCTCTCTTGGAGAGTTGAATAAATTGAAAGCTAAAATGTGACTGGCTGGTTGCAACTTTCTCACGGAGATGCCTTTTTGGACGGGTCAACAGTTCAAGGGTTTTCAGTTTCCTTTCAACCAAAGACCACAGTTTTTAGGAGACATTTACCTTTTTTTTTTTAGACAGCTGGTGTAAGGGAACCTGCTGTTCCAAATTTTGGTACTTGATGCTTCTGGTTGAATGGACAGATCCAAATATGTCAATTTAGTTCTTAAATCTTAGCAACAAAATACTCTCGGTTGATAAATGGAGTCTCCTTCAGAAATGTGTGAAGGTAGATTTCCACACAATTTCTCACTGATAATCAGTAAGCCTTTCAACAACTGTGGTTTTTAAATTCTCTAGCAGTCTGCTCATTTGAATCTTTCATCCCATGTTTGCCTTTCATTTTTTGAAATTCCAGTACATCTACTTATGAGAATTCTCCCCCCCCCACTGCTATTTCAGTTGATGGTTTTGTTGCCAAGCTGATTGCAAGTGGCAGAATGTGCTACAATCATCTTTGCAAAAGAAATATTAAGCAGGTGGCGGCAGCCGTGTAGGCACCCACTTGTCAAAACTCCAGGTGAATTCAGAATTATAGCATGCCCGGTTTTAGCCAATCTTGAAATGAATGCCATCTGTAGATGATGCATCCTATCTTGGTTTACAGCAGGTGGTGCAGAACAACACACATTGCTTTATGCAACCTATTTATTCATTTGTATGATGCACACTTTAGAGAGACTAGGTTTTATCTGAGTGAATGGTGGTGCTTATACAAACAAGAAATGTAGTCTTATAGGGGAGATGTACTGTATCTGTTGTTTCATTTATTTGGCAAATACACAGGTTCATTTTATATATAGTCTTATTAAAAACAACTTGCAATAAAATGCATTGTACAACAATGCAAAAGAAAAATGTCCAGTCCTCAGTCACTTACCATCTAAGACTATCCAAAGTAAGGTTTCCCTGGATAATGATAACATTCTGCAGAGCGGAGCAAGCAGTTTTGAACTGGGTACCTCTGGGTGTCTGCAGGTCAGTTTCTCCCCAGGGACCTCTATAGGCCACATCTCAAAAAATGTCATTTTGCCACATATTTCAAAACCACTCTGCCAAATCAAGACTCTTTTTGCTCTAGAGCAGAATTGCTACTGCTAGAAGCTTCTAGAAGTTGCAAACCACAATTTTTGGATGGAAAAACTAATTTGACTTAAGGAGTGGTCCAAACTCCCAAAAATAGCTTTGTTGGGGTCTACATGAAACACATTATTCAGATGGTTTATAACGCTGTCCTAAAGTTTTGTAGCAGGGATGGGAATCTTCAGGCCCTGTCCAAACTTTGGCCCTCCAGATGTTTTGGACCGCAACTCCCACAGTCCTTTGTCATTGGCAATCTAAGCTGAGAATTCTGGGAGTTGTGGTCCAAAACATCAGGAGGGCTGAAGTTTGGACATGCCTGCGCTTAGGCCTATAACAGCCCATCTTGCTGGGCCTACCTTGGAAGATCATACTCCCTTCACCTCCCATTTTTCTGTGGTTTCCCAGGTTTATATAGGTCTTTCCTGTCCTAAATGGCTGAAATTCCCTTATTCTTCACTACTGATAGTAGGAACTTAAAGCTAAAACATGCAGGTGCCTACCGTTTTTGCCTTTGGCTCCCACTGAAATGTGACTGCTGAGAAATTCTTTGAAATTTATTTTTAAGGGAAGCTGGCAGATGCATTTGACCTCTGTTAGTGGCCACACTTTGCCCACCCAGCTTCGTAGGTTAATAACAGTGGGAAATAAATGTAGAAATGCACCAAGGACACAACTATATCGTCTGGATAGCCTGTGCTAATCAGCAGCACTCTCGTTGCTTTATTTTGAAACAGCTGTCTTCAAAGTAGTGTGTATAATATGCCATCAAGTCAGAACCAATTTTCAGTGATCCTAATTTGGCTTTTAAAGTAAACGAAGGCTTGGTTTTATCCGCTCCAGCTGCTTTGATGAGTTTCCATGTCTGAGCTAGGGTTTGAACCTGGGTATTCTGAGTCTTAGTTTGTTACTCTGTCCACCTCACTGCACTAAATATTCTTCAAAAAGTACAGCCTGCATATAACAAGTTGCAGTGGTGAAGTGTGGGTGTTGCCTGAGCATGGATAACTGTGGTCAGACTGACTGGTGCACATAGTCCACCAGTCCAAGCTGGTGAAAGTGGCTTCATTGGTACCACCACAGTGTGTTATAACTGTACTTCTAAATGCCAAACTTGATCTTGGTCTTTAAGGGTGAGATACAGCTGGACTAAGGCTCTGAAAACTGTTGGCTTCAAAGTCACCAGCTCGGCGCTTCGAATCCCACACAGCGGAGCAGGAGCTGGGGTTAATTTGGCTGTTAACCCCAGTTCCTGCCAACCTAGCAGTGGGGAAGCATGTAAATGCAAGTAGATAAATAGGTACCGCTGTAAAAATTGGAAAGGTAAAACAGTGTTTCCTTGCAGCCATGCTAGCCGCATGGCCGGGGACGTGCACAACACTGGCTCTTTGGTTTGAGTATGGAGATGAGCACCACCCCTAGAGTCGGACACGACTATCATGTCTGTGCGGGGGGAACCTTCACCTTTTTACAGCCTGTCTGGAATAGGTTGAATTGAACCTTCTTGGTCAGAGATAAAAGCCAAATGCATCTTCTCTTGTGGGAGAGGTCTACTTTTATATCCATAAATAGATCTTCATGGAAATGTACCCAAGTGTGGTGCTTTAATCAAAATGTTCTGGAGTCTTTTGGATTAGTTACAGTATTGTATCCCACCCACCCACATATATAAATGAAGCAGAAGGGGAAAGACAACACAGACTTCCTTAAGATTACCAAGAACATTAACCTCAGTGCTAATTGACCGTGGATTCAAAGATAAATGGATTACTTAAAATATTCTATGATTGACTGTTTAGTATGTCTTTAAATGTCAAATGTTTGTTTGTTTTCTTTTGCTAATGCAACTCGAGCTGAAAACAGTGTGGTTGCATTCACTGGTTTGAACCTGAGCAGTAGAATCCAAAGAGCTAATTAACTCATTGCATTTGATTGAGAGAAAATGTACAACACGATACTGTATGCATTTTCTTATGTGTAGTTTAGAACACAACCCATGAAGGCCTGCAATCCAGTAATATTATTTAAGAATGAAGTCTTGGTAGTTATTAATTTGGGGGTGAACTATGAACACTGGGCATGTGTTTGTCTTCCCCAATCATTAAAAACATTTTTGCTTTCCAAAACCTAATAATGTAATTCTACCCCATCATAGTCTGACACACACAAAACCCAAGATGAATTATTTTGGTGAAATGTTTTTAACAGGGAAAATGATGCTTCTTAATTAAATTTTGGCTGCTGTAGTTTAACCAAGAAAAGAGGGCAGGGTGGGGGGGGGAGCACTCTTCCAAATCAACCTTTGTTTCAGACTTTCAAGGCAGCTCTTTATAGAATGTAAATTGAGATCAATGGACTTGATTTTCAGCTGGAGAGAAATGATGTTCTGCTGAATGGAGGAATAAGGTTTAATAGCACCTGAGTACTGTACTTGCTCTTGCATTTAACAATGTGATCTCTTTGTCTGGGCATTGCCTTTCTCAGAGGAGATGATGGCAGTTCCCTTGCAGAGACCTTTAAAATGACTCTGGACAAAGGAGTGGAGAGCAGGCTGGGTGGAAATATAATACTTTGGGAAAGATAGTCCAATCGGTCGTCTTGCATCTGCAAATCTTATTTTCATCAGCCTGCTATGTATGAATACAACAATGTCCTACTCAGTAAGTCCCATTTGTGTGAGTGGTAAATGGTGCATAATTCTCTTTCTTGCTTTTTATCTCTGCATAAATAAAGCAAGAGAGAAGGGATGTGTTTTCTCTCCCAGAGCAGATTTACAGCAACATTAAACCAGATTTTCTGTTTCTCAGACCTGAAAGAGAACGGACAGGATTGAGGTGGGTGTATTGTAGCATAATAAGAGTAACTACCATTGCAGGTCAGTGTCCTTCAGTTTGTCATATTGATAACCCTGGAAAGGTTATGATGATGATTCACTCTTCCATTTGGCCTTTCAGCCCGTTATCATTCACATTCTTCTGCAGTAGATTGCAGAGGGTTGGAAAGGAAATATTGATTCATCTGTTACCTGGGCTCCCTGCCTGATTATCTGTGTGCACTTGTCAGGCACATACCGGTATTTGTTTGGTCTCTTATTTATCCACAACCACAAAGAACTCCTCTTTTGGCTGGATTGTGCAGGTTGGGAGCTGGATACAGTACTATATTTGGAGTTCCAGTAAGCTAGATGCTACCTCCCTTGCTTGTCGTATCCATCTTTAGAGTCTGTTTCTCTGCAATAAAAGTCAGAGGAGCCCTAAAGCAGTGCACCTGCACTCTCCCTTCAGTGCTTCTACCTCTTGAGTAATTTTACATGCAGGCCAAAGGAGGAAACTGTGTTTGAGAAACATCTGATGTCTTATGGTCATTAAACTCTCACCTGCAACCAACAGCCATTTGGGGCAGCTCACCCATTCATCAGCTCTGAATCAGGTTAATAGCCTTGTGTCAATAGTAAGGATAGCTGCCTAGATGCCCTAAGCACATCCGATCTCTCCTGATTTCAGAAGCTAAGCAGGGTCAGCCCTGGTTAGTACTTGGATGGGCGACCACCAGGGAATACCAGGTGCTGTAGGCACCTGGAGTAGGAACTGGCAAACCACTCCAGTATTCCTGCCAAGAAAACTCCATGGACATGGAGTCACGAAGAGTGGGTCACGACTGTAACGACACAACACACACACACACACAATAGTAAGGATTATGATGGATACTTAGCTAGACTACGAAGCTCTAGAGCCACTGATGTCTATGGAAGGCAGTGGTGCAAAAGGCATTTCAGTTGGTAATAAGGTTCACATTAGTTTTAGGATGTCATTGGAAAGCAGCATGAATGAACAGAAGAATTACCCTTTATTTCCCTTACTTATTATTCCTATAAATTAAATTTAATGAATCTGTGATTTGAAAACTCATTTCCAGTATTTGCACTTGGATTGTTTCTGTACATACATACTTGGTGAGGGGAGAATTTTGCTCAGAGTGCAATGATTTGCTGAGAACTGTGCTACATGTAAGAGACATTATAGAATGCACATGCTGATCTAGTTCACAGTATTTAAGACTTAAGTGTACTGCACTAAATATTTTAAATTGATTTTAATTCCTCCTCCTCTTATTATTTTTAAAAATGAGGGCAGAAGCAGCAGCAACTACAGAGTAGACTTAATGTTATATTCTAGTTTAACTCATTGTGTTTTCTGCCAACGACAGTGTATTCCATTAGAATGAAACAAAGTTGTGCCTTATTTACGTCTCTTTAAACCTTCTTCCTTCATGTATTGGAGTATAGGAGCCCTATGTTCATCCTTGTGAGTTCTTATCCCAATGTTTTGTTGTGGCATTTTAAGGTGGCTATGCTTTTAAAAAATGAATTGTATCATACAGTATACTCATAGACCAGCATGGTTAATGCTTCTGGTATTAAGTACAGGACAGAGTTCAAATAAATGGTATTATTCCACTTTCTTTATAATATACATTATTTACACATTTCTTGCCTTTCTTAAGCAGAGCATAGAAGCAGAATTCAGTGAAGTTACTAGTTTTATGGGCAACCCATTACTTAGGTATGTAATAAGTTATTATAGCACTATTGCCAACAGTATTTTTCAAGAAAGACATTCAACTTGTGTGTGTGTGTGTGTGTGTGTGTGTTTGTCATAGCTTCAGAATAATAATTATGTTTCATCAAGACCCTTTTCAGGGCTTTCTGGGTAGGTTGGGATGGGGAAGTATTCAGAAGTGGTTTACCATTCACTGCTTCTGCCTAATGATCCCTGGGACTGTGCAGTTCTTTTGTGGCCACACAGGCTGTCTCTGCTTGGAGAGTTGGCACAGTGAGGAATCGAACTTCTAACCTCTGATTCCAAGCAAGATACCAAATCCACTGACCTATCCAGTCAGTTGCCTTCAAAATACATTTCATTTTTTCTAGCTCTCTCACCTACAAAGGCCTACTGTTACTGTAACCACCGCCCCTTGCTTGAAACTCCCCTGTCTTCTTTTCCCAAGACAACTATTTTTTCTCCATTAGAATGAGATGGCACTTCCCTCAACACTTTGTTCATTTGTCCACTCGTTCACTACTGCTGCAACAAAGGCAACTCTGCAAAAATAACCCAAGCTTTGGCAGAAGAGCGATGCTCTTTAGCATTCCTGGCATGATGCATGGCCCACAAGAGTCAGGCCAAGCCTGACAAGGACAGCCTTTGTTTCTGAATTAGGGAGATAGGAGGTCCTGGAAAGCACAGTTTTTTTAAAAAAAAGTTTGCCAGCTCTGTTTCATGCATTGTTGTTTTTCCTCTTCTTCTCCTCAATCCTTGCTATTTCCACCATGGATCCTGAGAGAGCACTGCTGGTTCTGTGCTAGTTCTGTCTTGTGCCAGCCTAATTGATAGTGCCTGGCATGTTCCACAGTGAATGCTCTAGAAAGACTGCCTTGGGCTTATAGCTGGTTTGTGACGGTGACCAGAAATCTGACTAACTAGCAGCAACCTCACTTACCTCTGCTGAATGGCCATGAAATGGGAGCATTTTGTTTTCTCTTACAAAGCTGACCAATGGAACAATGAATGAGATTTATGAAAGTATTTGTGGCATAAGAGAAACAGTCAGGATAAATACTGGTTTTAACTGATCTGCCCACAAAAAACATATGTGCTCTTTTATGTCATTTTATTTTTATTTTTATTATCTTTACTGTATTTTATGTTTATTTTATTGTAAGAATTATTTGTGTTCATTTTGCAGTGCATTGTATTCATTAATTGTTGTTAACCACCCAGAGTGGCCTCGCTGCCAGATGGGAGGCATAAAAATCCAATTTTTTTTTAAAAAACTGATCATACTGAAAGCTAAAGTGGCCAAACCAGAGGCTTTCTTTTAATGCCCCTCAGTAGCTGTTGCTCAGACTAGCCTGGAGATAGAGCTTTCATGGTTATCATGGCAATTAACCACTGATGGACCTCTCCTCATGGCTATTCTCTCACCTCATGAATAAACTAGTTTCTTCAGTCAGATTTGCATGTTTAAGATTACAAGTGAAAGCAAAATAAAAATAAGAAGTACAAAAAAGGCATAAATATGGTGGCACCTTAAATAGTAGCTTTTATTTTTTTTTAATGTGAGTTTTTGTGAACAAGTCCCCTTCATCAGACATTATGTCAGGAGATACCATTTCATCAGGGTTAAGGATAGTCTTCTAAAGACATCCAAACCAATGGCTTTCACCAGATTTAGGGGCAGCAGATTCCTTGTGCTGATTGTTTGTTTTCATGGATCCCTATTTATTTAGAAGTGTGTCCCACTGCTTTTAATATGGCTTATGTATTGGGACTGCAGTTTTTGCCATAACATATATACATTTTGTATATACAGTACAGTATATACAGAGCCTCGTGGCGCAGTGGATAAATGCCTGTACTGCTCATGACCTGGGTTCAATCCCTGGTAGCAGGCTCAATGTTCACTCAGCCTTCCATCCTTCCGAGGTCGGTAAAATGAGTACCCCGCTTGCTGGGGGGCAATGTGTAGCCTGCACACTGTAATTAAAATTGTAAACCGCCCAGAGACTACTTGCAGTGGTATGGGGCAGTATATAAGCAGCACACTTTGCTTTGCTTTTGCTTTATGTCATCTTTCTAAATCTTAAAATAAAAAGGAAAAATACAAACCCCTTTCTCTGCCAATGACACAGCATTTCCATATAAGAGTGTGCTTCTAATCTTCAGTCATCTGCCATGCTCTTTACTGCACATAATGAAGTTCTGTGAGATGAACCTTTTGAAAGTGAGCAACCAGAAAACTAGGAACAGAGTTTTGAATGTGAATACACAGATTTATATAAAAGCATTAGGATATTGGCAGTTTCATTTCCATTTCTTTTCTAATGATGCTGAACTCCAGGTTTGCTGCTTTCACAAAGATGATCCACTCAATGTATTATTTTGCCTTGATATTTATTTTATGATCAAATGATTTTATTTACTTTTTAAAAAAATCTCTCCACCTCCTGAAGTAATGCAAAATGCAACTTTGGAATGCCCTCCCAACAGAAATCTGCCCGGCACTAACGCTTTTGGCTTTTTTAGCATCAGGCAAAAAGCTTCCTTTTCAACCAGCATTTTAATTAGCTAGTGTTTTTTTTTTAAGCTGGGCTCATGAGCAGCAGGATTTTATTATTTGTGTTATAACTAACTAACTAGCTAGCTTAAAACTCTCTTTAAAAACAGGCTAAAAACTTTTAAAAGCTAATTTTTGTAACAATTTTTAAAGACCAAAGGCCTGTTGAAATATTAGCTTTGGCTGCCTGCTGGAAGCCAAGAAGGGAGTCAACCACCTATTTGCTTTGCCCACTCTGTCTGTATGTTTTCTGTCCTCTGCCTCATGTTCCTTAACCACCTGTCACTCCATAAACATGCCTCTCCTGTTATTCCATGACTGCTGATGTCACGAATCACAGCTTCAAAGAGAGGCTGATTTTTGTCAGAAACCTTTTAGAAGGCCAGGTACAAAATTCTCTCTAGCTATATGGGTGCTGGTGTGCCCTGTAGAATCAAGCATCTCCTCTGGATTGCTACTTTCTACAGAGTGCAGCTGGAGAACTGAAACTATGTGTCTTATTTAAAGCCTTAGTTGTCTTCAGTTTTTTTTCCTCCAGAGCAGCAGGAAGGGAAGCCTCTTCAGCTTTGCTAACCAGATGAATTTTTCTGCCTGCTTCAGTTGGAGCTGTCCATGGTCTTATTCTTTTTTTCTGAACCTTTAATCCATCTTCTTGGTTCCTCTGGTAAACTCTGCTCTTGGCTTTGCAATTAGCTGTTACAAGTTAGAATATTTAGACATTGTGAAGAGCTAGAAATTCTTGATTCAGAGTTTCATATTCACAGATGATTTAAGCATCTCTCTCTCTCTCTCTCTCTCTCTCTCTCTCTCTCTCTCTCTGTGTGTGTGTGTGTGTGTGTGTGTGTGTGTGTGTGTGTTTATAAAATCTACTCAATCCATCTGAAGGTGCTGAAATATTTCAAATATTACTTTTTCTTTTCTGTCTGCCTGCTAGCCTTCTTGATTTTTTTCTGTCATTACCATGAGGGCAGAGGTGGGAACTACAAGCTCCCTGTTACTATGCCATTTGGGGGTCTTAGCATTTTCTCTCAGCGATATTGTCCAGCAGTTGTATCCTCTTAAATTTTCAAGTATGTGTGCTTTGTTTGTCATAAAAAAGACCAATAATCCAAATTCAAGTACTCCCATTTTTTTCTGGGTAATACATGCCCATTTCTGGACATGCAAACTTCACTAATGCAGGATGTTTCATTTTGTCTTATCTGTCAGTTTGGTGTCCAAGATGCCATAGTTTTTTTCCTAATAGCTCATGTTCTTCATTACAGACTTTCCCCTTAAATTTCTTTAAATTTGTACAGTTCATTGCCACCAGATATAATGATAGTCTCTTAACTTACACAACTTGTAAAATAATCCATGAAGGGTCAATTTGTACTCATATGTGTATGTGTCATGATAGCAAAATAAAAAATGTTCAGAGCTTTAGGATTCATGTTCATTGAATCATAGAACTATAGAGCTGGAAGGCTCATCAACATCCTACCAAAGCAAGAGGCCCACCACTAAATCATCCCTGACAAGTGTCTATTTGACCTCTTTTTTAAAACTCCAGTGAGGGAGAGTCCATCACCCTCCAATCCACTGTCAAACATCTTTTCCACATGTAAGCAAGATCCTCTTTCTCATAATTTGAATCCATTATTTCACATCTTACTCTGTGGAACCATAGAGAACATGCTTTCTCCATCATTCACATGACAGCCCTTCAAATATTTGAAGGTGGCTAATGTATTGCCGCTGCCTAGATGCCCTAAGCACATCCGATCTCACTTGATTTTGGAAGCAAAGTAGGGTCGGCCCTGGTTAGTACTTGGATGGGAGACCACCAGGGAATACCAGGTGCTATAGACACCTGGAGTAGGAATTGGCAAACCACTTCAGTATTCCTTCCATGAAAACTCCATGGACATGGAGTCATGAAGAGTTGGTCACGACTGTAACAACACAACACACACACACACAGAGAGGGGGAGGGAGGGAGAGAGAGAGAGAGAGAGAGAGAGAGAGAGAGAGAGAGAGAATGTATTGCCACTTCCCTATGCTAAACATACCCAGCTCCCTCAGCTACTCCCCACTGGGTTTTGTTTCTGGACATTTTGCCACCATTACCATCTTCTTCTGGACACATTGATCTTTCCAATATCCTTATTAACTTCTAGTGCCCATAACTTAACTTAGTATGCCCAGTGAGTTCCGACCAAAACAGAATAGATTGATACTATTATTTCCTTGGGTTTCCTTCTTTTAATGTAGCCAAATAATGTGCTTTTTTGCCACCACAAATGCTGTTAATTCATGTTAACCTTGTAGTCTACTAAGTCCTCTATAGTCTTTTCACTTGTGCTACTGGAGAGTCACCTGTCATTCATCCTGTATTTGGGTGTCCACTTTTCCCTATCTAAATGCAGAATCTTACATTTTCTCCTGACAAAACTCATTTTGTTTGTTCTGGCCTAGTTCTCCAATTATTTAAATTGTCTTTAATCCAGATTCTGTCTTCTGGGTTGTTAGTTATCCCTTGCAGTTTGATGTCATCTGCAGATATGATAAACATCTCCATGCCATTATATAAGTCATTTAGAAAGATGTTGAATAGCACTGGGCCAAGGACAGAGTGCTCTCGCACTTCACTTGTCACTTCTCCCCAGGATGACAAGGAATTATTGATGATCACTCATTGGATACGGCAGGTCAGCCATCTACAAATCTATTTAATGGCAGCATTGTCTGGCACAGTTTTTACCAACTTTGCCGCTAGAATGAGGGAAGCGTAGCTGAAATCAAGATACACTATAGACACAGCAACTCAGTGACTGAAATTCAGTCACAACTACAGTAGGTCTATTGAATCAATGGGGATTAGTGAGTCAACTCCTCTGTACAATCCATTGATTCAGTTGGCCTATTCCATTTCCAACTTACTGTTGAATTTCAGCCAATATGTTGCTTATGAGGTTTAAAAGGGTTTCTTTCTGGCCATTATTAGACAGTGTTGATCTGGATTAGATGTATCAGTAATTTGGATCCAGCAAAGTAACTCTTATATTTGTAAAGGTATCCCTGGGTACCATTTTTCTTAATAAACATATGTGTTTGATCATTTTTTTTAAAAAAAAAATCATTTTATACATGGAAAGCATGCACTTATATGAGTTACACATGTGTCACGTGTGGAATAAGTTTCAAAGCTGTCTAGAGAAAATTCACACTAGACCAGTTATTCCCAAATTCTCAAAAAATGTGGTTGGTGCTATACTTTTGGAAGCAGATAGAGGAACCTTGGGAAGAAAGGAGGCTTAATCAACACAGCCTCTTCTTTTTGCCTTGTCTCTCACTGAACATTTACTTTTTGTAGGAAATAACAGAAGTAGCTGATACTGCTTCTGTTTTTAGCATGTTTTCAATTTCTGGTTGATTTGAATACTTTGCTGCGGATCATGTGGACTCCCCATCTGTTTCTGTCAGATGCATTGGCCTGTCAGGTATGATGTTTTCAGAGAGCAGATATCTGATTTGAGAAACAAATCCTGCTGTATGTGTGTTAGTTTTGTTCCAGCTTCTGAATAGATGAAATAGAATCAGGTGGCAAATTGACCCTGAGTTTGAATAGCTAATTTAAAAACAGTCTTAGTTCTCTTGCAAACCAGGGAAGAAGAGCTGGTCTTTATTGTTGGCATCCAATTGTTACAGCCACTGAAACAGAAAGAGATGGAATATATTGCTGATTTCTTCCCTTCTAAATTGGATGTGCCGCTATAAAAACAGGCCCTTAAATTCCGTTCTCTCTATATATAAAACATCTGATTAAGAAACCTCCACAAGTAGGGGGGAAAGAGGCCTTCACAATATAAAAAGGTTTTCATGTGCTGCAAAATATAATACCGTCCTCATTCTGAGGCCTCATATACACATATACAGATCTTTGTGAATATCAGTCATAAGTTATATTCCAAATTAAACTATATATGTGCATACATGTGCAGAGACAGAAATAACCATTTTTGTCTCATGTGAGAGAGTTTTTTTTATAACCCCTCCCATTATCTACAGTTCTTGTCAAGAAATCTTGTCCACCACCCAGTATTTTGCCCATGAAGTGTGTTTTGCAGCACACAGCCCCTTCAGAATGAGATAATAAGTACAAGAGTTCAGGACTCCATGGAAATTTACCAACCCATAGTGGATACAGTGGCTTCTGTAATTATAGACCTACTGACCGATGATCTGTACCACTGAAAGTGTGCAGAACCCAAACTGAAGCTTAGATTATTCTGACTCTGTAGACATTGTTTGTGACAGTGGCTTAATTCACTTAATGCACATATACCATAGTATACAGTATTACTTTTTTTTCCTTACATAGAATTTTGTTCAGTGGTGCAATGAGAGATGTCCCCAAATTCAGTCTGTGTTGTACCCTTGAAGGTACATAGAGGGACTTTGGGAAGGAAGGAGGTCAACAGACCTTTGTTTAATCAAGGTATCCTCCTCATCTTGCCATTTTTCCCTCATTGAGAATATAAATTAGATGATGATAGGAGTTGTGTGATTTTTAAGCCTTTGTTAAATTTAATGTGAACCCAGTCTTAGAATCTTTTATTTGACAGAGTTCTTTTGATGTGTTGCCTGAACACAAAATGATTCATTTATGACTATCTCCTCAATATATTTTGTAGCAAAGAATTCAGTTCATTTGTATGCAATTTCTTCAATTGCTCATTTTAAAGCTCTGGCATTTAGCAGTCTGTCTCCCTGTTTTGCTTCGTGCTTTTGATGTATGATGAGAAATAATGTTGTTACTACTATTTTTAACAGTTGCAATTTTACATTACTTTCTTTGATTACTTTACTATAGAATTACACTTAGTTTGTTATAGTCTGTGATTTCCCCCTCTTTTTTCTAAAATGTAATTTAGCAAAACGTTCACTTTATCATACCTTCTGCAACTTAATAGTTTAATCCTGTTGGTATCTTTCTGGTGGTATGTACAGTTCATTCAGGAAGGTGCAGGCCAGCTTAAAATGTTTCACAGAGAAGATGAAATTTTCTACCTCCTTCCACCAGCCATCTTGTATGCTGCACACCAGAATGCTCTCTAGACTTAATTTCAAATAGTTACTTTCAATTGAGTAATTACCAGCTTAATTCCAGTTGATTTTATTGGGTCTACTCTGAGTGTGACTGCATGTGGAAAGAACCAACTGATTTCTCTCTCTCTCTCTCTCTCTCTCTCTCTCTCTCTCTCTCTCTCCATTTTACTCACAGTTCTTTTTTAAAAAATTAAATTAGTTTTCTATTAATAAAATCAATCTGTGCTTATTAAATGTTTTACATGGGCTCTGCTTATATTCATTTGTTAATACAAGTTAGGGTCCTACTCTCTACATCT
>JAHTLZ010000015.1:44780238-44829971 GCA_023846285.1 Phrynocephalus versicolor | reverse complement strand
TGTTTATATGTAATTGGTTTACTTGTTGTAAGCCACCCAGAGTGGCCGGACAGCCAGACGGGTGGGGTATAAATCTTACAAATGAAATGAAAAAGCAACTCAAGGCGGTGAACGACAATAAATTAGCATAAACAAGGGATAAAAACAGAAACTATAAACAAAGAAATCAATATACTGTATGTATAAAAATACAGACACAAACAAAATATTTTGAAACAACTCTTCTTGCTGAAAATAGTATGGGTATGGGGAGGTAGACTTGATCTTACTTCCTTATTCTTTTAATTTGTTGCCTTAATTTTTGATGCTTTGCAATTATTGTACTTTTTATTATTTTGGGGTTACTTGTGGATGGAAATCATCATCATCATCATCATCACTGAAATTCTTATCCTTAATGGTGAATGCAGCAATCATTTGCCAAAGATAGAGTTGGTTTAATTGGGGAATGCTGTGGCTCCCAATCTTTTTTCATGCTTGGAAGGTTTGTTAAACCCAAGACAGTGAGAGATGATTAACTTTTCCTAATGAATTTTCTTAATTAGAACTTTTTATTCCAAATGCCAGAAATAGAGGAGAGCCAATTTTCATCTCCCTTAGTTAAGAAGCCATAACCATAGCAAAGAAACAAATGGATAGAAACAGCTGAATAGGAAGGATTGAAATTATCACAAGTCCATTCTTTAGAGCTCATCCGTAGAATCATAGAATTGAAAGATACCTAAAGGGCCATTCCTGCCATGCAGGAACCCCCATCACAGTATTTCCAACAGATGGCCCTCCAGTCTGTGCTTAAAAACCTCCCAAAAAGGAGACTCCACCACCCTCTGTGGCAGCATATTCCACTGCTGAACAGCTCTAACCATCATGAAGCTCTTCCTAATGTTCAAGTGGACTCTCTTTTCCTGTTGTTTGAAGCCATTGGTCTGAGTCCTAGTCTCTGAAGCCATGGAAAACAAACCAGTCCCCTCTTCAATATGACATGCTTTCAAATATTTAAACATGGCTAACATGTTTAAATCCTTAACTCTATAAGGATCATAGAGTTAAGTTCCTACAGAGTTAAACCTTAACTCTATATGAAAATTATGACAATGATTATTTTTACATGCTGCCAAAAGGCAGAGGCACCTATTGCACCAAATACTTTGCATATCCATATGGGGAGTCCTTGTTCAAAAGAACTAGAATTATGTCTAAAAATTAAAGAACCCAGTTTGATGTGCTTCAAGCACAGATCAAGCCAAATTGCTTTTGTTATGGTTAATCTGTGCTATTTGGATAGTACAACTCACAAAAGCTTTTCAGGCACAAAGTTCCTCCTTACCTTCTCATACTTGTTATAAAATGGACTTTGATTCAGTATTCATTCATGTCACAATGTCTTTTAAACAATTTGGCTTGGTTTGCTCTTGGGTTGCTAAACTGTCTGGAATGCATCACAACAGTCCACTAGACTGTTTCTATGTCTAGTGGAACTCTAGAACTATATACTTAATATTCTAGGAATATTAAACCTTGGTGAGGACTGACTCAAAGACCTCTAGTCTAATCCCTTGCTTGTTGTAGGAAATTCAGAGTTGTGGGACATCTATAACAGATGACTGTCCAGCTTCTTCTTCATGGTCTCCAGCAAAAAAAAGTCCACCATCCCACTGTAATTGGTACTATCCTATTGTTCTTACCAAGAAGAAGCTTGTCCTCAAGATCAAATGAAATCCTCCCTTCTGTAACATGCCTGTTTGATATATTGCTTTTGTTGTTGTTGTTGGACAACATGCCCTCTGTTGTCAGTCAGATCTTCAGATATTCAATGAACACTATCATTTCTTTTCATTAGTCATTTTGTTTTTAAGCAAAATACACCCAGTTTGTCCAACTCCCTTGCTGAATTGATTCCAAGTGCTTATTTGAGACTTTACAAAACAGATTCAGGATGCAATATTTTTAAACATTCTTAGACTCAGAACAAAACAAAAATTCCAAATGCAGGATTTGAACAACATGATAGATGTTCAACAGATGCAGAAATATAAAACATGGTATCAGCATCATTGTCATAGTGTGTGTTGTCTGAAAAGGTTTCTTAACATCTTTGCCTGGTGTGAAAATATCAGCGGTATGAACACAAGGCAATTTTTCTAAGAAGAGCATTTTGTAACTGAGGGGATTGGCGAACAACATCGAAAAGGGCTTATTACTCACAACCCTCCTCCTGTAGGTTACAGTAAATATGCTGTTTCATCAGGTACTAGGGTGTCAGATCTTCTCAGGGAATTACTGCACCGTTCTTGGGTTACTCTACTGCACAGTTAGGTGAGTTTACCTTAATCCCTCCTTTGCTCTTCCCTCTGTAACATCACTCCTGCCTTCAGGTTATAGTTCTACAATCATAAAATCATAGTCAGAAGGGGCCTATATAGTCCAGGCGGACATCCATTGAGTTCAACCCTCAGCTCAGTGCAAGAATCCAGATCAAAGTATTTCTGACAGATGGCTATCTAACTTTCTCTTGAATCAACACCTCTTGAAGTCATTGGTTCTGTTGTTGTACTGCTCTTCCAGTCAGGAAGTTTTTCCTGTTATTCAATCAAAATTGAATAACAGATTATTTGAACAACTATCATCCGATAGCCAATGCTCCCTTCTTGGGCAGGTTGGTTGAGCGGTTTGCTGCTGCATGGCTCCACTCATTCCTGGAAGAAGACCATGTCCTTGATCCATTCCGATCCGGGTTTAGGCCACGTCATGGGGCTGAAAGTTCAGTGTCCAGAACCGGACAGAGTACTCTATAGCAGACCTAAACTGCGCCAAATAGAGGGGAACTAGTACTTCACAAGATCTGGACACTATACTTCTGTTAATGCATCCTAAATAGTGTTGGTCTTTTTGCAGCCACAGCACACAGTGTGATGAGTTGGCTCATACTCAGCTTGTGATCTTCAACAATCCCAATATCCTTCTTACATGATGTATTAATGAATCCTGTAACTCTGCATTGGGTTTTTTTTTTGCCCCCTATGTGTATCTCTTTGCATTTAACCATTATCACATTTCATTTTGTTGTTTTCAGCACTTTACCCACCTTCCATGCTTTCTAGAAAATAGAAGACAATGGTTCTGAGAATTCTTTACCTAGTTCCTTGAATACCCTTATAGTCCATCAGGCCCCAGAGATTTGCAATCATTCAAAGTAATAAGGTCCTCGCTGAATAGATGAACCACTATTTATTTTCCCTGTCTTTACTTACACATGTACTTAAATAATGTTTTTGGGGGGATAGTGTTGTTTTGCTTTTAGTATCTCTTGCTAACGTCACCTCATTCTCAACACCATCCTTGCAATTCTTTGCTTCATGTCTGTATTCTTCCTTTGTGGTGTGCCCTTCCTTTCACTTCCTATATCTGTCCCTTTCTTGGTTTTAGACCCTCTCAGAGTTTTTTGTGAAGCCACACTGGTCTATTTTGCTATCTTCTGCTTTTTTTTCTTGTTGGAATTGTTTAGAATTTCCTTTTTAAGAAATCCTTCCCATCTTAGACTCCTTTTCTTCTTTGGATCACCCATTGTTTATCCAGTGTAAAAGTGTAGCTATGCTTCCTTTGAAATCAAGAACTCATGTATAAATTAGTTACTTCCCCCCCAGAGTTGTTCTCATTGCCAGTTAGAATCAAGTGAAGGACAGCTAATCCTCTTCTAACTCCCCCCCCCTTTTTTTGGAGAAAATGATCAGCAACAGAAGCCAGGAGTTTCTTAGAAGATCTGTGTTGAGCAGAATTTGCTTCCCAATAGATATCAGGGTAATTGAAGTCTCCCATTATATCATATATATTAGAAATTGGTGAAATTTGTTTTTCAAAGATTTGATCTGCATCTCTATGACTGGGTGATTGGTAGTAGACTACCATGCTGTTTTTATTTTTCACCCAAATTATATTAATCCAAATGCTTTAATTTATTTATTTATTTTGAATGTTTTCACCCCACCTTTCTCCTTGGAAAAGGACCCGAGGTGGTTTACAATAATGAGGGACAATATACAGTCCCTCATTATTGTAAGCCACCTTACAAGTCTAGATGGGACAAGGAAGCTCCCCCTTCTCCTGTATTCCTTTCCAGGAATATGTATATTTGATATATATACTGTAACTCCACCTCCATTTCCATTCTATGTGCAATTATTGGAACAATTTATATCCTTCAATTTTTGTACTCCAGTCATGGGAGTCATCCCACCAAGTGTCAGTTATCCCTATCAAGACACATTTATTTTCCTGAAGAAAAGAAAAAATCCAGTTCTGGTTTGTTTCCCATACCCCTGGCAGTTGTATGTAGACATTGGAGAGTGTGTGATTTGTGTCCTGATTTCCTTCTTATATTTTTATGAATCCTTGTGTGTGTTAACAATGGTTAAATTGCTATACTACAGCCAGCACTGTGTGTGTTAACAATGGTTAAATTCTATACTACACAATCCTTGTGTGTGTTAACAATGGTTAAATTGCTATACTACAGCCAGCACTGTGCTCAAAACTTGGGGTTCAATACCAGGTAGCCAGCTCAAGGTTGACTCAGCCTTCCATCCTTCCGAGGTCGGTAAAAACCCAGCAATGTGGTGGTGGGGGAATGTGCAGCTTGTGTGATTAAATTGCAAACTGCCCCGAGAGTTCTTTAAGTGCTATGGGGTGGTATATAAGGAGCACCTTTGGATTTTTTTGGCTTTATTACTGGACCCCATCAGAAATGCTCACTCTGTTCCTCTTATTGTGCATAAACCTTTGTCTGTCTTAACCTCTGAATTTGCATCTCTCTCGCACATGCAATTCAGTTGAAAGCCCTCCTGATGAAGTTATTGGTGCTGTGACTGCTCTTGGGCAAAAGGATAGTACTGAACTGACAACCATATTAACTACAATAATTCCATCTGTGTAAATACTTTAGGACTGTGAACTTTCAGATGTCATTGGATTGCAGTTTACATCCACCCTAGCCAGCATACTCAATGACGAAAAGGGTTAGGAGAAGCGGTACAACGATATCTGGAGGGCTACCATTAGCTACTCTGTTGTAGAACTTTATAGTGGGAAACTGGTGCTGTGAATTGAAACCAGAAACGAATTGGAAGCCAATGAAACTGGGGGGGAAATACACTCACTGCATCTGGTCTTAGAAATCTCATGGTTATATTTATACATTAGGCTTTTTAAACTCTAGATCATTCTTAAAAGCAGTATGATGTACTGTACAATGCATTATGCATGATGATCCAAACAGAAGGGTATGGATGGGTTTGCCTCTTTGTTGCTGCTCTCTGAATCCATTCTGTTTGTCTGTATCTTTTGGAAACCATACTTCTTGCAAGTGGACATCTTCAGTAGTTGGTAGGATGGCAAGGAACAAAAAAGGAAGAGAAACAGAAGAAAGTGAATGAGCAATGGCTCTCTCTCTCTCTCTCTCTCTCTCTGTGTGTGTGTGTGTGTGTGTGTGTGTGTGTGTCTCACTCACTCACACACAGTGTATTGGAATTTTGTTTCTAGGCTTTGTTAAAACTTGTAGATAAGGTTTCTAAGAGAAAGCATCAATAATACAATCTAAACTATCATGGTTTGTAAAGCACTGAAATTATGTAGTGTGATCATGAAACAGTATTGGCTGTTGTTATATATATATATATCAGCAGTTATGCAGTTCATTACTTATAGGCTTTGTCCAGGATGACTGGGAAGTTTTCCATTATGGTCACTTCTAGGCAGTGGAGAATTAAGCTCTCAACTCTTGGCTTTGTAACAGGTGTTCTAACTGAGTGAAAACCTTTTGTTTTTGTCGCCAATGACCCCTCTCATTCCTCACTACTAGTCCAGGCGGATATGCAGTCAGCCTCTCTCATTTGGCAATATAGCAACAGTTGGCATCTTTGTTGCATTGGTCTTCATGTTGTACACACATGTGCCATGTGAATACTCCGTGTGCGGCTGTATACATAATGGGAAACATGGTGGAACTTCAGAAAAGCAAGTCCCTTCTGAATCCCATAGTAATACATAATATATGAAGGATAACCATGTGCCAAAAGCATTGATCTGAGGCAGATGTAACTGCTATGGAGAACGCTGGGATCAGGAACTCCACTGTATCTTTAAAATGGTGTTGTATATTTAGAGATAATTCCTGGGCTTTAAAAGACCAGCTTAAAAGGCATTGTCCTAGTAATCTGCATGGAATTGGGGGATTGGTTTCCTTCTTCTCCATAAACTGAAGATGAGGAAGAGGAGGGTGTTTCGGAAGCTATTGCAGAGCTGTTGCACGCACTGAGGGGAGTGTACCCCACGTCCACTTTGTTGCTCTAGAAAGTGCTCTGAGATGCGGATCTTAAAATTGTTCCCCTATGTCCGTCGTGCTTTAAGCAAAATAAAGTGCAACCACACACACACACCCCAGTAGCACAATTCAGCACATCTTCCTTGTACCTGGCCTCGCGGTGGTGGAACCCTTGTCGCTGTTCCATTGCAGTTTTTAAACCAGTACAAGCGCCATGTGTGTGTTGTGTCGTTACAGTCGTGACCAACTCTTCGTGACTCCATGTCCATGGAGTTTTCTTGGCAGGAATACTGGAGTGGTTTTGCCAGTTCCTACTAACCAGGGCCGACCCTGCTTAGCTTCTGAAATCAGGCAAGATTGGATGAGCTTAGGGCATCTAGGCAGCTCTACAAGCGCCATGGGGTACCGTTTAATCCACGGCATAACTGTTCCATCACCATATAGGGCCACCTAGTGGCACTACTTGGAGCAGCCACATGACAGTAAATTCACAGTAGGAGAAGCCACTATGCACGGAAAGAAGCCAAAAAAAAAAAGAAGTATTCGAAGTTCAACAAATGACAAATGAAAATTGATATGCCAATATGCCTGCCTGATGGGTTTTAATGTTTTTTTAAAAAATAGTGCTGCAGGAAAACAAAACAAAATGCACTTTGATGGGGACCCTGCCCATGGGGTCACAGAAGTTACGTAATAATAAAATGTGTCCTTGGGGATGCAGGAACAGCAACAAAACCAGGTGGCTGCAACAAGATATATTACACATTTTAATTTGTTGCAGTACAAAGTGGTTGTGGGGTAACAGAGCCAAAGAGAATCCAGTTCTGCCCAGGTGTTCGAGTTCAAGCATTCTCCATCCAGTCCTGATTTCATTAGGAAAGGTGTCTGCTTGCCAGCACATCTCAGTTATCTAGCAGCCAACAGGCGGCAAGAAACAAAACAAACAGTCTTTAATTAAAGGAGGTAGCAACTTTCTCAGTGAAACCCTCCCCCCCACACACTACCCCCATGCCTTGGTGCTCCTGTTTTCTTCTGAGGGATATGAGGAAGACAGGTTTTGTTGAGGAGGGTGCAATGGGGGCCTTGTACAGTCTCCAGAAGGCTTGGAGTTTGGAAGGATGATTCTGTCTGAGGCAGTCCCCAGGGTTACTTAATTAACTGTCGAGCTCTAATTAATTAATTGCACTGCGACTGACCAAATCCCCTCACAAAGAAGAAGAAGAAGAAAATATCCCAGAGCATTGAGCCGTCACTGATCACACAAAACACCGAACTGATTTTCATAAAGCTGCATGTAAACCTCCATGCTATACTATCTAAAAGATGTCAGAATAAAGAAAGGGGCAGGCTGGTTTCTGAATGCATGTTTCTGAAGGTAGAGGAGAGATGTCAACATGGAAACAGGTTTGTTTCCTGAGATGCTGGCTTATCCCTGGGAAATTTTAGTCCAAGAGGACTAGAGACCTGCATATGATACAATGGTCATCAGTGTGTTTGGGTGCTTAGTGTCATATCTATGCAGTAATTAGAGCACCAGTTTGAGAAATTGCAGATTAACGTCACAGCTGAAACATTTGGATTTTGTTATGAGAACAATCGCAACAGTTTGTCCAAATCTGGAAAAAAAATAACATAAATATACTGTACCGTAATTCCAAGGTAAAGGGAAACATTTTAGCTATTCATTGTTTTCGAAAAGATAAAACTTGGATCAGCTGTTCATCAAGTACATATGATAATGGGCAATTTAGGGTTCCTCCAGTCAAGGGCTGTGCAGGCCTATTACACAGTTGGAAATGCAACATCTGATACTGGATTCAGAAATCAGTACCATGCAAGCTGGGCTACTCCCAAACAGACAATTGAACAGCACTAGATGGCCAGCTCCAGTGTCGATACTGGAAGAACAGTATGTGTAGCAGATATGTGACATGTTTGCTCATGTGCATTTCTGCACATGATTCCTGCTCATTGGCTGCTCTGTCTGTGCTTATGAAATTGTAGAGACGGCCAGGTTGCTTAACTGTGACCATTACAATTGTACAAGCCCGATGCTGCTTTATTCCTCCCTTTGCCTGCAGTTGGCTCGGGAGTGAATAAAAAGAGCCCAAGTACAATCACACCATACAAGACTGAGGGCACTGCTTTCATTCCTGCAACTATCACAGTGCTATCTTCATGATTCTCTTCTTCCCTTTCTTAATGTTCTTCCCCCTTTCCCATGCTTACTGGGAGTTGAAGATCAGTAAGGAGAGTGAAAACTCCCGCTTCCAAAACGCAGTGTTTCACTTCAGCCAAATATAAATCCACAGGTACAAATACTATTTAGTAGAGAGACAAACCAAACAACATAAGCAAGTGTTTCCTGAAATCCCAGAACTTTACAAAATGTGGAACTTTGATGGAACCTGATAATAACTTTAAAATCACAGACTGCAGGATAAAAGAGGACTTCTGTCCTACTTTTGTCTACCCTGTCCATCAGTAGCAATAAATAGAAATTGCTCAGTAAATCAAGGGAAGTGTATGTGTAAGTAGTTTGAAGTGAAATTGTAATTTACTTAAAATATATACTTGAATCTCTACTGGTTATTAATGTTGGGTTTTTTCCCTTGAAAGCTGCATTTCATAAGTTCAAAAACCAAATTTCAGTTTGAAAAGAATGGGCACCATTTAAAGATGGTATAGAGGGTATAAAAAGGGCCCCAAAACCCTCCAATATAATTTCATTATCTCAAACAAAGCTATTTTTGTGATTCAAAACGCATGACTGTTGTCAGTTCAGGAATCGGCAACAGATGCATGGTAAAGGACAGGTGAGAGGGAGGCTATCACAAAATCATCCTCCTCCCCCTTGTAAAGTCTGGGGCATAACTATGTCAGTGGGGTGCTCTCTGCAAATAAAGGGGCCCAGTCCAGCTAAACACAGATGCAAATGATTCTTCTTGAAATTAGTGGAACCTTAGCAATTAGGTGCACTAGAGTCTGAATGAGAGAGAGGGAACACAAATGTTGACAGGAAAATACTTCCCCTGCTCTTGAACCACCCTTGTCGCAAGCTTCAGTTTATTAATTCCATCAGAACCTAAGCCTGTATTGAACCATATATCTCAAGTTTATACACACTCACATGCATGTATGTCAGATAACGTTTTTTTTACATACAAGGAATAACCTAGACTGTCTTGTGCCAGTGCCTGAGTTCCTGTTAACTGGGAAACAGGAGGAAGAGGAAAGGGGTAGCAGGTGGTGTTGCCTGAGGCCTCTGCTGACCTGTGAAAATTGCCTGATCACTAGCTGAGGGAGGGTTGCATCTGTAGGTGGGGTGGCTCAAGGCAATGGGGCCCCCATGGGGAAAAGTCAGAGCTGCAAATCATTAATTGGAGCTGGGGATTACTTTTTTCCTGGTTTGCAGTTGGATCATTAACTGTTCAGCAAGACCACTGGAAAACTGGTGAGAGATAACAGTTTGGCTCCAGAGGGCTTATCGCATGAGCAGAAGGCACCTGGTGTTCATTTGCAGGGTGTATGTTGCCACCACCATTGCTCTGCCCTGTGGTGCACACAGTTAAAGACTTCGGTTCCTCTTATGTCAACAGGATTTAACTCCAGAGGCTTGCCAAACTCAGCACAGGGGATGAAGATGTTGAGTAGATACTTTTGGCACCAAACCAAGATGGGAATAGTGCCTAAAGGCAGTGCAAGTTGCCAGGCCTGTGAACCTGTTGTACCACTATAAGGTCCCTTCTTGTTGTAGATAGGTTCTATGTTGGTACTCAATTATTAGCTTTTAATTTTGTCTCCTTTCACTGAGTACTAAGCTGTTAAGAACAAAATCCAATCTTTTATGAACAACTGGAAAGAGAAAATTAAATTAGTGGAATCTCGACCCTGCATTCTGTCATTCTAAAAATAGCAGTGAATTAAATTATCAGTTGATATTTTGAGCCATTAACCAAGTAATTGTCTTGGGCAAACTTATTCTGGAATCCAAACAGGTAACTCATAATCCCAGCAGTAGTTTGAATTCAGAGTAGTTTTCCCATGAGCAAAATAATTGCTCCTATTTGCACAAGGGCAGTTGATCCAATGCAACCTCTTTCTAATGCAGGGTAGACAACTGAGGCCCTCAAGTTGTACTGTCCAGAAATATGGATTGCAGCCATGTTTTGGCATGGAAATGGCAGGCATAGCTTCCTCAACTGATTCTAGGTAAGACCCCAAAATTTGGCAAGGTCTGGGTTTCAGGGGGCTGAGTTATGAAGCTCCAAAGGGGATCCGGCTAGTTAATTGAAATAGTGTGTTCAGCACACAATACCAGTATAGGGGTTAAGATGATTAATTAATGTGGCTTGGCTTCCGAATCCAATTAGAAATAATCTTTCCTAGGGTTACCCCCTTTGGATCTCTCAGCCTCCTGACCCCCAAACCTTTCCAAATTCCAGGGGCTTACCTAGAATTGCTCCCCTGCCATTTCCTCTAGGATTTTATAAGGGTAATGAAGAAAATGTGTTAGAATTGCTTTGACCATACACATGCACTACATACTGCGTAATAATGTTGTCCTCATGTCACTTTCATCTGATGGTAGCAACTCTCCCAGGGTTTTCTAGTTATAAAATACTCAAAAGATGCTTGACCAGATTTAGCAGCTTAATCCTTCTCTTGGAATCAGAGACTAGTTTTGCTGAAGAATTCTAAAAGTGTTTCTCAGATAAAATTATCCACCCTCAACTGGAAGCCAGTAGTGTTCAGCAGTGTGAGTATCCTGCTGAGGTGATGGATGTGGTAGGAAATTGTTTGCTATGACCTCCATAGCCATGTGGTAGAGTTAAAGATGATGGCTTGGAAAAGTTGCTTCAGAATCATATATGTGCAGGAATAGCTTATTTAGCAACTAACTAAAAAATTGCATTTGAAAACGGTGAACAAGTTAATAGCTTTATATAAAAGCCAGTTGTGATTATGTTATACAGTGGTACCTCTTAATACAATTTAATTCGTTCTATGAGTCAATTTGTTTTAAGAAAATTTTGTCTTACAAAACACGGTTTCCCAAAGTAATGCATTGAAAATGGATTAATCTGTTCTGGAGGCTATGGGTCACTTTGTTTCATGAAAATTTTGTCTTACGAAATGCAGTTTCCAGTAGGAATGCATTGGGAATGCATAAATCCATTCCACAGGCTAGAATAAAGACAAAAATAACTGGGTTTTTCCCCCTGGGTAAATGCAGAATGGTTTTTTGTCTTGCAGAGCAACCTATAGAGAATTTTTTATCATGCAAAGCATACCTATTCATGGATTTTTTTTCTTCCTCTGAGTTTTTTGTCTTACAAGGCATTTGTCTTAAGAGATATCACTGTATATTGTTCATCCTCCTTTGCAGGTGGGGAGTGCATGCACATACATGTGTACCTCACTTTACGAATGCCTCTGTTAACATGATTTTTGGTTCATGAAAGAAAATCCATTGAAAACAATGCCTCGGTTTATAAATAAATAAATATCAGCCTTCGGTATAAAAGCAGCCATATTTCTTCATTTTGTCAACTTACTTTTGTCACAGTCCACCTTGTGCATAAGTAGTTAGAGAGACAAAATAAGAATTTCTTAGACCTAGTTTGGTTTCCTATTAGCTCCATCTCAGCATACACTGAATCTTGTATGCCTACCATTTTTCAGAACTGTAAGTTGCATCTTCGTTTTAAAAGTTTGCTTAGTGCCTACCCCCGCCTGTGAAGTGTGAGGTTCTCAGAATTCTTTTGCTGTAAGATCACAATTGAAATACGTTCTCTGTTTCCTATGTGGGTCAAAAGATGATTTAGTGGGTTGTACATTGCCCACGCTGTTCTGAAATATGACAAAAAAGAACAGCTGAGCAAAAATCCAGAGAGGGACGGACACACCTACTGTGAAGATTAGTGGCCGAGACCATTGCATGAATCACACAAGGTTGTTTTATGGAGTTAGTCCATTGTACAAGTAGAGGGGAAGAGCTCAGCTCTATTGTCCAGATGGCTGCTGAGAATTTGGAATTAATTGGAGCCCACAGTGAAGAGATGCTGTGACCCGTCATGCATTTCCCTTGACTGCTGCCTGAAATCCTCACTGTCTATTACAGCTGAGAGGGGAGTGGGGGGGAGGAAAGCTTAGCCACAAGGCTTCCTCTTGTTGGCAGAATGCCCAGTTCTACGGAACCGCAGAGTAAAAATATTGTACAACGTTTTAACAGAGAATGGCTAAGATGCATACCAGGGGCGAGGGACGGCCTGACTAGTTAATTTGAAAAACCTAATTAGAATTCAGTAGACATTCCCCACCAGATTATATTCATTTGAAGTTGGTTGGTACTTGGGGGGCTACCTTGCTTCACAAAAGGTTTCTTACAAAGCAATAGTCCTTGAAAATCCCAAACCAGTGATTCACATCCCTCCTTCCACTTCCTGGCTAATCCTCCAGCTTTTCCAGGTTTTAACATGAATAAAGCCTCTAAAAGGCCAGCAAATAGGAAAAGATATTTGACAGTAATCCCTTCATTCCCAAGGGCCAGTCTTCTCATATTACAGGTTATTAAAAACAAAATCCAAGTCGAAAAAGAAAAAAAGAAAAATTAAAAAAAAGCAAGGGTAAGAAAGATTTAAGTCATTCAGCTTCCATTGTGAGCAGGAACTCCCCAGATGGGCCTGACTAAGAGAATTAGAACACAAAAACATTGTATGAAGTCAGGAGATTTGGAGTTTGCTGACGGATTGCCTGCAGAGTGCCCAAGAGTTAAAAGGCTGAAGTTCTGTGGCCTGGTAGATGAAATAAAGATAGGTTGGATAATCCTGGTTTTGCAGGCTGGAATTTCAAAGACTCAAATTAAAATTAAAGGACATCCACTTTGTGGGAAATAGCTTAACTGTGCTAAATGTATGTGTTGGGGGGGGGGGAATATGGATATTTTGAATTAGTAGTTGTTTGTCACTGATGTGGAACTGGAGAGACTTTTGACTAATCACCTGAAAATTCTCTTAATGGGTTTTGAAGAATAAGAACTACTGTACTCTTCTGCAGTTGTTCTAGAACAGGGGTGTGGAACCTTTGGCCCTCCAGATGTTTTAGACAGCAACTCCCACAGTACTTTATCATAGGCAATATAGACTCAGAATTTTGTGAATTGTAGTACAAAACATCTGGAGGGCCTAAAGTTCTCCACCTCTGTTCTGGAACATGGTTCCCAACCTTGGGTTGCCAATATATTCTTGGACTAAAGCTTCTAGAAGTGCTACTCTCCTTTCCAGATATACTTTTATTTCAAACCAAAATCTTCTCATGTAAAAATGCCCATGCAAGGGCAATAGGACAGATGGTTTTCATGATTTACTGGCTGTCCACAGCACAGTTATGCAGCCAGAAGCAGAAAACCAGTAAAATACCTACCACTTCTTGATTGTTAGGTGGACAATGGTCTGGCGTATATTAAATTCATACCTATGCAACCCTTCCCAACACCCATTAAGTATGGGTCATTACTATTAGCTGTGACATTCCTGGTGGAGGTGTTAATACAGTGGACCTTTGTATAACAAACAGTTTGTATAACATAAAATCTGTATAACAAAAAATTCTGGAGATAGGGGAAATTTGGTTAACAGAATCGCCTATGGGGTGAATCCATACAACATAAAAATGGTCGCAATTAGGCATTACTCTGTTTTCAAAGCAAAGTGTTCTGCTTATATCCCGCCCCATACCACTACAAGTAGTCTCTGGGCGGTTTACAATTTTAATTACAGTGTGCAGGCTACACATTGCCCCCCCCCCAGCAATGCATTCCTATGGGAAATTTGTATAAAGGAAATTTTGCTTAACATAATTTCATTTGGAATGAAATAATTCCTTTATACAAGGTACCACTCTATGTTCTGATTTGTCTGGGGATCAATGAAAGGGCAGTATGATAAGTGGCAGACAGATTGTGCCTGAGTTCCCCACCTCTGTTGAGAGAGGGATTTTCAGTACACACACGAATGACTTCCTTGATCCTTCTCTCAAACCACTCATCTTCTCTGTCTAATATGTGTACATTCTCATCTTCAAATGAGTGCCGTTGGTCCTTCGAATGGAAGTACAACACCACTGATTCTGGTCCTGGGCTGTTTCCCCTCCTGTGCTGGGCCATCCGCCTTTTTACTGGCTGTTTGGTTTCTCCAATGTAGAGGTCTGCACACTCCTTACTGCATTGGACTGCATATACTATATTGTTCCTCTTGTGTTTTGGTGTTGGGTCCTTAGAGTGCTTGTGGATTTGAAATAAACAGAAATCCTTTTACGCTTTTAAGCTTTTCAGACACTCCAGTCGTGTAAGGAATGACCAGGTTCTTCCATCGGGTCTGGGTCTCAGGATGATCCATTGTTCTTCTGCGTTGGGGCACTGCTTGGTTGAAGTCACAGTTTGGGTATTCACAGTCTTTAAGTGCTATCTCCAGATGCCTGCTTTCCTCCTCCTTGGCTTCTGTGGAGGTGGGGATGCCATCTGTTCTGAGGTTTAGAGTCCCAATGACAGTAGGTATAGGTACTGACCAGTGTTCCCAAGCCATGGTGAGGACCATTGAAACCTGCACAATCCAGGAAAGCCAGACCGTTGTCTTGGGTGGCTTCCATGGTGAACTTGATATTTGAGTCAACTGCATTTATGTGGTCTGTAAAGGCCTGTACTTCCTAGGTCTTGATTTTTACTACATAAAAAATCAGAAATGCTGATAAAATAGCAGTTTAAATTATTGTGAAAGAGACTGGGCTTCCGTGAGTGGCTAAAGGTGGTGGTGGGGAAATGATCCGGGTTGATTTTGCTGGCCTCATATTTCTTGCCCTGAGTATTCAAACATGTAATAATGACATTCACTATTGCTTCTGAAAAAGAGCTATAAGACAACTGATTGAATCTTTCATCTACAGTTTGTGTGTGTGTGTGTGTGTGTGTGTGTGTGTGTGTGTGGACGGGACTCATTCTGTGCATTCACAGGCCCTTAGTAAACATTAAAGAGAAATGTGCTTTAGTTCTTGAAACGATGGGTTCAAACTGGATTGAAGGCAAGCAAAAACTCAAGACTAATGAAGAGAAGATTTCAATCAATATTCCACCCTCCTCAGGACATTCCTGAAAGGTTAACAACATGATGGGGTAGCTAACCTCCGATCCAGTCGTTCATCAAATGCATAGTACCTAAATGTGTGCTGTACCATTGCCCTGCAGACAAAGAGGGGATTTGTTGGGCTGGTCTGTAACTGTGACTTCTTCCTTAAAATTAGAAGACATTGCTTAAAATGTATTCTATGCCATGCCCTAAAGAGATGGCAGGGATATTCCTTAAGGGTTGCAGCATAAATCCAATTACTCCCCAGTGACTTACTCTCAGGGGATGAAGATAAATCCTATTACTCTTTGAAAAGATTGCAGAGTGATTCCCAGGAGGTAGACATCAGCTATCTTACAATAACTTGGGTTTCAGTGAGAGTGTGTGAGTGTGTATATCCCATTACTTTATAGAGACAGTACAGACATAATCATAGAAGAGAAGACATACATTCTGGCCTGAAAGGAGCAAGGCTATACAAGTGGTTTACAAACGACCGCTTACAAATGGGGTTTTGAGGATGATTTCTTGGATCGTGCAGGCTATTCCTCTCAGTCTTGTGCAATAGCCTGTTGCTCAAGAGAGTTGCTTTTGTCATCATCATCAATCAGGCTCCTTTAACACTCTGTTCTAGTTCCTTTCTGAAATATAGTGAGCAGTTTCTCTAGCTGCTAAAATTCATGTGAGTCTTTCCACTGAATTCTGAGGGTTCTGTATCTTAATTTCTAAGGAACACTGGTGCCATCTTACAGGAAAAGTGTAATATTCTTAGTTTCCTTGTCTTAGAGCAGTGTTGGTGAACCTATGGCACGAGACTCAAAGGGGGCACTCAGAGCTCTTTCTGTGGGCACCCGACATTGCCCCTTCACAGCCACCTGTGTTCAGGTTAATTGTTGCATTTGCACTTTGCAAAAAATTAGTGGGTTTTGAATTGCAGTTTGGGCACTCGGTCTAAAAGATTCACCACCATCACTGTCTTAGAGCCGCCTTAAACCAGGCCAACACTGTCCATGTGATGCTGGTCCCCTGCATCTTGGCTTCAGTTAGCCAGTTGAAAATCTGTGCATCACGATCAGTAGCCAGATCTTGCTATTCCATAACCATATTGTAATTAAACAGGGATTGCACCAAAACTGATGGTGTGCAATTGCATTTTAAATCCTGGGCACAATGTTATGTGGGGAAATAAGGCAAGGTAAAATATAAAGAATGAAATCCAAGCTATTAGGAGAACATGTAGATGGAGAAGAATTAATGAGTATTGGCTGAAACAGCCTGTTTTGATCTAGCTACTTTAACCATGTGATTTCCCACCCACCCCATGCTGGAGATCTTATGTGTTAAGTTACATAAAGTTGCATGTTAATTTATATGATTCAAAGCAAGGTTTTCATCTAGGCCAATGCTAGTCATGAAAGCTGAACTGAAAAATTAAGGAGGCATTTTTACTCTGTTTGGGATTGTATAAAATCAGATGAATACCTCCCCAAAACAGCGACTGTTATGAATTCTTCTGCTTGCTTCACTTTGGACCCATCCTTTCTTTGGAAGGTCAAGACAATGGAATCCACCCATTGCCACATGACCATGTTTCCCCTTTTCATTCTTCCAAATTTACCCTGGAAGGTTCTTTTGTAATGGATGGTGATGGGGATACAGCAGGGCTGCAAAGCAGAGGGTTACTCCAGGAGTAATCACTTGCAGAGCTCTTTTTGGCTCCAAAGGCCACAGTAGAATAGATCCCCATGAACGTAGATTTGTGCATTTTCTCCCTTGGCTTTTGTCACTTTTGTGATCCCTCTACAGAGAAATCAGTTGGAATTAGATCAAGAACATTTTCAGAGCTGGTTTAGAGTAAAGGCCCTCTAGCATCCTGTTTCCAATGGAGCAGTGGGCTGTGCATCTCTGATCTGTCATATCAGTGTCAAACCTGCAGTCTGAACTCGCAATATCCAGTGGGTTTGTGGTTGTACCAGTGTGTGTTTTATCCCACGTTGAGTTTGTTTGTAAAACCTGGTTTCATTTGAGTTCTCCACATGAGGTGGCTGAAGACTTTACTACACAGTGGACAGAAATGCTGTCGTCCATTTCCCACAGTCTTTTGCATTGAAATGCATTATTGATTTCTTTCTACTGTATTTTGTATTGCTACAGACTGCATATCTTAGATTTTTTTTTTTTTTGCTCTTCTATATTGGGCCAATGGTCCAAAGAAGTAGGTTGTGAGTCAGTGAGTAAGGGCACCCCAGATAGTTAGGGAGATTTTATTTTAATTTTTTCATAGCAGCAGGTCCCACTGTTTAAAAAGGGTGCTGTGCTTTCTTGCTATCTCTCGCTCTTGCTCTCTCACTTACTTGTTCACTTTAAGCAGACAACGATGGGGCATTCATGAAAGGTGTCCCAAATATGTCTGCCTTGTTGTCAGTACTTCGTGTACTGCTGTCAATAGCTGTGTCCATTCTGTGACCTCTTCGTTAGTTATTCTGTCAGTCAGTTTTTGCTTTGTACAATCTGTGTAGAAACATACTCAAGCTGCACATTTTGTGTTCCATAGATTTGCTCGTCAGGGCACTGACAAGAGAAAGTGTCGGATGTGACTTCTAAGGATCTCTGGTGTCACTTGTGCTGATCTTTTTTATCTGGATTGCACACAGTCAAACAGACAGCTTTTCAGGGTCTATATATTAAGAAATTAAGTAATGCATTCAAGAGAGAAGAGGCCAAATGTGTGTGTGTGTGTGTGTGTGTGTGTGTGTGTGTGTGTGTGTGTGTGTTTGGGACATGTGTGCAGGTAATACTGTTGTCCTAATTTAATTGCACCTGCCAAGGACTACTCCCCCACCATAAGGTCTATAAAACTACCAGGCATTCATGAAAATTATCCCATTCGATCCACTGAAACTGGAGTGAATGTGGGTAGTGAAGAAATGGAGTGCATGATTGATTGATTGATTGATTGATTGATTGATTGATTGATTCTTAAAATCTAAATCCAGAACTGAGCATATTTCTTTGAAATAGTCTTTGAAGCTCTCAAATTGCTGAGGAGCAACCTGGAGATGAGTTATCCAAGTGGGTGTTCTCATGTGATTATAAGCATGAGTAAGGTTTTTGTACAGATCGGTGTTTAATAGATATCGCGAGGAATCATTTAGGCAGATACAATTATACGTATATGCAGCTTCAAAAAAATGCAGAGTGCTTTTTCAAGTGGCCGAAGCAAGCTAGGCAATGGTGCTGAATGATGCGGTATTTTTGAGGGCCACAGTGGCACATTGGTATGAAAATTTTAAAAAGCTTCAATTATGAAATGAAAAGGAGGAAGAATAGTGAAATACATTATTCTCTAGGATATTTCTGATTGAATGAGCTTTGGAATACAGTATAAGGAAATGTGGTGGATCGTAGCCACTGAAATACTCCCTCCTTATCGATCACACTGATCTCTTATCACATTTCCACATCATTTTTTTCAGTACCAGTAACCTTCTGTACGAACATTTCTTCCAGAAAAGTGCTATCTTGCCAGTGCAGAATAAGCAACCGAAAAAGGCAGAAGCATCCTTTTATGTTTTTTACACAGCAGCAGAAGCAATTCTATAAAGTTGTGCACTTAATTCATTTGCTACTTTTCCGTTTCTCCCTTCTCAAGCAGTGACCATACCCACCAATCCAAAATTAATACATCATTCTAGAGATGGGCACGAAACACCAAAATGGCATTTTGTTTCATTTTTCTTTTTGGTTTTTTGTTTTGTTTTATTTATTTTTTTACAACTGTTGGAGCCCTGCCAGCTGGCCGGTGCTTTTTTTTGTTTTACCAGTGCCGAGCAGCTGGCTTGCGGCGCCCTGTTGGTCAGCACTTTTTTTTTTTGCTGCCCCAAGCGCTGATCAGCTGGCACGTGGCACTTAGGGCAGCAAAAACAAAGTTTAAAAATCCTGGGGTGTGGGAAACTGCTGGATTTTAAAACTTCTTTTTTGCTGCCCCAAGCCCCATGCGCCAGCTGATCGGTACTTGGGGGGGGGGGGAAGCTTTAAAAGCCCACACTTCAATGCATTCCTATGGGGAAATGAAACTGAATGAAACAAAACCAAAATTTCTGTTTCATTTCCTTTCATTTTTCTTTGATGGGTCATTATGATTTTTGTTTCATTAGGAAATGAAACAAAAAATGAAAAACAAAATGATAAAAAAATTGTTTTGTGCCCATTCCCTTTCTAAAGTTCAGCAGTTGTCATTGCTTCTGCTGCTGCTGTTTCAAAACATTCTTTGAAAGAAGGTGGCATATATCCAGTATATGGCTCTCCTCCCTTCAGTTTATATTCACAGCCACCCTGTGAATAGCTCAAACTGAACGAGAGTGGTGGGTTGAAGACTACACCCTGAGTTCCACAACACAGTTGGAACCAGAAACAAGACTTTTCAAGTCCCAGCTCAACAGTCTTACACCACAAAGCAGTTTATATCCAATGACTTGGTAAGTGTAACACACCCCTCTGTGAAGGCTTAAGGTGTTCAGAAGCTCATTCAACCTTTTCAGAAGGAACAGGTTAAGGGGAAAAAAGGAGGGATCAAAGAGAACTAAAGATAGCTAGATAGATGCCAAACAAATGAAAAGTAGATTCTGCACAGCTTAAACTTTTTCACTGTCTGCTAAGCATGCCCTCAAGTCTCATATCTCCTCCTCCTTCCATTTCTGTTGACAGTAAATATGTGAAAAATATCCCATCTCTGTCCTGAAACTAAGCACGTGCCAACATATTAGGGAGGCACTGATCATTCTGTGAGTTAGTTGGCTCTCATCTGGCCATCTGCTGTACTGATAACCTGTATGCAGAGTACTGCAAATGCCTTTATATTTTCAGAGGTTGAGGTCTGGAAATGTGAGTGGAACTATCCACTGGAAGACAAATACAGTGGTACCTCGGATAACGACAGTAATTCATTCTCCGAGGTTACTCGTTATCCGAATCTCGTCGTTATCTGAAACGCGGTTTCCCATATGAATGAATGGGAGACCTATTAATCCATTCCAGAGCCTAGGAAAAAGGCACAGACACCTGGTTTTTTGCTTAAAACTCTTTATAAAGTGCACTTTAAAGGTACAGATGCAATGTCACCCGGGATAACTCTTTTTTACTGATGCATGCCGAAAATTCGTTATCTGAGGCAGCCTACAGGAAAATTCGTTATCCAAGGCAGCCCGTAGAGAAAATTCGTTATCCGAGGCAGACCTATACCTAGGATTGTGATTCGTTATCTGACACAGCCCATAGGGAAAATTCGTTATCAGAGGCAGTCCTATACCCGGAAATTTGCAGTCGTTATCCGAAAAATTCATTATCCGGGGCAGTCTTTATCTGAGGTACTACTGTACTTATGGTCTAGAGAGCTTTTGGTATTATATTTATATTTTTAAGCTATACTTTATATTGTACGTCTTTGATCACTGGAATGTGCTGTGGTGTAGAGCACAATGCAAATAAATATTATTATTTTTATTTCAAAAGCAGTGAAGGATGAAATTGTAAGCACTGAGAACAGTGGATTACTCCTTAAGTAATCAGTTTAAATGGAGATTACTTATCTGTTTAAATGGAGCTAGATAGATGTCGGAGGTAAATATGGAAATGTGTACAAAGTTGCAGTGCCTGTATATGTATGCACTTTAGGTCCTCGTTCTGTCCATGGAGAGCTGGTTAAGACTGTTTCCCTGCCTCTAAAAATCTAAATCTTGTTAAGAGTCCCATGTCGTTATGTAGAAGAAATCTAAAGTCTAAATATGGTGCCTCCACTCCTCTGCTTTCTTTGCTGTGAGAAATGCTTCAGTGAATTCATGTCAATTTTAGTTTTGGATTAGCCTTCTCAAGTACCATTAGGGTAGTCTGTGTAGAAGCACAAGGTTAGTGAAGTCTTGCATTTTTTAAAGTAGCTCCTCATTAACAAACAGTTACTTATGCTGTGATGCTCATCCAAAGGCATTTCAGTAAAGGCAACCAGAGGTTAGCAAAGTTATATACCCACTTCTTCAGCAAGACATGGAACTTGAACAAAGCATATGTGAGTGTATTGAATAGAGGTGGCCTCTTCACTACAGATTGGTAATTCAGTCAGGTCGCTAGTTTGTCAGGTAACTGTAATGCTATATAGATCAACATTAGAGATGGGCACAAATTAAAAATGAATATCAAAATCTGTTCAAAAATTACTAATTTGTCAAATTTGTATTTTATCGATACCCACAATTTATACAAATTGATACATTTTAGTGATTTTTTAAAATTTTGTTGATTCATTGGGCTATAAAATACCATCACCATCCAGGCACCTAGAGACACCAACATTTTACGGAAGCTTCCCCTGACTGTCCTCTACAATCTCTCCAATATTGGTTTCTGAGCTATGCACCCTCAAAGAGGACCCTACCAGGAAAGTTCCCTCCAGATACCTAGAGACACCAAACTTGTAGACAAACTTTATCTGACTCTCCTCTACATTCCCTCCAAGTTTGGTGAAGATTGGGTTTCCCTAAGGGAGTAGCTAAAGGACAATTTCTGAGGAGGGACATTTTGTGGGTAAAACCCATTCTTCGCCAGGGGTTGTAAAAGAGAGTCAGGGGAATCTTCCCTTCAAAGTTGGTGCCTCTAGGTCATTTGGGGGTCATTATATCAGGTTTAAAAAATTACAAATCCATTTATCAGAAAACAAACCCCATACATTTGTTTTTGTGATTCATTGACCTCGATGAATCACAAATCAAAATGAATCACCATTTTTCTGATTTGTCTCCATCTCTCATCAACATCCTTTCCTATATGATGCTTACTGTGGAAAAAGTACCCCTGATAGTACCTTCCCAAGGGTGGTTACTCAGAAGTGGGAGCAATGCAGTTTGCTTCCTATTTTCTGTGTTCTGGTTTTCTAATAGAGAAAACCATGTTATTCTTCTGCAGCTAGTGCTGCAAAAATCCAGGAGGGGAAGAAAGGAAAAATTCAGGAAATGTTCTTCAACATGTTTTCTCTCCCCCCCCCCACGGGGCTGCAGTGGGAGGGAGGGACAAGGGAGACATGTGCCCTGGGTGCTGTGCTGGGGGTAGGGGTTGCCAACATGACAAAACAATATTTGTACTTTGTACTGTTCTGCCCCCCTCCCCCCTTTTGTTGGTGGGTGTGCAGAATCCATGTTTGCCCTGGATGCCACAGACCCTAGTTGTGAGCCTATCCCCAGATATTCGTTTTTTTTTACCCAGGGCAAAATTTGGATTCTTGGGAATGTAGAAACAAATGTTAGCAAAATACTTATTTTGAAATGAGTGACTTTAAAAAAAAATCAAGGTCTTACTCACTCAAAGCATCTAAGGAACTGTGTTTGATCCATTAGTTTATTTTCTGTATTATTTATTTTTATTTATTTTGAATATTTTTACCTGACCTTCCTCCTTGGAAAAAGGACCCAAGGAGGCTTACAATAATGAGGAGCAATATACAGCCCAGAACATTTAAGACTTACTCAAGTTAAGAACAGGGGATTAGAGGAGGCATCTTACAACATTCAAAGGTAACATTAAAGCTACAAAGAGCATGTGAAAATAAAATAAAATTCCATTATGAGGGATAGAAACTAACATGGAAAACACTGGTGCAGTGGTTAGATGCCTATACTGCAGATAAAACTGTGCTCATGACCTGTGGTTCAATCCCTGGTAGCAGGCTCATGGTTGACGCAGCCTCTCATCCTTCTGAGGTCGGTAAAATGAGTACCCATCTTGCTGGAGGGGAGTGATGTGTAGCCTGCATTACTGTAATTAAAAAAACAAACAAACTGTAATCCGCCCAGAGACTACTTGAAGTGGTATGGGGCGGTATATAAGCAGAACACTTTGCTTTTTTGCTTTGGTGTTCATGCATGGTAATCCATCTAAAAGTCACACAATAGGTAGCCCACCATTCAGGGAAAGCTTCATGGCTGACAAATGATCTCTGCTATTTAACCCAATTATTATTTATCATTGCTATTCAAGTTTTTGTAGTGGTTTGAATGCATTATTCTATTACAAAATGTGTGGTGTCTGTTTTCATATTTTGCCCAACCTCTAAGATGGCAGGACGTTGATTACACTTAAGAAGCACAGGGTGCAGCAGTTTGCAGCTCTCTCTTTGGTGTAGGGTGTAATCATGGTATTGCTTATGTAAAAATAACATGGCAATCCTAACCCAAAGATGCACACGGCACAAGCGACAGTAGGCATGAAGATTCTTGTGCCAGCACCCCCTGCTACTGCTGTTGCTTGAGACAGCTGCTTTTGTATAGGGCTATAGGCGGACCCTTCCTACTCCTGACTGATCCCAAAGATCTGCCAATACAGGGAACTCTTGGCACAAATGTTGCACTGGCTAAAGTAAGATAACAGAAAACGGGGCAGAGAAGGGCTCCACTGAGGGAGGAGATGCATTACACAAGGTCTAAATCTGCTCCAGGCTAAGTAGTTTTCAAGTCCGTTATATTTTTAGGTTTTATATATATGCCAGTTAGTGCAAGATTCTATGTTAATTAAATTAGGAATAAAGCATTTTATTAATTAATATTAATAAAACATATCACATATATTGCAGTTACTTCCCGGATTTCCAATTTCCCCTGAATTTCCCTGAACTTTGAGGGACACCATAGGTCAGGCATGTCCAAACTTTGGCTCTCCAGATGTTTTGGACCACAACTCCCACAGTCCTTTGTCATTGGCAATCTAAGCTTAGAATTCTGGGAGTTGTGGTCCAAAACATCAGGAGGGCTGAAGTTTGGACATGCCTGCCATAGGCCAATAGCCAAGGTGATGAACAGGAGTCCCCCAGCACCACCCTCTGAGTTTTTTCCTCCAGGAAGGACTGAAGCTATTGTAAAACAGTGTCTCTAAGTCCTACCCGAGAGAAATGTCCCAGAAGGATCCAATGGCCAATGGTATCAAAAGCCGCTGAGAGATCCAGCAGAACCAACAGGGACAAACTCCCCCAGTCAAATTCCCAGTGTAGGTTGTCCACCAAAGTGACTAAAGCTGTTTCTGATGCATGAACATATCCGTCTACCTTGAGAATAAAAAGTACTGAGAATTATAGGAACATAGGAAGGGCCCTGCTGGATCAGGCCAAGGGTCCATCTAGTCCAGCTTCCTGTCTCTCACCATGGCCACATCAGATGCCTCTGGGAGCACATGAGGCAACTAGAGACCTGTCTCTTGATACCACTCCACTGCATCTGGCAATCAAACCCGCCGCAAGACCAACACAATATATAGTCCTGAAATAATAGTTATCACAGTGATTTGAAGAGATGTGACTAGTGGCTGCTCTTGGACTTGCAACAATTAGCCAAAGGGCAGCTAGTGGTCCCTATGTACTCCAAGTTTGTAGGGGGGAAGGAAATGACACATGAGTCATCCAGAAGTTGCATTAAATGTTTCCTTTACCCATTATTTTCAAACTCATTTTTAAATGTTAGAAAATAAATTCCCATTTAAAGGCAAGGTTTTGTAGATCCTTTACAATACCCCTTTTTAAATCAATGTATTTGGGTCCAAAACTCCGGATAAGTATTCTTTTTTTTCTATATTTTCTTTTTTTTCAGCTGTTTCAGTAGGAGACAGGCATTGCTGCAGGCAGTTTCTCTTCAAATCAGTGTGATAACCGTTAGTTCGTTATTTGCAGCTGCAAGACCTAGACATTTGACTGTTTTGCTCAGTACATCTGAGTGTAATGTAGTGAAGGATATATACAGTGTGCTATAACTCTGGTCTCAGTGAGATGCCTGCTGTTTAACATGTGACTAGTGATCCTGACTTGCAAATGTATTATTCATCTTTACCTGTTCCTTTAAGCTGTACTGGTAAAAACATACTGTTTTTTGCTCTGCTGGCCTGGCAACTTGACTTTCCATAGCATGATAAATCCAGACATTCTACTTACCCTGATTTTCTCCATACAGCTTTCACCAGATTGAGGGATCCTTCCATGCAGACATCATGGTTCATTTCTACTTTGACTGATACTTGCGGTTAAGCTGGAATCAGAACCCAGCAAAAAGTAAGGATCCCATTTCCTTTCACTCTTGTATTCAGAAAGTGCAGTTCATTTACTCAGGTTGCATTTAAGATTGCTCACACTGATTCAACAGGACTGCTATTATATTTTATTTTTGTATTTTAGTCTGGCTTTTGTGAACTTCCTTAAACACTTTGCTGAAATGGCAGGGCTTGAAACATAAAGTTTGAATGCATGATTAATGCATTTCTGTGAAATGTTAAAAATCAGAAGATTAATTCTTGAGTATTGATGTTTAAAATGGAAAAAAGATTCAACTTGTTGAGTTAATGTTAATAATTTGTTGATTAATTGTGAGTTTTGACATGAACAGTGGGATTTACAGGGTTTCATGATTTTACTCCTAATGGCTGGTAGGTAAAGGCTTCTTCAAAAGTTTTTTATTTTATAAAATAATTTTATACCACACCCTTCACCTCCAAAGGGTATCCACATAAATGAAAGCTACTGCTTTCCTTCTGTCATGAATAATATAGTTTGAGAACAGTTTTAGAAGTTTGTATTTAGAACAGAACTGGAATACAGCATAAAGCTGGAACAATTTGCTTGGCTTTTCCCCCATAAGCACTATGGGATAGCTTTGAACATGATTAGCTTTTAAAACTAAGACATTCGGCACTTCCTCTTACTTCCTTGTTCCGTGTCCTCTTCCTTCCTTGTCCTCTTGCAAATTAAATCTATCTTTTGGCGTCAAATAGATTTTAAATAAAGTTAACACTCTTTAAGAATTTGCACCAGGCATTATTAGTGAAGTCTACATAAAGAAGAGATTTCCATTACTAAACTCAATTGTCTATGAACCACAGGAGTTGTAGACTGAAAGCAGAGATGTTATTGGGGAAGAATAAAAAATTGTAAAGGACAAGTATGGCGCAAAAGCAAGGTCAAAATCCTGAATGCCAGCTTTCAGCAACTGTCACAGAGAGACAAAGAGAACAATTATAATAACTAGTGTAAAGAAACGAGTGAGAATACAACGAGGAAAACCTTCTTTCAGAAGATCTAATAAATGAAAGGAAAATGTAAACCTAGATTAGGAGTGCTGAATGGCCAACAGAGAAACTCACTATTTGACCTGGATGAAATAAAGAGAAAGTGCAAACAATATATAGAATATATAGAGAGAGAAACAATAAAAGGATAGCAGACTCCTTTGAAGAGGAATGCTATAGTGAAGAATCTACAAGTGTGAAAAATGAAATGAAAGCTGCTTTGGAAGAAAAAAACCTCCCAAGGCAGATGGAATAACTGATAGAATTATTTCAAGCCATAGAAACAGAATATGTCAACAAATTTAGAAAACAAAACAATGGTCCACCAACTAGAATCATTCAGTATAGAACCCAACCCCCAAGAAAGGAGATCCCAAAGTGTGCAGTACCTATTTGATGCTCAAAATGTTGCCACAAAGATTGTTATTCTATCTGTAAAGCAAGAAATGCCTGATGTTTACACTGGATACCAAACATGAAGAGGTACACAAGATCAAACTGCAGATATGCACTGGCTGCCAATGTGCATCAAAGAGTTACATAATGGATTATGAGAAGCTATGGATTGTTCTGAAGTGGTTGCGCCTCAGCACTTGATGATCCTGATATGTAGAAGGTGGATAAACAGAATGGTTTCCCATAGGTAAAGGTGTTGGGTGTTTTATCTATCTAGTCTGTATGCAGTACATATAACAGGGAAACCTGGACGAGATTCATACAAAAGAGGAGTAAAAACTGTGGAATACACACCAGCAACTTAAGATATGCAGATAAGACCATCTTACTGGCAGAGAGCAGAAATGACTAGAAAGAAACAACTTCTGTTTAAAATGAAAGAAGAAAGTGCCAAAGCAGGACTGCAGTGGCATATGATGTCAAAAATCTTCACTACAGAAGCACGACACAACTTGAATGCTGACAATGAAGATATCAAAATTGTTAAAGATTTTGTATTGTTGAATCTTCAATCCAAAGGAAGACTGCAGCCAAGAAATCAGAAGAAGACTGAGATTCAGAAGGGCAGCAATGAAGAAATCAGAGAAAGATCCTCAAGTTTAAGAATGTGTCATCTAGAGACCAAGACCAGGAAAATTCACACGAATGTATTCCAAATTACTCTAATACAGGAGTGAAAGCTAGACAATGAAGAAAGCTTACAGGAGAAAAATGAATGATTTGTTTGCAACATGTCGCTTGGAAAGCTTTGTGGATACCCCGGACAACTAGAACAACAAAGAAGTGGCTCCTTGATCAAATCAAACCAGAACGTTCTCTCGAAGCAAAATATGATGAAAATGAGCTTGTCATTATGTCACATTGTGAGAAGACAAGACTTGCTGGGGGGGGGGGGGGACAATAATGCCAGAAAAAAACCTTAAGGCAAGAAACAAAATAGGAGATGAATTGATCCCCGTAAAGGAAGCCACAGCCTTGAGTTTACAAGAACTGCACAAGGCTGCTGAGCACAAGACATCTTGGAGGTCATTCACTCACACATTATATGACACTGTGCATAGCAACAACATTGAGCCATGACTACAAACCCAGTTGGGAAGATAACAAGGAACCTGCATGCATTCCATTGGACAACCTGACATAGATTGTTCCTATCATCAACATAAACATACGCACAGCAAGTTACAGTGCACTGCAGATGACAGAGGTCAAATGCATATTAGACACACATTGGATCCTCAGCTTTTCATTAATTAAAAACACAACTGAAGGGAACTACCCTTTCAGAACTGGATTTGCCCTCTCACAGAGCTACAAGGAGTGGCTTTTTAAAATCATCATTCTAAGCCCAGGTGTTGTTTTTACTGTGTGTTGTGCCCATGCTGCCAAAAGATAGATCATCACCTTTGCCCATCCCATGTCTTGCAGGCTGGGATAAGGTATTTGCCTTGCAGTAGTGCATTATGGCGCAGGAGCCTCGTGGCGCAGTGGTTAAATGCCTGTACTGCAGGTAAAACTGTGCTCACGACCTGGGTTCAATCCCCGGTAGCAGGCTCAAGGTTCACTCAGCCTTCCATCCTTCCGAGGTCGGTAAAATGAGTACCCAGCTTGCTGGGGGGGCAATGTGTAGCCTGCACACTGTAATTAAAATTGTAAACCGCCCAGAGACCACTTGTAGTGGTATGGGGCGGTATATAAGCAGAACACTTTTGGCCTGAGTGTGAACCCTGTTTGAAGATTTGCTCCATAAAGGGGTTCTAGTGTCCAGTTCTCTGTCACCTAACACTGAAAACTCAGCTCAGTTCTGCTCTGCTTCCTAGACCTCAGAAATGGCTACATCATGTGCATACTCTGAAACTGGAAACAGCTTGAAAATATAGAACAAATGTCATACAGGTCTCTTAAATCTGCAGTGGTGCAATTATTGCTAATGCCTACTCTTGTACCTCGCCTTGATTAACAACATGAATCAAACATTTATGTAGTATTTTTCTCCCAGCAAAATCATAGTACAGTCTGTTTTTTTCTAAAGGTTCACTGCCTCATTGTTCAAACTGCTGCCAGCACCACTCAAAGGCAGTTATCTCATGGGGATTAATGCAGGAGCATCAAATGCTAATGTTTTTAGCTTTTTACAGATCTAACATCCCTTCCTGGATCTATCCCATATTTTCTTATAATCAGCTCCCCAGGCCCAAAGTACAACCACCTGACATGGCCATTCTATTTCCTTGGTGACTTTTCAGTCTGAAAATAATTCATGCAGTACTTGTACCAAAAGGATCACATAATGATCAAGCTTGGATGTTCTTGTACAAATGATGCTACAAAAAAAAACCTAGAGATTGCAATGCAAAAAAAAAAAGTTGACTGGTGATCCTTTTCCCCTTCTATTTCCCTCCCCAAGAATAAAGTAATAAAATGTAGTGCAATTCATTGGCCCAGACTCCTGCAATGTTCCTGCTGAGCCAAAGCCTTAAAAATAAGGTTGGAATCTTAAGAGTGTGAAATTCAGCCCATTAGTCTGATATGGAAATTCGGCATTATGACATCATGGAACTGTATCAAACTACATGTTTTAAATCATCATTTACAGTCATGCAAATAATTTTATTCACAGTAGAACTGACCAGGGAGAGAGGTGGCTTAGTCAGGATTTGTCGCAGAGTGGTTGTTTATTAGCGGAAGACTGTGAGAGCTGTGTAAAAGAGTGTGGGCTTTAACAAGCCTGATAGCAGTGCTAAAAATAAAGACGCAAACACAGCCAGTGATTCCCATCACCAAATAAACTGTATTAACAAAATTGGCAGGCATATACCTCATAGACAGTCCTGTAGTCCAAACTCTCGGGATCCAAATGGACAAAGTAACGTGCTGCTCATTCCATCTTCATCCCACACAATACAGGACAAACTCTCTTACTTTTATACATGTGGTTCATGCAACCACTGCTCAGCAATTTGATAACTGAGCATGTCCAAACTGCTCTGTCTTGAATCATCCCCAATTGCATCATCCCCAATTGCATCTTCCCTTGCAATATGACAATCCTAAATCCATTTTATATAAACCTTAACAGGATTATGTAGAGCCTTGGAGTGTAGTTCATTTAAAAATACTAGTTACACACATATGTATTTGAAAGTCTGAAAAAGTACTGTTGTGCTCAATTTTAAAACTATAAACCTCACATTTCAATTAAAATGCTTGCATTTTGTTTGCATGAAAGTTTGCCCTCTAGTTCGGTGCATCCTGAGATTTATCTCTCCACCCAAAAGCACAGAAATTCCAAAAGCTTCATCGAGCTAGCACCCTAAAAACTGGAAACCTTAAAGCTACACAGAATCACACTGTGTATTTCTTCCTCTCTCCAAACATTTCTGGAGTTTTCAATTCTGCCATATTACGATAACTCCTTGGTATCTGTGGTTTTACAGATTTAAGTCCCAGAGCTTTAATTTTACACCAAGTTTTGTTTGGACTGTTTGCCTGCTTGACATATGAGAGGATATAAAGACCTCTGCTTTGTACTCTGTGTAGCTTTCATTGATTCTGAGCAGGGCTAGCCTCAATGGACCAGCTCAAATGTCTTACCATTCAAGAATATTAATTTTATGCCTGTGGTGAAGTATTGACAGCTTGACTGATGACCTGCATCTGAGAAGGTCTATGGCTTTTATATTGCGCCCTTACAAATTCAGATCTGCTTTTTTGTGAGGTAAGCTTATATTCCTATGAACTTATATGAAAATAATATTTTAGTTTGTCCTAACAGGCTGCTGGTGTACTGTGTCACCAGGCTTCACCACCAAGTTTATTGGCATGCAGGGCACCCTTCCTTCCCCCCTTGATAGACAGAGGCATTAATATGTATAATTACTATATAAGCACATTTTCCAATGCATCATAACACCCCAGATCTAAAGGCTAGTGCACATGGAAGTAGAATTCTGAGTAGACCTCAATGACTAAGCTGTACTCTCTTTCTCCCAGACCTTGTGGAACTGTGGGATGGAGACAGGTTTTTGCTCACAGCAAGATCTATTCTGCATTTTCATTTAACATATTGGCAATCACTATATCTGTAGGCATCAGTATATATGTGCTAGATATGGGCATGGAGCTGAAAATGAATTAGGAAGTTCATCTAAAATTGACACTTTGTTGATTCGGATTGATTCGGGTTTGTCCAAACTACAGGACCTGAACTTTCCCAAAGCAACACATTTGGGGCAATGCAATGGATATCCTGTTTTGTTGCCCTCCCCCAGCATGCCCCACCCTCCCTGCCTTTTCCTGCTCTTGCCTCTTTTCCTCCACTGCCCACATCATCTGAAGAAGCCTATGATGTCATCTCAAGTGAACAGGGCCCTTGATTGCTGCCATGACACCACCTCCTCCCTTGACCCTTGCCCAGCCTGGCTTATAAAAGCAGCCAGGCTGATGAGCACTGAATGGGCCACTCCAATAATTAATGGACCTGTCATCTCCCCTATGCTCATTAATATCTATATGAGACCACTGGGGGGGTCATTAGGAGGTATGGGATTTTGTGCCATCAGTACATTGATGACACCCAGCTCTATATCTCCTTTTTTCCATCTGCAGTGTATGCCATTTTGACCCTGGATTGCTGCCTGGACACCATTCTGGGATGGATGAGGGTGAATAGACTGAGGTTGAACCCGGGCAAGACGGAAATTCTCTGGGTGAGGTGCCTGGTGTTGGCGGGTTAGGAAACTCTCAATTTTGGGGGGAGGGTGACTCCATGCAGGATGAGGTGTGCAGTCTTGGCATAATTTTGGACCCAGCATTCACTATGGAAGCCCAGGTGGCGTCAGTGGTCCATATAGTGCATTACCATCTTCAGCGGATTGCACAGCTGTGCGCATTTCTGCACCCTGGCACTCTCACTACATTGGTCCATGCACTAGTAGTCTCAAGATTAGACTACTATCATGCTTGTGGCTGCCTTGGAAGTTAATGCAGAGGCTCCGACTGGTGCCAGAAACTGTGGCCAGACTTGTATCAGGTACTAAAAGATTCCATCATATCACCCTGACGCTGGCTGCATTGCACTGGCTGCCGATCTGTTACCACTTTGAATTCAAGGTTCTGATGTTGACATACAAAGCCCTAAATGGTTTGGGACCTTGCTATATTTCGGAACAGCACCTACCCCAGAGTACAGCCCGGGTCCCATGCTCGACACAGGTAGGTCACCTAAGGGTGCCAACACCAATGGAGGCCCACAAGACAGTAACAAGGAATTTGGCCTTTTCATTGGCAGCTGCCCAATTGTGGAACCAGTTCCTCTCAGAGATCTGCCAGGCCTCCACACTCCTGGTGTGAGGGTTCTGTCTTTGCCCAGGCTTCCCACCCTTCCAATTTCAAAGAAGGCATGTCTTGAAACGAATAAACAACTTTCTATTGGTTCTTCAACTACAAATGAGGTTCTTTTCCTTACAACAGTTTCAACATCCTTAACTTCAGTAACAAATGGATTGTTCTTCCCTTCATAATTAGGAGTTCTTAAAGAGAAATCAAATTCCCCACCTCCACCTGGGGACAGCTGCGTTCACCACCTATCTCCTCCTCTCTCTCGAAGAGCCGTGGCTCCCCCACTTGTATTCCAATTTCCAACCTCCTTCCCGGAGAGACGGGGTTTCCCCACTTGCACCCCAACCTCCGAAGTTGATCTGTGTCCAGGGCGCCTTGGCTGACGGGGTTGCAACGGGTAGTCTTCCCTCTGGGTCAGATCCATCTGGGTGTTCAGCTTCCTGGCTTTGGCCTCCTTCCGTACCTTGGCCAGCCATTGTTCCAGTTCCAAAGTCTTTCTTATCTCCTTCCCATTGCGATTGTATTCACGGGCCTCTCTCTCTCCCCAATAGGAACAACCTTTATTGTGCACCCTTCTTCTATAACTCTCTGCCTCCTTCTAGGGCATCATCATCCGTTCCCAGTTTCCCGTCCATGGATCCTCCATCCACACCCACTCCCAATCTGGAGGTAGAACCTTTTGCTTCCCCTTTTTAGCTTCTCCAAACCCCACCTCCACCACTCCTGATTGGTGGGGCCTTCCCGCCATTTCTTCTCCTTTATTTCCTGTCACACCAGAGGCCTCTTCCTTTTCCTTCTCCTTCTGTTCCTCTATGATCTTAAGAGCATCATAAAACCCCTTCCATAGCATGGTTCTGTCCATAGAATCCAAGGGGGCCTCCTTCGGGAATGTTCCCCTGCTCTTCTGCTTCTCCAACCACGCATCCCCCTCTGCCTTGCGCTGTGCAGGGGTCACTCTTTCTCGCTCGGAGAAGTTCCCCTCACACCCGGTCATCAAAAAAAATGATTGAATACTTGGCTATTTAAATCTGCTCTCTCTGGTAACTAATTCTTTCACTTATCTATGGACTCTGTGATTTGTTCTCACATGTCCTTAGCTTCCTCAGCTTATTTCTGATTTTTATGACTATGATGTTTGATCTAATTATGGTTTTATTATGTATTATTTTGTTGCCTTATTATTTTATGTTATTGTGTATTGTATATGGTTTCTTTTGTGGTCGTAAACTGCCCAGAGTTGCTGTGTGTCAGATGGGTGGCATAAAAATCAAATAAATATTTAAATACATAATAAATCTGCCACATGCCTGAGCCCCTCAGTTGAGAGGCAGGGACATGTGCAGAGACAGGCAAGCCTGCAGGAGCCAGCTCTCAATGTGTCAGTGGAAACGGCAGCAGTGGAGGAGGCAGTGGCAGGAAAAGGTAGGGAAACAACGGGTACAAGAGGGAAGGGGTTGGGGGCAGGTTATGTAGGTGGGGAGGCAGCCAGGGCAGTTGCTCTTTTTTAAAAGGCATGCACCAGGCTGTCTGGAAGAAGAAAAAATCTGGAAAAAATCCATCCTTCCGAGGTCGGTAAATTGATACCCAGCTTGCCGGGGGGGGGGATGTGTAGCCTGCATAATTAAATTGTAAACTGCCCAAAGACTACTTGAAGTGGTATGGGGCAGTATATAAGCAGAAGACTTTGCTTTGCGATGCTTTGGAATGAACCAGTGATCTGTGATTCATTTGGGAAAAATAAATTTGTGGTTCATGGACTTCCAAGAACCAAGACAAACCACCATTCTGGAAGTTCACTATTATGAACTATCTCTATTATGAATATTAGTATGTGTGCACATCTGTATACATATTCATATTCAAAGATAAAAACATATTTTAAGGGTGAAAATGTCTGGGGCTGTAATATGAGGGCAGATTACAAGATTTCAAATGTCTCTCCCATAATTTTTCAGGGACCTTCAGGCATGGATAGAAGGCAAAGAGTAGAGCAGGTGCGACAAATGTGTGGTCTTCCAAACACAGCCGAACTACTCCTGTCATCCCATATCTTTCACAAAGTTGGTGAGGACAGAGGTAAGCCACAGCCTGACAACCTAGGGAGATCCACCACAGAGTTTGTAGGCAATAGGAGTATCCTATGTATGTAAAAAGAGGAAGGCTATGTAAAGAGATAGGTGCCGAACATCCCAAGAGGATGGGGTCACATTATGTTTAATTACTAAACCTATAAGGTGGAGGGAAGGGGAGAAACTGGATACAGCACTGTTTTTTTCTGATGACAGCCATGTGCCCTCAGTGTTGTCTAATTCCATTTTCTCCACCGTGGCCTTCGTGAAGCCACACAGATGGGTTTCCCAGGCGCCTTAGCGCTAGAGGTGGGACTTTCCTAGCAACAGGAAAGATTGTTAGTCTCCTCCCACCTGCACTGCGCATGTGCGAGCGGGCTCCCACCCAAACACCTCAGTTCCCTCGTACCGCCCACGCTAAGAGGTCGCGTTTTCATAGTCTCCTCACTATTCTACTTTCTTCAGTTTTATGGCCTTTCAGTCTCCTTTTAAATGCTGCATATCCTGCAACGGGAAAATCCCCATTCAGACGGGCACCAAAAGTGTCTCTTCTCTTTGGGAGAATCCCATCGCCCGGACAACTGTTATATCTGTAAAGGCTTCAGTTCGCAGGCCCTTAAAAATCGTTGGGTCTGACTGAATGCTTTCTTACAAGTTCTCCGTCCTACATCCATGGAGTCTGCTCCATCTCATTCAACTTCTGAGTCATCTTCTTCAGAGTTACACCGGAAAAAAGAGTCGAAGAAGTGACTTCCCATCCTTGACCGTCCGCGAAAAAAGTCATCTTCAACTTCGACGGTTTTGAAATCCAAACTACCTTCTACGGCTGTTGGCCCTTCTAAAATGGCTTCGCATGCCGCTAAGGAGTTTTCAACTCAGGAATCTTTGGCCTCCGACGTTATCGTTCTTGAAGCCGATCCTTCATCGCTGCCTCCTGGACAACCGAAATCTAAATATGAGCCACTCTTTCCGTCTGACTCTTCTTCAGCCGATTCTTCTGATGGTGAGGAACCCCCTAACATTTCTAAAATGTCTGACCTTTTTACGCAGGTGCCCATGGAGAGCTTGGTTACTGACACCTTTTTCTCTCCATCTGCGGTTTCGAAGCAGACCACTGTCAGTCCTGGGGGAACGCCTATGGCTCCCTTACTTACGCCAGAGCCAGTTGCCCGCAGTCTAAGAACGCTCGGTTGCATCAACATCATGACTCCTCGATAGAGCCTCGAGTTTCTTCGGCTCCGGCCTCTGTCCATACCGACGCACCTTCGCTGGCCTTGACTTCACACTCCTGGACAATTGGTTGGTGGTTGCGGACTCTCGAGATCAAGCCCATGCTCACATAGAGTTGGCCTACAAGTAAAGTGTTCTTCCAGCACCTGAATTCCTACACCTTTGATCTTTCTTTGAGAGGGATATAGAATTTGGTGCTCAGGGTTCTCCTCAAAGAGAAGCTTGGTAAGGCTTTCCCTTAGAAACATAAGAAGAGCATGTACTGAATCAGGCCAAAGGCCCATCTAGTCCAGCTTTCTGTATCTCACAGTGGCCCCACCAAATGCATCTGGGAGCGCACAAGACTAGATATCTGTCTCCTGATACCACTCCCCTGCATCTGGCCCCTGAAGTACCCCATCTTTCCTCTCACCTTTTGCAGCCCTTGTTTTCTCTACTTTAAGGCTTTGTAGGAAGAAACACTCATTCCCCCCCCCACACCACCTGCCACAGTTGTCTTCTATTTGCATTTCCTCCCCACACCTTTCTGCTTCAAGGGTGGATCAAGCTCAGGGCAGTGCAACACAACATGACCAGGGACATCAAAGAGACAGCAGGTTGTCTGGCTATGCAGCAAGTGCACTGGGTTTCACTGTCTTCAGCCTCTAATGGTGTGCTATAGACACATCACATTCATTTTAAATGAACTCTGAGTTCATTCGGAAGTCACAGAAACCACTGTGCCAAAATGACACACTCCTCGCATGCTTTGCTCCTTATGTGTTATCAAGGTCATAGCTGCCACCTGTCAACAAGCAACTTGAATACTCTGCATTTTCCATGCAAATTTATTTGGGTTCTCCAACTCCCATCTTTTGCTGTATCCAGAGCCGCTTTATTCAGAGAGCAAAGTGGGAGTTTTCCCAGGGCCCACTGTCTAAATGGGGCCCAGATGAAGAGAGGAGGAGGAGGAGGAGGAAGAAGAAGAGAATGCCCAGAGGCTATCTTGGAGGGCTTCCTACTTAGCCCCATGCACGGTGGTCCCAGGCTTTGACAATAATAAGCACACTGGTTCAGCTTTTATGTCCCTCCACCTCGATGGTCCCTCAGTGGTGAGTCTCAAGCAGCAACTGCTTGGCTGAACTCATTGGGTACTTGCCTGTTCACTGAGAAAAAGCAGAAGTCAGTTGCTAGGGAGTCATTCATTGCCACAAGGGTGGGATTTCCAGGTGTCCACCATCTCCCGGCCTTCAGCTTCAGTGGGGGACCAGGAGTTGCCCTCTTGTACCTTGGATGCTCAGCTAGGTTGTGCTTAGAGTCGGGATTCACTGCTGCAATGCCATGTTACTCTGCCTAATGACTCCTCTGAAGTTTTCTGTTCAAGCAGAGATGTGGAAGGGGCATGTCTTTCTTGTGACAACAACAACAACAACCCATAAACATGTGACCTTGTTGTGGTGGTGGGGCTTGTGTGCTTCAAGGGCGCAGTGGGCTATGCTGTACAGGTTCAACCATAATAGACAGGCCACTGTCAAGAAGCCAGACAAAAGGTGCCTCCCGAGCTAGATAGTTTGAAAGACGCATAAGAATCCCAAACCGGATTGGTTTACGCCTGGGTCAACAAGGACAGCATTAGATAGTGAAGTCCCAGGGTATCTGGTGACAAATGGGCTGCAGGGCTCAGGGCATCCGGCTGAGCAACCAGGGCCGGCCCCTGCAACGCTACTGGAAGCAAACCAGCATCAACCTGAAGTTCCTAATAACAAAAATCCTATACAAGCAAGGCAGAAATTTTCAACATCGACATTGTGACTTCTTATTATAAGTCCAGTCTGAATAGACGACGATATCTGAAAATAATGCACAACAACTGGCAGGAATTGCAGCCAGAATCAGACCTAACAGAACAGAGGCTCGCTGGTCAGCAATGATTCATCACCTGAACTAATGTTTTCACACAACTTTAATTAAACGAAATGCAACGCAATATACAAGCTGCAGAAATTCAAGCAATTCAGAAAAACCAAAATATCAGTGTACTGCAGGTAGTGGTGGTAGAGAGGAAGAATCAACACATCTAGATTTACCTAATAATAATCAAATACAAGCCTCACTGATAAAAGGCAGCTGTCTGAAGACTAAGAAAAGCTTAAAGAAAGAATAATGAATCACATGAAGACCTGTGAAGAAAGAATAAGACTACTATCAATTAAATTCATGCCTAAGAAGGAATATCAAAGAAGCTCTAGAAATTGTTAAACAGCAAATAAGAGCAGTCTCAAAGAAGATTCAAAGATATGAAGCTAGAATAAAGCGATTTCGACAAAATAGGCTTTTCCAGTGTAACCAGAAGATTTTTCACCAGTCAATTTCTATCCAGACTGCAGAACAGACAACAGGTAGCAGAATAAAACCGTCATCAAATGAAATGCTACACTTCTGGCAGGATATCTGGGATAATCCCAAGAATTATAATAAGCAAGCAGGTTGGTTAGAGACAGTCAAATTGACTACAGATGCTGCTAGCTTAAATGAATGAATATTACATCTCAAATGGTAAAAGCAGGAACTAAGAAAATTAAGAATTGGACTGTCCTTGGAGAAGATGAATTGCATGGATTTTGTCTGAAACATCTAACCAGTATGCATACAAGTCTTGCTGAACCATTTGACCAAACAATCCAGCAAGTTGAAATAGATCAATGGCTAATAACAAGAAGAAAATATTTAATTATGAAAGATCTGAGCAAAGGGTTTATACCTACCAACTATCATCCAATTACGTGCTTGCAAAACAATGTTCAAACTCCTTACAGGAACAATTGCCGATACCATCCAGAGCTACTTGATACGAAACAACTTATATACCCTTCTGAACAAAAGGTCAATTGTAAGAATAGCCGGGGCACCAAAGATCAGCTACTTATTGACAAGATTATAATTGAAAACTGTAAGAGATGCAGAACCAACTTGCATGAGTATAAAAAAAGTATTTGACTCTTTGTCACATGACTGGATATTAAAAAAATTAGAATCAGCAGGAATTATTGGAGGTGTCCAAGAGTTTATCAAGGCAGCAATGAAAAAATGGAACACCAAGCTAACCATTGATGATGAACAAATTGGCCATGTCAACATCAGGAGAGGAATATTCCAAGGTGATTCACTAGTACCCCTGCTGTTTGTAATTGCTCTAATTCCACCCACAAACGCATTGAATAAGACAAATATGGGCTATCAAATATTAGAAACATCAAGCTGAATAAACCATTTGCTGTATATGAAGGATTTGAAGCTGTATGGGAAATCACAACAAGAAATAGAGTCAATTCTCAATAAAGGACAAATTTTCAGAAATGATATTGCAATGGAATTCAGATTAGACAAGTGTGCAACCCTCAGCATCATCAGAGGAAAGATAGTATTTATTTTATTTATTTTATTTTAGGATATTTTTACCCCACCTTTCTCCTTGGAAAAGGACTCAAGGCGGCTTACAGTAAGGAGGGATAATATACAGTTCAATACAATTAAGACATGATCAAGTATTTGAGAAAAAGGAATTGAGGGACATCTTACAGCATTAATAGACAACTCTGGTTACCGCATCTCAAGAAAGACATAGTGGAACTGGAAAAGGTGCAAAAGAGAGTGACTAAAATGATTACTGGGCTGGGGGACCTCCCTTTTGAGGAAAGGCTAAAAAAAAGGGGGCTCTTTAGTCTGGAAAAAAGGCGCCTGAGGGGGGATATGATAGAGACATACAAAATAATGCAGGGCATGAGTAAAGTGGATAGAGGGAAGCTCTTCTCCCTCTCCCAAAATACCAGAACTAGGGGACGTACACTCAAATTGAGGGCTGGGAGAGTAAGAACAGACAAAAGAAAATATTTTTTTACCCAGCGTGTTGTTAGTCTGTGGAACTCCCTGCCACAAAATGTGGTGATGGCATCTGGCCTGGATGCCTTCAAAACGGGATTGGACAGATTTCTGGAGGAAAAGTCCATCACAGGTTACAAACCATTAATGAGATGTGTAATCTCCAGGCTTAAAACCAGGGTACTTCAAGGAACAGATGCAGGTATCAAGTGGTATCAAGAGACAGATCTCTAGTCTTGCTCGCTACCAGACACATTTGGTGAGGCCACTGTGAGATACAGAAAGCTGGACTAGATGGGCCTTTGGCCTGATCCAGCATGGCTCTTCTTATGTTCCTATGACAACATTACATTAAAGCTACAAGGTTATAAGTAGTTATAAACACAAAGTCTATGTAAACCTATAGATTCATATAAAATACACATGGTTGTCCATCATTCAGGGAAAGCTTGCCTGAAGAGAAAGGTCATTGCCTGTTTCCGGAAGGACAACAGAAATTAGGCAGTCCTGAAAGACTGAAGGAATTGATATGACTAATAACTTCATAAAATCATTGAATGAAGAAGAATCATATAAGTATCTTGGAGTATTGCAAGCAGATAACATCAAGCATACAGAAGTAAAGAATAAATTTAGCCGAGAATACCTCAGAAGAGTTAGAAAGATACTAAAATCAAAATTAAATGGCAAGAATACTATCCAAGGCATAAACACGCGGGCTATTCCAGTCATGCGATACACAGCAGGTATTATAAATTGGACCCAGGCAGAATTAGAAGAATTAGATTTAAAGACAAGAAAAGTGATGACAATAAACCATGCATTACATTCACAAAGTGATATCAGTAGGCTCTACTTACCAAGGAAAATAGGAGGTAGAGGCCTCTTGCAAATTCATCAAACCGTTAAAGAATTAAAAAAGGAATATTTGACTATCTTCAGCATAGTGAAAATGCTGTACTTAGGTCAATAGTTACTGAAGGCAATATAAAGAAATATCAAGAAACTAAAGAAGAATTTTAAAGTCATCATATGCAAAGCCGAATAGAGAACTGTCATAGTAAAGCACTGCATGGTCAGTTTATAAGAGACACCAATGATAAGATCAACCAAGAACAAACATGGCTCTGGTTAAGAAAAGCAACATTGAAGAAAGAAACTGAAGGACTAATCATGGCAGCTCAAGATCAAGCCTTAAGATCAAATGCCATAAAGGCGAAAATTGATAAATCATTGCAATATAGTAAATGCCGATTGTGCAAAGAAAAAGATGAAACTGTAGATCACATCATCAGCTGTTGCTCAAAAATCACTCAGACTGATTATTTAGCCCATCATAATAAAGTAGCAGCAATGCTCCATTGGAACATATGCAAGAACTGGTGGGAACAATCAGACAGAAAAGGTTACCAAAAATGAAGTTATCAAGGTGCTCTGGGATTTCAGAATCCAATGCGACAGACACCTTGCCCACAATACATTACAACAGTATACAAGCAAGGAAACAAAGTTCAAATCGTCAATGCAGCAATACCAGGACACACAAGAGTAGGCGATAAAGAGCTAGAGAAGACAACCAAATATCGGGACTTAGGGCACTTTTACACGACCTCTAAAATCCGCCTGCAACTTAAATTCGGACCAGAGATCGTGGGGGTCTGTCACTCTTCCTGTATTCCCACCCCTCCGCACTCCATTCTTCCTGTCTGCGTGAGGGGAGGGAGAAAAAAAGGGAGAAAAAAACTGCAGGCTCACCTCCGTCTGCTGGTTGAAGCAGCCCCGACAAGCACCGTACTGATTCCTGTCTCTTAAAGGGGCAGCAGGAACAAAAACAAAACAAAACAGAAACCGAGGGAGCCCTGCTACAATGCACATCGGAAGATTTTTTACTTCCTGGAGGCCAGGTACTTGAAAAGTGTGCTGGGACGCGCTTAGGTGGGTGTGGTCGTACTTTATTTTGTTTAAAGTCTGGAGCTGGTGGGAAAACATTTTTAAGCTCCAGATCTGGGAGCCCTTTGCCTCAGATTTTAGGGGTCGTGTAAAAGCGCCCTTAGAAAGAGAAATCAAAAAGCTATGGAATAAGAAAGCAAGAACAACACCAATAATAATAGGGTGCAATTCCAAAAGACCTGGGTCAACATCTGAAAACCTTCGGCATTGACAAGATCAACATCAGTCAAGTACAAATTGCAACATTATCAGGAACAGCATATATTCTATGAAGATCTTGGAATTGAGCTCGATCATTGAAGAAGGCCAACTTCAGCTTAATACCAAGCAGCTGTGTTTGCAAGAAGAAGAAGAAGAAGAAGAAGAAGAAGAAGAAGAAGAGGAAGAAGAAGAAGAAGAAGAAGATGATGATGATTATAGCACTACAAACAAGTATTAGTTTCCTCAATAAGGTGCAGCATTCAGTCCAACAGCAAGGAGGAAAGTCATTCTTGTACAGTAAACAAAATACATGTTATTGAAAGTAGGCATATTACATGGAAATATGTGGGGTTCTTTAAAAAAAGCTATGGGAGGTATGCAATATTCTTTTACATTGCTGTGTTGTTTGTGTTTTTTTACCTAAGCCTTATTCACTTATTTACTGCTACCAAAATTACATTAGCAATTCAGTCTTATTTATGTTATATTACATTGTTCATATTGTGCGACCTATTTAGGTTGGAGGGATGGGAAAGGGAATGAAGGGGGGCACTAATAACATATTTTTTGCCCAGGGCCCACCAGAACCTTGAATTGGTCCTGACTGTGTTGTATTGAATTCTGTTATAGTGTGTTGTATTTTGGTGCTGGTGGCTTCTGAAGCACTGACTATACCTAGTACAGGAGCAGCTGTGCCTTCTTGTTCAGAATTTGGGAATACTGTAAAGGAAAAGGGTCTGTGTGATAGAGCAGCTAAGACAGTGAGCAGCACAGGACAAAGCCCCTGGTTGAGATATTGCACGTGGAATTAACAAACAAGGGAAGCCACTGTTCTCTCAATGCCTCTCCCTCTGACTCTTTTCCCTATCTGTGAGATGGGAAGTCATATTAGTCTCTTGTGTTACAAACTGTTTAAGGATTGCAGCTAGGGAGTACACAAGACGCACAATGAAAATGCTGCACAAAGTTTTAAGCATTATTAATTGTCCTGTTTAAGATGACCCCTGGAGTAGGGAAGACAAAATTCCAGCCCAAGCATAGAATGTTGTTTTTGCATGCAGTGGATGGTTTGGGTGGAAATGAGAGTTTTCTCTTAGCTCTGAGATGCTGCAAAAGAAATAGAATTGTGTTGAGTTGCCGGGGGCAGTGGTGGAGAGAGAAGAAAAGGCTTAGAGGAGAAGTCAGATGGGGCATTGCTCAAAATTCCCCAGAGACTCCTATGGTTTTTGGACCTTGTGGTTTTGATACATCGCAGTCAAATGAGATTCCCCCCCCCCCCGAGGACATTTCACTTTCATTTCACCTGGATTACAAGAAACCAGGAAGTAGAGAGAAGATAACAGGCACAGGTGAACTGAAATACGTTTTCTATACAGAACAGAATACAGTATTTTGTTTCTGTTTATCAGAAAGGGCAGATGTGTTAGAGAAACACTTATTATGCCCTGCAGCCGCCGCAGCATTCCTTCTTTGAGATTTTTAACAGTGGGTTGTTAAAATGAGTCTATTATTCTCGCCCAGTATGCAAAATACCTGTTTATTTCAGCATCCACCTCTGTGAGTACACTAAATCCATTATGGTCTTTTTGACAGCCATAATGGGTTATACGCTCGGGGCCGTTATTGCTGCATATGAAACTCTTCTCCACAGTCTGCTTTTCCTTGGAAGAGACTGAGGCTTCCTCTCTGCAAGCAAGCAACCAAATGAGGGGAAAGAATTATGAGGCAGTCCAGTGGAGTGCACTACTTCGTCCTGCAGGTGAGGGGATGCCATATTTCAAGGTATTCCATCATGTCATTTAAAAAGAAATGAGGAGGTGGGGAAATCTTCCTGGATTACTGTTATTCTTGTTCTTTCATTCATTTGCTACATAAGAGACATTGTGGTTGTATTTGTTATTACAAAATGGGAGTATTCAAAAATCGCTTCTTCCATAAGCAAGCCCAAATGCTGAAGTCCATCACACTGCCTTAGAATCTGCTGCCTGTTAGCTGCCTGCTCCTCCCGGTGCAAGTGATCCAACATGAAACACGTTTTAGGGCACAATACTGTACATCTCCAGATCTTGTTGGAAGAAGTGAAGATTTGTGCAATCCAAAGGCAGTAGGTAGGCAGGCAGGCAGACACAGACAGACAGACGATCTGTCAGGGGCATCTTCTTCTACATGCAGATTGACAGTCACCCAACATTAGGGCATAGACTTTCAAGGGAATTCCTTCCCTCATCTGATAATTAAGGTTGCACAATCTTTCAAGCGTGTCAGATTATCACACCCAGTTTGACAAAATGGATCAGGGATTGGCCAATGTGTGGCCCCTTGGGCCAAAGCCCCAGCACCTCATATATCCCCAAATTTAAGAATGACTCCAAAAGGTGTTAGAAATTTTGCCTTACCTTGACTCCTGCTGGCCATATATGTTACCTCAGATATAACCAGTGCTTCAGAAGCCACCACAAAAGAGAACACCACAAAACACACACACAAGAAAACCCCAGTCAGATGTGACATCTACTTAACCCGCTTTTTTAAAAAAAATTGTACAGTTGGGAGAGGGGGGTAGGTTCCCTGAGGTATGGGAGTCAATGAGTCTGACTCCTCCCAGTTGCAGTTAGCCTGGGAGAAAATTGGAGGGATACAATTAGTATAAGAGACAATAAATATATTTTGCCGCCGCAGCCATACCACCCTGAAGCCCGTTCTCAGAAGCAAAGCAGGGTCAGGTCTAATTAGTACTTGGATGGGTAACTACTTGGGAACACCAGGTGCTGTAGGCTAGGCAAAAGGCCCTGCGACAGGCCAGCCGAACTCCCCCCCCCCCAAAAAAAAATCACATCAAAACAATGGTGGACCCCACCACCAAGTGGGACAAACGCTAAAGAAAAAGAAGGCGGGGGGAGAAGACAATAAATATATTTGGTGAAATCAGCTGTAGTCTATGAAAGCAAAGCATGTTACTCTTTAAAGGTGCTACAAATGTCTTTGTTGTTCTCTCTCCCCCCACCCCTCCCCCCAAAAAGACTGTGAACCTTTTCATTCTTTGTAAGGTAAATAATAGGATATGGGGGTTAGTCTATAAAAATCAAGTGAAGTCAAGTGAAGTGCAGTATCTTTGTTAATCTAGCAAACTGGAATCCTGTAATGGCTGCTCTTAACATACTGCGCCTTCAGATAATCCAGGGAGAGTACCATGTGGAATTATTTTAATAAGAAGAGGGATGAAATAATAAGCTTCTACTAATGAGAAGTCCGGCTTCAAATTAGAGTTGACAAGGAAGCTTGTTTTTATTTATGTATGTGAGGGTGTACAGAGAGGTTCAGACCACCCTCCTCCGAAATAATAGCAAACCTTAAAGTAGTCGTCCGATGGACTCTGGAGTAATAGATCCCAGGTTTCATTCCTCCCCTCCCCCCACACTGCTTCTTAGCAGAATAGCTGTGTTTGTTCACTCTGTTGTCTGGCATCCTGTCAAGATATCCTGCAGCCAGCCCGGAGCAGCTTTTAATGGGCTGCTGGGGGATTTAGCCTGATAGGAGTGTGCACCAGGTGCTGACAGCTTGCTGGAGCAGGCCTCTCTGCTAGTGTGATTGGAAATTGGTCTCTCATTTCCACCGTGTCATAGCGGGTAGAGAGCAGAGGGATGAGTGGGGCTGCACTCTTTATCTAGCTTTCCACTGCTGTGCGAGGTGAGGCATAGGAGAGCAGCCTTTCCTGCCTCTGGAATGATAATTCCTCAAAGGCTGCTTCTGCTCACACTCTCAAGCAAATCTCATCATTGAGTCCCATGAAGCAGCCCACCGCCACCCCTGGGCAGAAGATTCAACACAGGGCTACCTTTTCCTGCATTTGATTCTTTATCCTTCTCATTAAACAGAAAGGGCACTGGAATCTAGACCAGCATGCATTCTATATATTTGGGTGTGCATGCACATATGATGTCTAAAGCTGATAGTGGGTGAGGTGTAACATTGGGAAATATTGTGGTTTGCATGTGCAAATAAAGCAAAAGAAATGTCTCCCTAATAGCAGCTCTATGTGTGCTAATTTAAATTTTGAAGACATACCTGTTTAATTAACATGAACACCTAAGTAGTATTACAAGTAGCGTTTTGAGAAGACAATAACCTCTGGCAAGCATAAACAATAATTACCAGGTGACCAGGAAGAAACAAAAGGCAGTACTTGATTTATTTGTTTGTTTATGAAATTATGTTCTGTCTTCTCTGTAATGAACTCAGCCCAGCAAATTAGGTTAGCCTGAGATAACTTCAATGGTCCAGGACCACGTAATAAGCCTCATAGCCCTATGTGGACTGCAGGCAGGGTTTCCCAAGTCCCAGCAAAGTGTTGTACCATACTGGTTTTATTGATTTATTCATTAACTTTAAGATGTTTGTGCACTGTGGGTTTCTCATGTGTTTTGGTAATGAGGTTAACGGAATTGGGGAGAATGAATGACACAGATAGACAGACAGAGTAAGGGGCTGAGAAGGATGTTTTATTTATGACTAAAATATCAACTTGGAAGTGAAGCTGGGTGTATAAGACACACCCCATATTCATAGCATTCAAATGGTTTGAAGATAGGAAGGCTTTGTAAGAATGAATTTGGATTTGTATGCTTTAAGATCCTTGCAGAGTATCTCTGAAGGACAAACAGGACATTCTTCAGTTGTCTCTGTCTCCTGTTTTATGTAAAGCCAAGAAAACAAGCACCATAGGCTGCAATCAGCAGGAGGCTTGTATAAGTCAAGTGTTAGGAAGGCTCAGATAAAAACAACATACATTTAGAGGTGAACTGAAGTCATTTGTATTTCATTCCTTCCTTCCCACCCGCTCGCTCCTTCCTTCATTCCTTCCTTCCTTCCTTCCTTCCTTCCTTCCTTGAACCCAAAGGACTTGCTTTGGATGGACAGGAACCACATCAAAATTCCAGGATATGTGTGTATGCATGAGAAATGTGCATTTCGGTGAGAGAAAAAGCAGGCAAATGTTTCAAGTACAGTAATTTCAGTATTTCTGCCATACATAAAAGGAGTCACGGACCGCATGGACAAAGTGTTGGAAAAACACAACCTACAAGCAGTGTTTATACGCAACATGAACATGCAACAGATGCTATGGTTAGCAAAGAACAAAAGGAACCCATTCACCACTGCAGGAGTATACTGGATACCTTGTAGTTGTGGCCAGGTATGTATTGGGCCCACAAAGCGCAGCATCCAGACCAGAATCAAAGAACATGAAAGATACTGCAGACTAAAACAACCAGAAAAATCAGCAGTAGCTGAACACACCCTGAAACAAACTCGACATGAAATCCTCTTCCAGGACACAGAGGTACTAGACAACACTAGCAATCACTATGTCAGACTACATAGGGAAGCCATTGAAATCCACAAACACAAGCACAGCTTCAGCAAAAAAGAAGAAAGTCTAAATCAACAAAGCCTGCTTACAGTACTGAAAACTACAGCCTGCAAAATATCAAAGTTCAATTATCCCCACCCAGCCAAAAGCACCAGTGATCAGTTCACACAATAGAACAGCTAATGACACCCATCAACCACAGAGAAGGATTTCACCCCCTCTGATTGCAGTGAAACATATTAATCCAGCCCTGCCCAAAGTCCGGCCCGGGGGCCAAATCTGGCCCATCAGGCCATTCTGAGTGGCCCACAGCTGGCTGTCCCGCCCCTCCTTCCCCCTCCTTCACCCCATGTTTTTTTTAAAAAAATCTTCTGCCAACACTGACACCGCTGGGAAGCTTGTGGGCTGCTGCCACCGACACCGCCGGCAACCATGTGAAGCTGGGAGCGCGCGTGGGGGTGGCGCACAGGCAGACCGCCACCACCACCACTGCTGGGAACCTTGTGAAGCTCAGGAACACCGGCACCGCTGGGAAGCTTGGGTGGCTGGGTGGTCTGCCGCCACTGGCACCGCAGGGGAATGTGTGGGGGTGGGCAGGCCAGCGGGCCTCTGCCACTGCCAATGAGCTTTGGGGTGGGCTGGCGGGCGAGCCGTCACCACCGCTGGGGAGCTTGGGGGGGTGCAAGGTCGCACAGATCACCTCTTCCAAGGGGCGACCTGTGGCCACAGCTCCCTGTGCTTCCTTTGGCCCCCACTTTCCTTCCTTCCTTGGTCCCCCCTCCCTCCCTCCCCCCCTTCCCTTGTTCCCCAGCTTCCTTCCTTCCTCTCTTGGTTTCCACCTTCCTCCCTCCCTCCCTTGGTCCCCGCCTTCCTTCCTGCATGTGGGGTTGCAAGGGGTCAGTGGGTGGGGCTTATGGGTCAGTGGGTGGGGCTTACAGTGGGGTGGCATGGTCAGGGAGCAACCAGCCCCTGACACATTCTCAGCCACCAAATCTGGCCCTCCTTACAAAAAGTTTGGGAACCCCTGTATTAATCCCTCCACATCACAGTACAATGGCTAACACCTATTCTCCTGAATAGGAATAGTTTCCCCTTTCCCACAACTTAAAAAACCCACAATCTCACTCATTCTATACATCAGAGCACCAAGAGAACTCCTAATTTCCCTGAGCTCCTTACCGTCTGAAGATGCCAGTCACAGAGACTGGTAAAATGAAGGGAAGAAGAACTTCCAGAACACAGCCAAAGAAGCTTCAAAACCTCACAACAGCTACCAGATCCTGGCTGTGAAAGCCTTCGAGAATACAATTATGACTTTGTTGACCAGTGATTTAATTATAACTGACTTCTATCTGAACTTAAATGTAGGTAGTGGAGTATAGAAGGCACTATCTGAAGTTGTAGGGAATAGAGTTCTCTTCTTTGTTAACTAATCTAATCCTTCTCTTTTCCTTGTATCAGGGCATCACATGGATCATCAGCTGTCTGCCGAAAATAGGATTTTGGAGACTTGGAGGTAGCCTTGAAGGAAGGCCTGTGGCAGAAATGTTCATTATTTGTGTCCAGCCAGAAAGGATTATGTTACTCCATTATACTAATATCATAATATGCCCTAAAATATTGTACCCAGAAATGCATCAGGACTTTACTGATGGATCATTGGGCAATTTTCACTCAATCTCCTGGGATTTGGGTTCGATTTCCAATTGTTTAACACCAACACATATGCATACAAATGAGACTGTAGAAGTGAAAAAAGTAGGGAGAGGCATGTCCATTTTTGTGTGAATGGACTACATTCAGTCCATTCACACAAATTGGGGAAGCAGCGAAAAATACACAAAATGATGTTGTTGTTTTTTCCTTCCAGAGACCCATTGATTAGCTGGTACTAGAGATGTACTTGTTGCCCCACTGTCTTCTATGGCTTTTTATTCCTATGTGATTATATCACTGCTTTCATATAGGGATTGAAGCCGTGCAATACGCTGGGGATTTTCAACAGAGAATACTCGTCTTTTGAACACTTTGTTCATTAGGGTGCTGTTGGGGAGCTTAGTGTCATTCATAAAGAGGGATAGAGCTGTCTCTTTAGGTATTACCGGAGACTGTCGCTGTGCATGACTTTCATTCATTCCTTTCACTGAAGGAAGGGTTCAAAAGTAATGTATTACATGCATGCATTCATGTTCCTTTGTGCAGTAGCAAGATGGAGCAAAGTTATTTTAGGGCGTGTATCAACCATGGCTGTAATTCTCTACAATGCAGATGGCATGTGTCTCCCACAGTGAGCGTGTTGTGGATGCAGGAAATTCAAAAGCCTGGTCTTTGATCCTCACTTTCCCAAAGTGTAGCACCCCTGCTATTCAATCCTCACTTTCCCAAGGGTGCTGTGTCCGCGGGAAATTCAAAAGCCTGTTCTTCAATCTTTGCTTTCCCGTCAGGTAGCACGTGAAGCATTTGTAACCCAGGGTACCACTATATTCAGGTTAAATTGCCGTATTGGCACTTTGCAAAAAATAAGTGAGTTTTGAATCGTAGTTTGGCACTCGATCTCTAAAAGGTTTGCTATCGCTGCCATATACTGTTATTATTGTTGCCGTTGTTCTCCACTTTTGGAGTCAATGATTGTCTCTTGCTTTGTCCTTGCTTTTTCAGAATAGTTCTGGGAATTCTGTAGGGCTTTATTTGGTCTAATATGTGAAACCTGAATAAGGGGAAATGAAACGAAAGAA
>JAHTLZ010000015.1:44739874-44780228 GCA_023846285.1 Phrynocephalus versicolor | reverse complement strand
GTGGGGCTCTGCCCCATGTGCATGCAGTTTCATTCCCCTGTGCAGATTCTGTCTCAATCAGACCAAAAACAGTTACAGTGTAAACACACGGGAGCCCTGTGTATGCACACATGCACATTAGAGGGAACCTTGCCTCCAACCCAGTTGGATGCAATTTGTGATTCTTGATGACTGTCTTGTTGAATAGACTCAGGAAAGTACCAGGTGGTGACTGTTGTCCTATGACATCCATCTCTCTCTCTCTTAATACTCATAAGAAACCCTGTCTAAGCGATATCAGCAAATTAGGACACTTTCTGGAGATGTTGGGCTACACATCCTAAACCATCTCCAATTGGGTTTTAATTCAAGGCATTCCCTGATGAAAACAGCAAAGGTGTTGGGTGGGTTGGTGGGTGAGGGGTTGTAGCAGTGATTCCCAACCTTTGGTAACCCAGATCATTTTGGACTGCAATTCCCAGAAGCTTTCACCACCAGCTCTGTTCACCCGGGTTTATGAGAGTTGTAGTCCAAGAACACCTGGGTTTCCCAAGGCTGGTTAGCAGTATTTGGGGAAATAAATAGAATTGGCTTCTGTAGGGAACTAGTGGACATTTTTTGTGTGTGTTTCCCAGTGGCTGGTCTAGTAATGAAGAAAGAGAACATAGTAATCTCACAAAGGTAATTGTAACAACATCTTGCTGGTCCAAAGTAATCAATAAGTAAGTGAAATAAGTTACTTTTTAAAAGTAACATTTTGATGGTTAAGGGTGGGGAGGACTCCTTATAATACCTCCACATTTGCCATGCTGGTGGGGTGAGAGCTGACATTCGAAACATCTGGAGGCCAAATATTTTCCTTGCCTAGCCTTTCCCTGCCCTAACCCAACCATCCATAAGCATGTGCTCCTTCTCATCTGTTCTGTTGCTGTTTTCCCACAGAATACAAAAACCTGTGCAAGCAGTCATGACAGCTGTGTTATGCCTGGTTCAATGAAGGCAGAGTTGGCTTTGTCTACAGTGGACTGGGCAACTGTGGTCATCCAGATATTTTTAACCTACAGCTCCAAGCATACAAAATGGTGAAAGTCTATGGGAGTCGCCATCTTAAAAAAATCTAGAAAGTCACTGTTGCCCCTGCCTGCTTATAGGGTTTAGAGACTAGGCTAATAATCCAGAAGTGGCAAACATGAAATTTTGTGGAAGTACCTTGTGCCTTGATTAAAATGTCTTATTTGATTTAGGCAGGCACACAAAGAAGCACTATTTATTTAAGACAGGGGTGCCCAAACTTTTTGTAAGGAGGGCCAGATTTGTTGGCTGAGAATGTGTCAGGGGCTGGTTGCTCCCCGACCCTGCCACCCCACTGCAAGCCCCACCCACTGACCCCTTGCAACCCCACTCACAGGAAGGAAGGCAGGGACCAAGGGAGGGAGGAAAGAAGGAAGGTGGGGACCAAAGGAAGCACAGTGAGCCTTGGCCACAGGTTGCCCCTTGGAAGAGGCGAGCTGTGCGACCTTGCACCCCCCAAGCTCCCCAGCGGTGGCAACGGCTTGCCCGCCAGCCCACCCCAAAGCTCCTTGGTGGTGGCAGAGACTCGCTGGCCTGCCCACCCCTACACATTCCCCTGCGGTGCTGGTGGCAGCAGACCGCCCAGCCGCCCAAGCTTCCCAGCGGTGTCAGTGTTGGCAGAGTTTTTTTAAAAAAAAACATGGGTTGAAGGAGGGGGAGGGAGGGGAGGGGCGGGCCAGCCAGCCGCGGGCCACTCAGAATGGCCTGATGGGCTGGATTTGGCCCCCGGGCCGGACTTTGGGCAGGCCTGATTTAAGATATTTATATATTTACATTTATTTAAAACATTTCTATCCCACCTTTCTGCCTGAAAGGACCCAAGGTGGCTTGATGTAGTGCTAAGTAGTGCCCTAAGAGGTTTACAGCTAACAAGAACACATATGCCCCCCAAAAGGACTAATTAGTAACAATCACAAATCAGATGTACACAATAATTAAAGCCCCAAATAATGGCAGACTCAGGGAACACAACTTAAGAGAGGATGTCCTTGTACATTTCTTCAAGAAATATACTATCTCTCAGATATACAAGGGGTACAGTTTTGAAACCTAGTAAACACCCTCCAGATCACAGAGAAAAGAAAAGGAGATTTCCAGCCAACTTCACTCTGGAATGAGACAAGGGACTCACAGAGCTTTATAGTCTTTAAAAATAATAATGAATCAACAGTAGAGCCAACATTTGATGAAATGGGGTGTGTGGAAAGAATCTTGGTATACAATATGTTCTTCAGGTGGCTTGAGAAAATTCATGGCTTTCACTGGTTCATTTGTTTTTACATAAAAACGCACCTGTTAAAGTTGCTTCAGGATTCTGTATGTTCTGCTCTAGTGGTTCCACAAGTAAAAGGAGGCATTTGAGGTTATTATCACGACTTGATTCAGTGTAAGAATGTCTTGCTGGAAGCATTATTCCATTGTCATTGTCATCATCACCATTAGTACAGCTATTCAGGATCAAGTGCCCAGTTGCTGCTTGGCCCATTCTTTAGGAACCAAGAGGCAGGTGAACATTCGTTTCCAAGGCACCCTTTCTGCTAATCAAAAGAGGACTTGTGTTGGAGGAAGCTCCCTTCAAGGTTGGATTTCTGTCAGCTGGTCATCCACAAAAGGCTCCTGAAGTAGCTTGTGTTTAACTACAGAAAACATGCCTGGAGCAGTGTATTCAAGCCTTTGCTTCTAGGCGGTTTTCTGAAGTAGTACTCCATCTTCAGTGGAAGAGAAGAGCACTCTGGTATATTACAGGCAAACAACAGAAGAGAATAGTTTCTCAAGGTGCATGTCTGATGCCTAAGGAGAAAGGGTTAAACTGTTCCTGCTGCCTTTGAGGTAGGTACCTTGGTTGCAGAGTAGGTTGAGTTGCTCTCTAGTTGAAGTGTTCAGGGTCAAGGCCACCTCTTCCAAAGGAAGCTCTACTTGATAAAATACCATGTAGGTATGTCACTCTTCTGACCTAAGGGGAGTGCTGGGGATGGAAAGATGATGGAAGATTGTGGTTTTGCAGGCTAAGGGGATCAGACTTCATACAGTTAAGATAGCATTACAGAAGCAAGGGTGAGCGTGTGTGTGTGTGTGTGCGCGCACACACACACAGAGGCTCTGAGGCCACTGGCCGTGCAGTATTATTACTGCTGTCCTCCATATTTTCCAAGGAGTATTGGGAGCTTTGGAAAAAAAACTTATGTTCAATCTATCACATTAGTGAGAGTGGGCAAAATTATACTATCTAAGAGACCTCCTTCTGCTCACTTCATAAAAGAATGTCCCTATTAACACCTTGTGAAATATTATCCATTAATCAGCATCTGTGCAGAATAAACTATCCATACATATCATTATCTGGTGCTTAATGAAGCGATAATAGGAATGCTGTAGAGATGGGATATTAATATCTCCTAAGAGGCCAGAGCTGCGGAAAGGCTAGAAGCCAAGATTTTTAATTTAGTACCCCAAGCTTCCACTGTTAATAAGGTAGTTACTTCTCCCCAGCCATTAAGCCCTGTTTGACCACAAGTGATCCACTTGCATAAATGAACTCAGGTTTTACAAAGTGCTTCCTTTGGCAGCAGCTGTATTGCTGATCTCCCTTGTTGGGCCTGGATCCTGCCTGAAGTGGAATATGTATATGTTGTGCTCTTCCCAGCAGGCAGCTCCCTTCTGGGCCTTGCACTGCTTTCTTATTTATAGGTATTTGTAGGTATTTTTTATCACTTACCTCCCACTGCCCTACCACCACCATCAAGAAAATGCTTGTAGAATATCAGCTATGACTCCTTGTGCTGCATTCAATTGATCCTTCTCATCTACTGCTGTTAAAGTCAGACATCCTGGCCTTAAAAAAATACCAAGATATCCTCCAACACTTTCATGCTGTGAAATCCATTTCTAAGAGGTCCAACAAAGATGCCTCTTTTAAAAAAAATTTTTAAAAATAAACAAACATACAATAAACAATACAATAAACAAAAATATTACAACACTACAAAGTGCACCCCACCCTCCACCCCTGGGACCAGCCAGTGTTCCTTTATCTTCTCTTCCTCCTTCATTTTTTCTAGTGTCTTCTTAGAGTCCTTTTCTCCAGAACTGTGTTGGATTGTATGACATTGTATCCCTTTCCCTTTTAATAGTACATAATCTATAAATTTTCCCCAAATATCATAAAATATATCCTTGCTCATTTCCCCTCGCAAAACTTTTATACTACAGGACAATTTGTCATTTAAAGCTATATCCCACACTTCCTTATACCAGTCGGCAATTTTAAAATCTAATTTCAGTTTCCAATTTTTAGCTATAATCAGTCTTGCTGTCATAAAATTTGCAATTAATTCTTTTGTTTTTATATCGTATTCATTAGTAAGTGGTAGTGATAACAGTGCAATTTTTGGCTTACATTTAATATCAGCTTGTAGTATTTCTTTTATGTCACCGAAGATCTGTTGCCAAAACTTTTGAACTATTTCACATTCCCACCAAAGATGAATATAGGTGCCTATCTTTTTTTCACATTTCCAGCAAAACTTAGAATATCTTGAATTTATTCTATTCAGTCTGACTGGTGTCATATACCATCTTAAAATTGTTTTAAAATAATTTTCTTTTATTCTAACGGATAATGAACGTAAGATCCTCATATTCCAAATTCTTTTCCATTCATCTTTTTTTATTTCTTTACCAATGTCTTGCTTCCACACCTCTCTTATTGTTTCTTGTTCCCTTTCCTCTAGTGAGTCCTCGATTATTTTGTATATTTTACCTACTGCTCCTTTCCCTGTGTTTCCTTTCTCTGGTTCATATGTTAACAAGAATTGTTCAAACTTTGTATATTCTCTGAGTTGTGTATTTCTCCTTATCCAATCTTTCGTCCAACTTTCTAATTGGGCATAATTGAACCATGTTAAATGCTTAGCTTGTAATATGCGTTTAATATCCTGCTTTGTTCTCATCTTGTTAATCCACTCTTTTACTCTTGCCACTTTCATTGTTTTAAATAATTCTCCATATTTCTTCATATTTGTGGGGAAATTTTCCTGATCATATTACCAAACTGAGAGGGGATACTTCCGGAGCCAATTTCCTTCTGTAATTTGTCCAAGTGGTTAATAGGGACCTCAGGAGGGTTTTTTTAATTTGATACCGTTTTTTAGGGAAACTGAACAAGTGTTTATTTATATCCCCATTTAGCTCATCTGATTCGAGTTCCCACCATATTATTTTTTCCAGTTTATATAATACTTCCCCCACACAACTAAGCTGGTTAGCTGTATAATAGTTTCTAAGGCTAGGTATACCTATGCCTCCTTCCTTTTGTGATCTATACCAAAAGCTTTTACTTATTCTTGTTTTTTTACCTCCATTACAATATCTGTTTATCAGATCTTGATAAGCTTTAATTTCAGCTTCTGTGTACTAAATGGGTAGCATTCTAAAAAGGAAGTTAATTTTAGGAAGTAAAATTGCTATTCTGCCAAACTATGATAGGTTAAAAAAAAAAACAAAGTTGCCTCTTCCTCCTAGAGCTTCTTTAGCAGCAGAAGGATTTGGGCTGGATACTGGCAATGCCTCTTTGTTGAAGGTCATAGCAGTGAGAGCCACTCTGATCCTTTGGCCAAAGCAGTTGTGCTGGCTTTTGGAGACTGTAAAGCCCAAACCTTTACAATGGTTTGGTTACCATAATGGGGTGTGTGCCATCTTCAGTTGTCTGAAAAAGAGTGGGGGGAAATGCTGCAGAGGTGGTTATTTCAGAAATATGCCGAGAACCATGTTCAGCCTGTCACCTCTTTATAATTTATCTTTCCAACAGAGATTCGCACGCTGAAGATTGTATCCACTCCCTCCCTTGCTGGGATGCTGTGGAAGAAATTATGTAATCATGCGTGTGACACTTGGATGCAGAAGTATGCCACCTTCACCTAAGGTGGGAAAAGGGACCAGCTTTCTTCACACGATCACTAGCACAGAAGAATTGGGGGCACACAGAGTGTCTCTCTGCCCTATCTCAAAGCATATAATAGGGTGCATAACTTTTATGTGCCCTATTATACATGACATTGGCCTGTTTTTCCATTCTTAATGCTATTGCACTGTCTGCAGAGTCCTACAAAACTGCTCTTAGACTCTTTTGAACAGGAGGCATAAGAAAATCTCAGCTATTAGCTCTTAATTACAATGGACTCTTGTATAACAAACAGTTTGTATAACATAAAATCTGTACAACATAAAAAATTCCAGAGATAGGGGAAATTTGCTTAACATAATTGCCAATGGGGTGAATCCGTACAACATAAAAATGGGATTACTCCATTTTCAATGCATTCCTATGAGAAATTTGTATTAAGGAAAATTTGCTTAACATAATTTCATTTGGAACGAATTACAGTCACTCCCCGCCATTTCGTGGTTCAGGTACCGCGGTCCCACTACATCGCGGGATCGCAGTACCTGCACCACTGGGGAGGCGGGGGGTGATTGTGTCGCTCTTCACCGCCCCCCGGGCCCCTCCGAGAAGCCCTGGGGGTGCGTGGGAGGGCGGTGGGGGGTGATCAGGTTGCTCCGCGCTGCCCCCACCCCTCCAGAAGCCTTGGAGCCGTGCAGGGGGGTGGCAGGGAGTGCACATGGAGTTCCGGCAGCAGCTAGAAGCAAATAGGAAGAAACAATAGCTTGGCTGCACACACACCTGTAGCCTAGAGGGAACATCGATCACAAGTATGTATCTAAAAAACATCTAGCACAAATAAAGTAGATGATGCTTCCTGAAATTTCAGAGACCAGAAAGGAGTTGATAAAGAGTTAAAGCCTCGTGACTAGGAAACAGAATTATGCAATGTAGTAAACATTTCGGGAGGATCCTACAAATTACTGAAATTATTTCATCTTGAGCAACAGCTACAACTCACATAGCTGATCGTCAGAAATGCAAGGTCACAACATCTTCCTTTTAGAAGCAGGTTGTTTCATTTATCTGGAACCATCACTTACACAAATGATCTTGGCCTATGAATACATGTGGCATTTATTCAGAAACATTTTCTCCTGCTGCTGCTGCCACAAACAAACAAAAACCCCATGTGAGTTGCTGCGTGAAAACTGTGGCAGCAAAGTAATATCCGGATGGGGAATTCCCCCACACACACACGGGGGGGGGGTGAGAGGAAGGGAGAGAGAGAGAGAGAGAGAGAGAGTTTGTTTTCTTTATTTGTCTTGCATGGCATTTATGCATAAGCCCATGGAGGCATCTTTGAAAAGTAAGTGTACTTACAGTTGCATTGTCCTTGACCAACTTGCCTCATTCTGCCTCCTTCCTCATTAGAGGAAGGAGAACGGAATATAAAACATATTTGGAGGAGAAAGGAGCCAAGTGAACACTGATGTGAAGTGTGCTTCAAACAGCAACAAGCCTTTCATCTAACCTTTTATAACCAGCCTTTTCCCTTTACGTGAAGAATGCATTTTAATCATCAGTGAAATGCTCCAGTTTTCAGCGAGCAGGGACTCCTCCACTACAGTCAACACAGGGATATTTGTCAGAGACAGAGGTACAGTATGCAGTTCTGACAGGGTAGGGATTTGCCCTGGAAAAGCGGATGCTACAAAGGCTTTGTGACTATCTGAAAACATGTGTGAGCAGCATCTCCAAAGATTAGTGAAGAATTCTGCTAGTGCACCTCTTGTTTTCCTGAGGACACCGCTCAGGGCGATGCAGGAGACACAATGGAAATAGGCAATCAATACAAATAGGCTTCCACCCTGCTTTATAAAGAGAAAAATCTCCAGAGCCATTTTTAACTAGACCTCTTTAAATCTTGCCCACTCTTGAACATTCCAGGCTTTTCTGCTCAGGTGCCATCATTTACTTTAAGACCTTACTTTTTCTTTAGCAGTAATAATTGGTGTAATGTCACATCTGTTGAATTTCCCTGACTCCACAGCTAAAAGCACTGCATATTTATTTATTTATTTATTTATTTTAATATTTATATACCGCCCATCTTCCGGAAGAACTCTGGGCGGTTTACAACAAGTAACTGGCATAAAAACAAAGAAAGCAGTAACAACAATAATGAACATATAGAACTAAATAAATAAATAAATAAATAAATAAATAAATAAATAAATAAATAAATAAATAAAATTGATAAAAGTAATAATGGAGTAGGCTGCATGATGGCGGAATAAACTTAAAAAAAAAAGAATTACCTATCGCCGAATGCCTCATGAAAAAGTCAGGTCTTTAGGGCTTTTTTGAAGGCTGGCAGGGACTGTGCAAGGCACAACTCACTCGGGATATGGTTCCAGAGCACGGGGCCAGCCACAGAGAAGGCCCGGTTGCGTGTTACGGTCTTCCAGGCCTCCCTGGGCGTGGCCACCCGAAGTGAGAGCGCCCGTGACATTCTGGTGGGTTGGGCCTCAGTTGATCTTTGGAATGCAACAAGGGGTAGAAGTAGCAAGTTGATCACTAGTGGCAGTTTGCCAGTGCAGTTGATGCCATTGCACACACACTGTATTAATGAACCAAGAAGATAGATCATTGTGTGAGAAAATTGTAAGAAATGACTGGATCTTCTTTATGATCTCTGTGACTCACATGTACTGTCCACTATCAGCACACCATTCAAATTTCCACAGCATTAAGTTTTGGATGCATTTTTCACAAGTACAAATGGGAGACTGAGTCTCAAGAGATGTATGGAAATATTGTCAGTGCAGACTATTCTTCTCGGTGATAATATTTCTACACATTTTGAGAGTCTCCTCCCATTTGTACTTTTGTCACCAGTGGATGTACCAGTTCCCTCTACATTATTTCAAACACAGAAGTTCTTGTGCATCAGCTGTTTGGAGCTCTTACCTATTGGCAAAGAGCCTTCAAAGCCTTTGAGACTAATGATAGGAAAAGTAGTACAAGGAGCCATAGACAAATCAACAGCAATGCACTGCATCAGCACACAAGGAGACACTCATTCTTGACAGCTCCTTCTGTTAACAGGACAGTTTGGGGAATAGTGTGTAGCCATCCATGTTTTTCCAGTTGCTATTCACACAGAAGTAGAAGGCAATCAGCTTGCGGATGCCTCAAGTCACCAAATCATTTCATACTCACCAATGGAAACTATCACGGAAGGTTTCTTTTTTACACGATAATCAGCCAGCCTCACAGATGTCTTCCCAGAACACTGCAAATGAAAATAAACAATTTTCTCTTCAAGGTCAGGCATTGTTGGTGCGCATAGAACATCTCTAATACCTTTCCACCTTTCCCATTTATTCATGAGATAATAGTGAAACAGAAGCAAGAGGGGACAGATGCTATTCTCATCAAAGCATGGAGGCCATGCAAGACTTCGTTCTCATCTCTAATATGGATGGTGCAAAAGCACATCCTACTTACCCCTACATTGAGACCTCCTAACAGGTAAAAAGGGGTCAAAGTCAGGCATCCAGTCTTGAAACCTCAATGAATAACAGCTTGGAGATAACACACTGCAAATGTTTCTCCACCACTGCATAGGGGTTGGGAAACCTCCAAGAAACTTTCAACCTATAAATCCTATTCTATTAAGAAGCAAAAAACAAACAAACAAAACCCCTCTTTTGCTCCTTCCATAGTTGTATCCCATGCCCAGCCTTCTAAAGAAATAGTTTTAAAATTTCTGCTTCATTTGGTAAAGAAAGGGGCATAACATCATAGTCCTTCAAAGTATGCTTGGTTGGCCATCAGTGCCCACCAAACAGAGGGACTATGTCATGGGTCCTCAAAGTTTTCAAACAACGGGCCAGTCCACCACCACCCAGACACCACTGGGGGCCGGACCACAGTCCAAAAAAAAGTCTGACATGGAAAAAGGGGGGAGGGAGGGGCAAGTGGGCAGAGCCCCCCCCACACGATTGGCCCATGATCATTGTGTCTCCAGGGCCCCAGCAATGCCTCCTGCTCCAGATCACCTCCCTGAGGTGCCACCGCTGGGATCCCTCTGCTGTGCCTCTTCCTCCTCCTCCTCCTACAGTGGCAGCGGCTGGAGCGGCTCTCCTTCCTTCATTGCATCAGAAAGGAGGTGGCAGCCCAGGCAAACTCAGGCCCCTCATCACCTTCTGGGTGGCCACTCAGGATGAGGAGCAGCAGCCGCAGCAAGAGCAGCAAGGCTGGTGCTACTTTGCGCAGATCCACCTGTGTGCCTTGGCCATCACGTCCTCACTGTGCCCTGGAGGGAAAGCTGCCTCCTCTCTTGGCCTGACCCGGCCCAGCCCAACTTGGGGCCTTTTCACACGACCCCTAAGATCCGCTGGCCACTTAAATTAGGACCAAAGATCTTGGGGGTTCGTTGCTCTTCCTGCGTCCCCACCCCTCCGCACTTCCTTGATCCTGTCTGCGTGAGGGGAGGGAGAAAAAAGGGGACAAAAGAATGCAGGCTCACCTCCCTTTGCCGGTCCAAGCCTCCCCGTCGTCCTGATTCCTTCTCTTAATGGGGCGGGAGGCAAAAAAAAAAAAAAACCCAGAAGCGAGGAGAGCCGGGCACTCACTCCTTTACATCGGATCTGGGATTTTTCACCCTCCAAGAGCAGGTACCTGAAACGTGCGCTGGGACACGCTTAGGTGGGCGTGGCCACACTTAATTTTCAGCAAACTCCGGAGCTGGTGGGGAAACAATTGTAAGCTCCGGAGTTGGCAGCCATTTGCGGCGAAGTTTAGGGGTCGTGTACAAATACCCTTGGTGTGCTGCAAGGGAGGGGGGAGCAAGGGCTGGGAAGGAGGGAGGGGAGGCAGCAAGGCATGCCCAAAGCTACCTGCAGCCCCACTCACTAGCCAAGTTCAGCCAGGCTGTGGTGCTCTTGGCTCACCAACCTGCCCATCACCAACCGGGGACAAATGCAGCCCCTCCAGCCTCCCAGGAACCAGGCCCAGGCCACCATTGGCCTTCTCTTCCCTTCTCTTCTTTCCCCGTCACCTCCTCCTCGCTGTCTCTAACCCGGTGATGGTGGTGACAGCTTCAGCCTCCGGTCATGGCTGTGCTCCCTCCTCCCCTCCCTCACTCTATGGAGCAAGGCAGCAGCTCAGAGGGGGCTGGGTGGGCGGGAAGTAGTTCTGTTTCCCTGTGGGTCGCCTGCTGTCCATCCCTCCAGTGGTCCACTGCCATAGCTGCTCTGGCTCGGAAGGCTGGCTGGTGATGCCTCCGCCTGGCCCCTTCGTTCCTCACAACTACAATAACACAGGCGGCAGCCACACAAGGAAGGCAGGTGGGCAGGGTGGAGAAGGAGCAGGGGTGGGGCCTCCGGGCCATGGAGGGAGTGGCAGACCTTGCCGCAGCCCTCCTGTTTTAAATTGCCCCGCTTGGCTGCACCTGGCGCCCCGACCATCAGGGCGATGGGTGGGGAGAGTGGGGGACCTTGCTGTAGCCCTCCCACTTTGAATTTCCCACTAGCCAGCATGCTGATCATGTGGGTGGTAGTTGGGGGGAGTGGGAAAAGAGACATAGCCCACTGCTTTGAACTGCCTCAGCAATAGAATCATCTGCGGAGGCTGGCTTGCTCGCAAAGCAGGGGGTAGGTGGGGGATTGCAATTGGTGCCGAGGGCCGGATTCAGGACCTTGGTGGGCTGCATCTGGCCCTGGGGCCTTAGATTGAGGACCCCTGGACTATGTAAATAAACTTTATTTCCTGATCCAGAAGTTAGAAGATTTTGGAAAGGCTTGAATGGCTTGTACTCCAAAATACGGAGTTCACTCCCTTCCTGGTCACTATCCTTAGTATGTACCCAGTTTATGCTGATCACATTTGAATGAAGACAAGAGTGAAACCCTGACTGCTTTCTTCAAAAGAGTCGTTTCAGTGGCAATAAGTCATGCATGACGAGCAAGTTAATTCTGTGTATTCTGTATGTTGTATTCAGGCCTATCTTTCCCTCCTAAAGTGGTTTACAGCTTTCAGATAAACCCAAAGACTTTTTGTTTGCCCTTAGAGATAGGGATTAATTTTAAAAATGAAGATTCAGCATGATTCGTGATTCATTGGGGCTGACGAATCGTTGAATTTCCAGTGATGAATCAATCAATCAATTTATTCATATCACCTTTTAAATCCTCTACAAAGAACACCCTATGACCTAGATGCCCCAAATGTTCAGGGTTGCTTTCTCTGCCTCTCCTTTACAAGTCCTGAAGGTTTGGTCAGGATTGGGGTTCAGACATATTAACTATGCACCCCAAAAGAGCCCCCCCCGGGAAAATGCCACTCCAAGTATCTAGGGACACAAAACCTGCAGAGAGAGGCTTCTCTCATCTTACTTCTATAGCCCCTCAAGTTTGGTAAAGTTATGTATCCACAAAGTGGCCCCTACTAGCAAAGTGCCCTTTAGCAGGTGGGTTGGGGAAATTCAATCTTCATCACACTTGGAGGGATTGTAGAGGAGAGCCAGGAGATGCTTCCTTCCAAATCTGGTGTCTCTGTGCACCTTGGGGGGGGGGGGGGTTAGAGCCCAACAAATTAAAAAAATCAAACTTTGCTAAAATTCATAAATTCATTCATAGAGTGACTTTATGATGAATACAAAATTTTGCCAAATCAGCCAAATTTTTTCACATAATGTGATTAGTTTTTCAATCCATCTCCATCTCAATTTACAATTAAGAACCCTGCAAATGTCAACCTTTATTCTCCGGAAGATTTGCAGAGTGGATTGTATTGGCAATACAGTACAGCTATCCTATAAGATGGTAAAGCAACCTATCCCTCTGCAAGGTGGAAGTCAATCCATATGTGGAACAGCAGCATCAGCAGCTTTTCTTAGAAAGTCTTAAAGCTACACCGCTCTAAAAACATGCAGAAGTGCAAAATCTGTATGTGCGAGTTCAAGGATAACTACTTGAAGAATTACTGGTAAGTAACCTGTCCTTCTGTTTGCTTTGCTCACTGAACAGGCAAATATTATTTTGACACTAAAAATAGTGACTTGGTTTCCAGAAAGCAGCCAACTGGGTTAGGGACAGTTGCCTCTGCAGGCCTTCTTGCTTTTGTTATGTGAGATTAGAGTAAGTTAATCAGAGTGACAGTGACTTCTAACTTTATGCAGTTTAAAAGGTCATCAACTTGGAGCCGCAATGTTTTCTGGCTGGCTCACAAAGTAACACAAGGAGTGCTTGCAGCAGAGAACGCTTCCCTGTGAAATACCAAAGCCTCAAAGAAAATGCCATTCCCGTCAATGAGCAAAAGGTCACAGGGTTAGATTACATTTCTGCCACGACCTCTGGGCTGTTTTTCATATCATTCTTCCCTGTAAAAGGTGACAACGCCTCCCCCCCCTTTCAAATACAGTAATAACACCAAGATCAAAGGTTACAAAGGACTCTTGAAGCAAATAGGAGTGTCCTTTCTAAGCCCTTTTGTCATCGATCCATTTTGTCATGGTGTGGGCCAAGGAAATTCTCACAATCCAACCAAGCAGTATAGCAAACCCTCTGGCACCTCATGCAGTTTACTACAAGTCTAGATATAGGGACATGTACATACATAGGACAAAGAGCAGGGGAACAAGATGTCAAGCTTTGGGAGATTTACTAATAATTGCACCGTAATAGCAAATAGGTTGGGGCTTAGGCCATTTCTGCCGAAGTCCCGTGGCAATATTCCAGCTAGAAAGAAAAATGCTTATTTAGGAAGTGGAAAACAAGTGAAGCGCACAATTGAGACAGTAAGCCTTCTATGGGATTATTAATAACTATGTGTCGCCAAATCAATTCCAATTTATAGAAAGCTCCCAGTTTTTCTAGGTATAAAGTACTCAGTATATTGATGCCCCTAAGCACATCCGATCTCCCCTGATTTTGGAAGCTAAGCAGGGTCAGCTCTGGTTAGTACTTGAATGGGCGGCCACCAGGGAATACCAGGTGCTGTAGGTGCCTGGAGTAGGAACTGGCAAACCACCCCAGTTTTCCTGCCAAGAAAACTCCATGGACATGGGGTCATGAAGAATCAGTCATGACAGTAACAACATAACACACACACATATTGGACCAAACCTTCCTCCTGGTGATGTTCTGGGACTATATATCTTCACCGAGTGGGCAGGGACCATAATGTCATCCACATCTGCACACATGCCAGGAGTTCTTCATGGCGCCTCTGCTAGGGAGCACAATGGGGGCTCAAAAGTACTAGATGCAGCCCCACAACCAGGTGCTCCAAGCCACTAAGTCAAACCAGCACTTAGGGGATTTTTGTTAGAATAGTAATAATGTATTCCTTTACCTTTTAAAAAATACTTTTTCCAACAGGAACATTTAATAGGGCTTGGGCCCTCCATCAGAAGTGCTCAGGAACTGTGAAACTAAAGATGAAACATGAGAAGCAGGCATTTTTATGGAAAGCAAATGTGGCGTTTAATGCTATTTTAGAGTCCGTGAGAGAACATTTCCAATATATTTCACACCCGCCAATGTATTAGATATGGGTCAGCATGAGGCAGGAATGAAGATTACCTCAATAACATTCAGCAGGTTCTATTGGGGGGAGACCATTCAGACTACAGAACACTTAAATAGCAACCTTTATAAAACCAACAGAAAACACGGGACATTCATATCTGATATGATAGTCCTTTCCTGGTAGTAATAGAACAGCAATAATTGCATGCCATCAGTCAATCAGTCTGACTTAGAAAACCCTAAGAATGGTTGCCATAAGTGCTGCGCTATTCAGAAATGGCTCACCAGGGCTGCCTGTTGAAGTGCCTCGGGACTATGTGGAGTGCCCAAGGTCACAAAGGCTGGCCTTTATCCCGGGAGGCACAGTAGGGAATTGAACTCCCAGGTCCTGGCTCCTTACCAGGTGCCCCAAGTCACTGACTTATCCAGGCAGTTTTATGGCAATCATGTGCATGATTGTTAAGATTAGATCCTATACTGTATACTGTAGGTCCAATACAGAATTAGAGAGCTATGAAATATTCGTAACAGTTCAAATGCATGTATGTATAGAAAGGCTGACTTGAATGAGAAAATATCTCATTGAAGGGGCTTTGGATGTCTTCCTTTTAGGGTAGGGATTCTAAGGACCAATGATACCTGGCACTTCACCCACATTGGGTTGTGCATCATCCTATCACAGTGATGGTGAACCTTTTACAGACTGAGTGCCCACACTGCGATTCAAAACCCACTAATTTTTCGCAAAGTGCCAATACAGCAATTTAACCTGAATACAGGTGCCTGTGAAGGGGTGATGTCGGGTGCCCACAGAAAGGGCTCTGAGTGCCGTCTTTGGCACCCATGCCATAGGTTCGCCAACACTGTCCTATCATTTACCATTACACTGTCCTGTTTTGCTTCTCTGACAGAGAGGTAGCTGTTTGAAAATGCTCTTGCCTTCCAAAACGGCAGACATGATCACCGCAGCTTTCCTTGATCTGGTGCCTTCCATACATGTTGCAATCCAGCTTCTGGGACACATCATCCATAGCGAAAGCAGAGCATAACTCCACATAGCATGTGGAGCAGGGCACAGGCAACCTGGCAACAGCACCCAGGCACAGGTCTGCCCACTCAGAGAGGCTTGTGGTTCTTGCTGGAGGCAGCCAACAGATGCATCTTAATTACCTCAATTGAGATAGACTGTGGATACCAGAATGGAATAGCACGTCTTCTACATGACATTCCGCTGGGTGAAAGAATCAAAACAGGCTTGGTTTTGGCACTTAAGGCCTTGAGGTCCCATGGTGACCAGTCTCCTGAATTCGTACACCCGGTTAAGTAAGCTGCTGTCTACAAAAGTTCATGTCACAAACTCTACAGCACCATAGCCTTCCTCCCTCCCTTGCCATCAATGTAATGTTAAGATCTAAAATTATTCTGACAAAATAAACCATCTAGCTCAGCATGCCTGAAATAGACGTCGTACGCTACTAAGCAGTATCCAGTACTTGACATGCCAATATATTGGCACACTTTGTCATTCTAATTGAATGTGTTTTCATTGTAACATTTTCTGGCTGCCCTCCTACAGTACTGGCTTATTATTTATTTATTTTATCTATTTGATTGTTATACCATCCACCTTATGGCATACCACTGGGAGGTTTGCAGACATAAAAATAGATAAAAACACCTAACATGAATTTAGTAGGCTTAGAGATGCAAAATTTTGGGGAAATGGCTGGGGTGGGGTGGGGTGGGGCTGTTCTTGGACTGCAACTATCTGAAACCCAGGCGAACAGAGCTAGTGTTGAAGGTTTATGGAACTACAGCCCACAAATATCTGGGTTTCCAAAGTTTCTGGATATTTGGGGTTCGTTGCTCTTCCTGCATCCCCACCCCTCCGCACTTCCTTGCTCCTGCCTGCGTGAGGGGAGGGAGAAAAAAGAGAGGAAAAATGCAGGCTCACCTCCGAAGCCGCCCATCGTCGTCCTGATTCCTTCTCTTAGAGGGGCGGGAGGCAAAAAAAACAAACAGAAGCGAGGAGAGCCCGGCACTCACCAGATTACATCCGGATCTGGGGATTTTCACCCTCCGAGAGCAGGTACATGAATAGTGCGCTGGGACACGCTTAGGTGGGCGTGGTCGCACTTAATTTCCTGCAAACTCCGGAGCTGGTGAGGAAACAATTGTAAGCTCCGGAGCTGGCAGCCATTTGCGGCGGAGTTTAGGGGTCGTGTACAAATACCCTCTGTAGTCTATTATGAGCAGATGATATCCTGAAAAGCTTCTCTGAAGTGGGGTGTTTTCGTTAGCTTTTCAAATGCTAGGATGGAAGGGGCCTGACTCTCCCCCACTGGGCAGGGCATTCCATGCTGTGATAGCCTCCACAAAGTTCCTAGTCATAGACTGCCAGTGCCAGCCTTTTCCAGAAACATTTCATTTTATTTATCAGTTTAAACTATTTTTACCTCAACTTTCTCCTTAAAAAGAACACAAGGTGGCTCACTTTTATTAAAATACAATATTTAAAGCTAAAAACAGTAAATGCACAAGCGATAAAAAGGGTCAAACAAATACAGTGCCACATTTAAAACACAATGAAAGCAATAAGGCACAACAGTCCATGTCAAAACCCTACTCACGGGGCCAGTCACTCAGGAAAAGCTTGCCTGGAGAGAAGGGTCCTTGCCTGTTTGCTGGAGGAGAGCAAAAATGAGGCCGGGCTGGCCTAAAGGGGAGAGTTCCAAAATTTGAGAGTAGCCATAAAGAAAGCCCTCTCATATGTCCCCATCAAACATACCTGAGAAGATGGTGGGACCAAGAGAAAGGTCTCTCCTGAAGATTTTAATATCTGAGCAGGCTCATAAAGGGAGACTGGATCCAGGCCGTCTAGAGCTTTATTGAACCTTTATTAATTCCATAGGTATACTGTTGCTCCCTTGTTGCCTCTGTCATATTATTATTACCAATTTAAGTTTGCAGGCCTGTTACTAACATGAAAAGTATTAAGAAGTAAATAAAAGCATAAAATTCTAATAACCCAATGGAATGTGACATTTTTAAAGCAGGAAGATACTAATACAGCCTTGTGGCTTTCCAGGGGCTGGTACTTTAGTTCTAGCTGGCCTAATTAAATATAATGCACTATCTCTCATGGGTAACCTTCTGAAATGCTCTTTATGTTAACAGTCCAGAAGAAGGCACTCGCTAGTTTAAGCAGCCTAGAGCTGCCCAAAATTTAATATTCTTCCTTCATACTAAAAGAAATCAGAACACATGGTACATCAGTCTCTTCCCTTGGCTCTGATTAAAACAATGTGAAGGTCCATGACATTTGTGCCTGTCAAGCCTGTCATCAAAAGGTGATGCCCACTTTGGAACCTGGCGAAGAAAGTGTACGAATCGTTGTTGTTCAAAAATTCTTCCACATTGAAGCCTTCTTGCTCGGCCTCACCCACCAGCTCTTGGCTGCAGCAGGCCCCAGCTGCCTCGGTTGGCCCGTCTTGCCCATCCGTTCCGCCACTCAGGAAAACAACTTCGTATTTCTCAAGGAAATGGCCATCTGTGGTGGCTCTGGCTCTGTGCAGCTCCAAGGCCACTCGCAAAGCCAATTCTTGGTTCCTGCCACCCTTCCCGTTTCCTCGAAGCTGCACGGTGGTTTCTCCACCAGCCAGAAGACAAATGGGTTTCTCCACTTGGGATGCACGCAAAATGTCTCTAAGGTGGAAGCCAGGAAGGGCCAGCTTCGCCACAAGGCTCGAGAGCTCTCCTTCCACCTTGTCCTTTAGAAGGTCATTCCCGGCCGTAGCGCTCAAGCAAGCGAGCTGAATCAACAGGCGGTAAAGTCTGGCGATGGTGCTGACTTCCCCGCACACCGTATCGCTCAGGAGCACAGGGAAGTAACCCATATCCTCTGCCTGGCGTTTGGCTTCCTCTAAAGCTAATCGGTTGGAACCAATCACCACATTATGGACATGGGAGAAGTCTTTCTGGGTGACCTCCTCCATGGGTGAGCCAGAGAGCACTGCGTGCACAGACTCGGGCATATCACTCAGCAGGTCGTATGTGGTTAGGATCCGAAAACACTCCTGGATGCTGTGGGAGCTGGCGACTGTAGGGCCACTTGCTATGATGTCCAAAGGATCCCCGATGACATCAGAGAGGATGAGGCTCAGCACCTGGAAGCCCAAAAGTTAGGATGTAAATTGACTTTGTGCCAAACAAGAGCTCATTATAAGTTGAGCTGTGCCTGCCTAGAATTTGAGGTTTCACTAGAACTGAGGAGGCATTCAAACACTCCTCATGTGGTGACCCTCAATGTCAAGCCTTGACCTGTACTTCCACCGTCTCTCCCCTCATAATGCCTCAGAGACAACAGCTGTCCATGGAGGTACTTCATATTCCACAGCAGAGGCAAAAAAAAAAACCCTCATCAACCTTGCCAGCATATAAACCCAGTTAAAGTCAGTTGAGCTTACTTCTGAGAAAACCTACTTTAGGTAAAGCATACAACACTGAATACAAAAAGAAGCCCTCCTAAAAACTGCAGGCTGTCTTCATAACCGCCAGGTAGTTTTAAGGGATACTTTAATCCCATGTTGTTCCTACGTGGAACAAGGGGGTTATAGGCCCCTTCTAACTTGACTGTTCTATGATTCTATGTTTGCACTGGAGAAAGTTTGTGGAAGTAGGCCCATGAGACAGGCTCTTGTGTGATCTTTGTGCCTTCTGGGTCTGGGTGTTGAAGCAGAACACACTTGATTTTGCTCACATACGTGCTCTTTAAGACATGGGACATTTTTACACCTTTCAATATAATTAAATTCTCACTGAAGTAAGAATACATCTCACATTTCACACTATATAGGTTTGCTTATCCTAGCTCATGAGGGCTTTTAAATGACTAGAGAGGATAGAAAGCTGACAGGAAAAATGATTTATTTGGCATGCAACACTGGAGGAGTCTTTTGTGGGTACCCTGTAATAACAGAAAGATGAACAAGTGGGTCCTAGATCAAATCAAGCATGAACTGTCTCTGGAGTCAAAACTGTGGAAACTCAGCTTGTCCTACTTAGGGCACATTATGAGCACAGAGGTTTCTCTGGAAAATATAATAATTCTAGCTGGAAGCTGAGTTGGGGCAACTGGACTTCTTTCCTTGAGAGAATGAAAGGTTTCACTACTCACCCAAGCAGCTTCATCAGTCTGAGGAAAAGTTAGTGGCAAGGCCTCCCATTGATAGTTCATCTTGATTTCACATCACCTTGGTCTGAATAGGCTCGTTAGGTGGACAGTGGCTTGAATAGGCTCGTTAGGTGGACAATGGCCTGAACAGGCTCATTAATGAGTCTATTCAAGCCACTGTCCACCATATGAGCCTATTCAGACAAAGGTGATGTGAAATCAAGGTGAGCTATCAATGGGAGGCCTTGCCACTAACTTTCCTCAGATTGATGAAGCTGCTTGGTTGAGTAGTGAAACCTTTCAGTCTCTCAAGGAAAGAAGTCCAGTTGCCACAACTCAGCTTCCAGATAAACACACCCGGATGACTCAGAATCTTCACAGACAAAATAATGGCTAGGAAATGTGGGTGGCCGCAAGAAAATGAGACCCAATATGAGATAGACAGACTCTCTAAAGGGATAATAATAATCTTAGAACTGCACAGCTGGGAGAGACCCAATGGACTACTGAGTCCAGCCCCTGGTTAAGGAAGCTCAGTGGGGAATCTTGTTATACCACCCTCCCTGTGGCACAACAACTTCTCTACCTCAGCTTACTGAACTTGTAACAGGGGTGATGTTAGAGTCCCCTCGGCCCATTGTGTTGGGAGACATTAACATCCATGCTGAGACAGGTCTGTCAGGTATGTCTGAAGACATCCTGGTCTCCATGTCAACAATGGGTCTGGCTCAAATGCTATCTGCTCCAACCCATCCTGAAGACCACACCTTAGTGAAAGGACCTTATCAGCAGCTGCACCCAGACTCTGGAACTCCCTCCCACCAGAGGTGAGGACTGCACCATCTCTGATGTCTTTCCGGAAGCAGGCAAAGAGATTTGTCTTCAGGCAAGCTTTCCCTGAATGATGGACTACCTATTACGTGACCTGTATATGAATCTACCATACATGATCACATAGACATTGGGTTTATATAGTATATTTTGTGATTGCATTGACACTATGTTTTCAATTGTTTGTTTCTTTCACTCATAATTTTTCATGAAAATTTTCACTCTTTTTAAAAAATCTTTATTTAGCGATTTTCTAACATAAACAAGATAAAATTAGACTTGGCTGGCAATATTTCAAAGGAACAATGATACAAAAATTCTGTATCTTATAAATTGCTGACTTTTAAGGAGTGAGTACAATTCGATTCAATTCTCTCTTATTCTGGTCTCATATATAAGAGATTACATTCTTATACCTCTTTTTTGCTATCTATCCAGATATAAAATTTATTCCAGACAGAAGCAAATCTACTTTCTTCCTTATTTCTTAATCTATATGTTAATACGTCCAATTCTGCACATTCCAGAATTTTATTAATTACAATCTCATCTCCTGGACTTTTAGCTACTTTCCAGCACCGAGCCCATGCTAATCTTGCAGCAGTAAAGATATAGATTATGAGATATCTATCATTGATATTTCTCGTTGGAGGGAATATTCCCAGAAGACATGCCTCTGGCAACAGGGGAATTTTTTGTTTTATTATTTGTTCTATCCAAGCATGTATTTTGTCCAATTTTCCCACTTTTTTACTGCTCACATTCTCTTGTAGCTTTAATGTAGTGTTGTCTTTTAATGCTGTAAGTCTTGTAAGATGTCCCTCAATTCCCTGCTCTCAATTACTTGAATATGTCTTAAGTGTATTGGACTGTACAGTATATTTTCCCTCATTACTGTATGCTGCCTTCGGTCCTTTTCCAAGGAGACAGGTGAGGTAAGAATAATCTAAAATAAATAAATAAAATAAAATAAATCTAACTCCCAACCATAGGCTCCACAGCCCGACACATAAGCCACTGAGGTAACATACAGGCTTGACTACAAGAGTTGGACAAAGCTGTTGAGGACAGGAAAGTTTGAAGATCACTCATTCATAGGGTCACCATGAGTGGGAATCCACCTAATGACACATAACTGCAACAAATTCCTCTTTTTCTTTAAGTGGAGAAAGTGCTGCTCCCAGAGAGATCCCTGGTGTAACACAGCTGCATGGCTCAAGAATGAAAGGAGGCTGCAATCATTTTTCCCTTCATTTCCCCATTTAATACCGTATATTAAATCTATTTAATGCATTAATGGAATAAGATTAAAATACATCTTTGATAAGATATCTGCATGGCTTACTTGCATCATTTAGTATTGTGCACTAGATGACATATACACCAATCTGAACCCAAACAGGCAGCAGGAGCTCTTAGTTCTATTAAAAGATTCTCAATCCGAGTTCCAAGCACACCTGGCTCTAAGTACAAAGAGACAACAACACCATTCATCTCCATTTGCCTTTCTTGCCTCCTGCAAAATTGAGGTGAATTACACAGACTTGTCTGCACAAATCCCGTACACCTGCTGCAAATCCCTTCCCCCCCCCAAAACCCCATCCCTCTTTATCACTGCTGTACACAGGAAGCAATCACATTTGCCATATAAAGTGTGGGTCCATCTTCAATCCTATTACCCTAACAAAAATGATTTCTGGTCTTCTGATTACTGAGAAACTGCTGATTTCCCCCCTCAGTCTGTTATAATTTATAGGATTTTTAAAAAATATTCAGTATGCATTCAGGTATACAAAAAAAGAGAAAACATTTTTAAAATAAAACTATGGATAGTTTGTGTAAAGCAGGCACTGGGTAACTATCAACATTTTTTACTTGGTTTGTGTACACCATTATTGTGAACAAATCAGGATTTCTTAATCACATGCTTTGGGATTTTTAATAGAGGATTTAAGCTCTCTAAAGAATTCTGCCCGGTTAGGAGACAAGATTCTATTGCTATTCATGTTTGAAAAGGCCACCTCTGAGCCGTCATGGTTATACAAAAGCAGCAGTGTATGGGTGGTGGTGGTGGGTGGGGGGGAGAGTATGCAACAATGTGTGGCAACATTTTCAAAATTAAAGGAGATGCTTGAAAGCCAAATGACAAAAGGGCAGATTTCAATGCCTTGCTTGCATGGTTCCTTAGCAGTCATCTGGCCTCCCATTTCCCTTCTATACTCCTCCCCTCCTTGTTCTCTTACATTATATCTTTCCTCGAAAGAGACAAAGGCATCCCCGTTTGACAAGGAAATGTCGTCAGAACAATACTTGTAGCACTGCCTATCTGGGTGTGCAGACTGGGATTTATTGTCATATACTATTCACACATCTTTCAGTAAAGGATAATTCAGGGTGGCTAAGTAGATGCTGGTCATCATGCAGGCCATTTAATAGTAAGCGGCCTCTTTCCATTCCTTGGATGCTGTTGATCTCTTACAACACAGATGGGCCATCCTTGGGTTTTTGGGGGACCCACGTTAGGTTCCACAGAACACTTTAGGGACAATGCTGTTAGGTGACGACCCACACAAGAGGGTGGAGTACAAGCATGCTCGCCCCCACAGATGCACATCCAAGACACAAATATGCTCTTCCTCTCCCCACCCACCTCCGTCCTGCTCACAGTTCTTGGAGGGCAGTAAGGGACCAGGGAATCAGGAAAACAGTGGTCCTAATCAAGATTTTGTGTGTGTGTGTGTGTGTGTGTGTGTGTGAAGGAGAGACACAATTCTCACCCAGTCTCTCCCCTGCCCCACTTCCCGAGTGATCATTTTTGGAAAGAGGATGCATGGGGGGCAGTACCCTCATGTCTCCTTCCTGGTATGATGTCTGTGGAGATTCTCAGTCATCCAGGTGTGGTTATCTGGGAGTTGAATCATAGCGACTGGACTTCTTTTCCTGTGGGACTGAAATTTTTGACTGTCTTTCCTGGTCTGTGCAGTTATCCTAGGACCCAACTGTAACCTGGAAACCCAGCCACACTGGTCTGTTGTTGTTGTTGTTGTTGTTGTTGTTGTTGTTGTTGTTGTTGTTGTTGTTGTTGTTGTTGTTGTTGTTGTTGTTGTTGTTGTTGCAGTTGCAGTTGCAGTTGCAGTTGCAGTTGCAGTTGCAGTTGCAGTTGCAGTTGCAGTTGTGATTGACTTTTTGTGACCACATTTTCTTCGCAGGAATACTGGAGTGGTTTGCCAGTTCCTATTCCAGGCGCCTACAACACCTGCTGTTTAACTCTCACCACCCATTACAACACAAATTAGAGTCATCAGGACCCTAAACCAGAGAGCAGAGAGCATCTCCACCTCCACAGAAGCCAAGAAGAAATAATACAGGTATCTGATGACAGCATTTAAGGCCTGTGGATATCCAAAGTGGGCCTTTAACATCCAGAAGAACAACGGATCCCATATCAGAACAATAATGGATCAGTTCCCTGAGCTCATGGCTCTCTGAAGATGCCGGCCACAGAGTCTGGCAAAAAGTCAGGAAGAAAAACGTCCAGAACATGGCCAAACAGCCCGAAAAAACTCAGAACAGCTATCAGATCCTAGCCATGAAAGCCTTTGAGAATACAGTCAGGGAAGTCATTCATGTTTGTGTAGAAAACCCCTCTCTCAACAGAGGTGGGGGACTTAGGGACAATCTGTCTCCCACTTACCATGCTGTCCTTTCTTTGATCCCCAGACAAATCAGAAGCCCTTGACACCTCCACCAGGAAGGCCACTGCTAACAACCTATATTTAATGGGTGCTGGGAAGGGTTGCTCAGGTATGACTTTTATATACCCCAGACCATTGCCCACCTAACAAGCCTCTTCAGATCAGGGTGTGGTGAAACCAAGGTGAACTATAAATCGGAAGCCTCCCACCAACTTTTCTCAGACTGAGGAAGCTACTTGGGTGAGTAATGAAATGTTTCAATCCCACAAGCAAAGAAGTCCAGTTGCCTTCCTGGTAGAACCAGGGATTCGTTTGTGGAAAAAAGCACACAGGGCCAGCCACTGCATGTGCCCTGTCTCTCTGCAGAAGAACTCCAGGGCAGAGAAGGAAACTGTAAATTTCACAACCAGAAGGGGAGCTGGCTTAAGCAGTAAAACATGTTTGACTATCATTGCCTATCTTTCAGCACTATGGGGGAGCACTGTTGCTGGGAACAGGAAAGAGTGGAGAAGAAGCTATGGCAGCAGCAATGGAGGGTGTTGAATCACAACCAGGCTGGACCACACAGGACAATCCTATAGGCAACATGCAGGTGGAGGAGGCCAACGTGGACTTCCCTCCACCACTACTACCCACAACCTACAGCGGCTTCGGTAACACACAAACAGATCTGACCGGCTTTCTGCTCAGTGCCTCTGCTGAAGACTATACAGCCACCTGTCAACCATAACATCCCTTTTAAAACCTTCACCAATTCTACTTAGATCTCCTTGGGAAAAAAACAAGTAGTCTGCACCCACCTGTGCAGGATAGGCAGATTGGGCCAGCCCCCCGCCTTTTAACAAGGAGAGCGCCTTCCGAATGGTGTTCAGCTCTTGAATGGTAGCTCCTCTCGAGGCAAGGAGCTTGGTGACCATTCCCTTCTCTTCCAGGGTGACCGGAGGGATGGGAGCAGGCAAGAGAGCGGACCCTCCTCCTGCAATGAGAGAGAGAGAGAGAGAAACAGTGAGAACATTTGGGGGGGGGGGGTTGGTGGGGTTTTTTTTTTAGGGCGGGCAATGCAGCATTCCTTCACACTTGGGCTGCAGTCATACTAGCAAAAAGTTTCCAAGTTACTCCTCTGGAATTTTGAAATGTGAGGAAAGTTTGGACAATGGATGGCCATTAGCAATTCCTTTGTTCACGCTATCAATACCATGCTATCTCCACACAGCAAATGCAGCCCGTGTTTCATTGCAGCGTTCAACCATTCCACAGAGGTGTGTGCTCCTAAATTGATTTATTTCCTGTACATACTGCGTAAGCTTCTGCCTCGGGAGAGGTACAGTATGCCAAATTATGGACTCCATTACCAAAAACCTCAAGCTGAATTTGACAAGGTGGAAAGGTTAAAAAAATATATGAACCACTGCCATGGGATATATGTTACATTGTTACCTTTTGGATTTACCTTGTATATGTTCTCTGGCAAGAGGTCAGGAAGAGACGCAACCAGCTGAACCAAAGTCTGATTTTATTGATAATTTCATAGGAATCAGCTGCTAGGGTCTTCTCTTAATGGCAGAGAAAGACCCCAAACATGCAGTGCAAAATAGTTTTATACCACAACAAACAAAGAGTCCTAAAGTATACAACCTCATTGGATAATATTTACATACGGTTTGGATCCTACATCTAATGAAAATGTGAAGAAGGCAAACTCATTGGCTCTCCTATAAAGATGGGGCACCTTTTCTCCCTTTAATGATTTCCCCTACCAGAAGGCGCCATAGTGTCTGGAATAAATTCCTTATGTTCTTGATATGTATGTTACTAGGCTGAACCTTCCTCCCAGAGACTATAGCTCCCTGCTGGACTTCCTAAGAGGGGCAGTGGAAGGTGTGAATCGTGGGCACTTGAGTACTCTGACCAATTCTAAAGGCCAAGGTAGAAATGATACCAGAAAGTAATATCTGTAAAGAGTGATCAGGCCTTTGTTCTACAATCCGGCCAGAAAGAGGTGACTTTTGGGTCACATACAAAACAGGGAGACTTTTCTCAAGCGTGACTGTGGCCTCACAAGGGCAAAACACCAAAAGGAAACATTCTGAAAACCTCTGGAACAAAAGAGAGCCATGTGATCCTTACCCAATGCAAACAGAATAGGTCAGTGATGGCAAACCTTTTAGAGACCAAGTGCCCAAACTGCAATTCAAAACCCATTATTTTTTTTGCTAGGTGCCAGTGCAGCAATTTGACCTGAATACAGGTGGCTGTGAAGGGGGCGATGTCGGGTGCCCACAGAAAGGGCTCCGAGTGCCACCTTTGGCACCTGTGCCATAGGTTCGCCAACACTGGAATATGTAATACAGTACCTTTATAGAGCATTAAAAAAAATCATACAATCTCTAATCTAAAACCTGCCTTTCCTTCCTCTTTCTCTCTCACCCCCACCTGTTGCACTACTAGCAGATTTCTGACCTAGAATTTTACAACCGCAGGATAGTTTATGGACATGACTGGGAACCCAGTGGAGAAGACAGAGATTAATATGGAAACTTATGCTGAATGCATTCATTTTTTCCTCTCTTGCATACAATGGTGCTTGAATGATACTCCTGGACCCACAACCGAGGGGACACCAGCAGCTGTGTTGGAAGAGAAGAAACTGGGACAAGCTCCTTGCTCAGTGGACTGGAGGAGAGTGTGAGAAGCTATCAGCGGTGGGAAAAGGTTTGGATATATGATATAACGTGAAAAAAATTGGCACAATGGCCATAATAATAATTTTTAAAATGGTTTACAGTTATTAGGGATGGGGGGGGGAGATATAGGGAGAAGTGTGCTACCCAGAAAGAAAAGATGAAGTGAAACCAAATTACTGCTTTCAAGGATAAACAACAGACAGAGACACTGAAAATGAAAGGGGAGAACAAAAAGGAGAGAGGGATACTACTCCCGGTTTAACAAAGGAGAAAATGATAGAAGCGAAAGATCAAAAGGCTTGGGGAGATGGAGGTGGATGGAGGGGAGGGGATGGTCACTTGTAACCGAAACACTTTTTGTTGTCTGCGAGACAAAGAGGAACCTTCAGATAAAAGGCACCACAGCAGGCAATTAACATTTGTATCAGAAGCAGAGGAAAAAAGGACCCTCTCAGGCCCATGTGAAAAATAGCCAGAATGCCCTTTGTCAGATCATTATGTGCTCAGCCCACATTTTACCTGCAGACTGAAAATGCACTTCTAAACAATCAGACCACTGTCTTCTACTAGTCAGCTCCAACAGCAGAGGCATAACGGGCAATTTGGGTGCCTGGGGCTTCATGGCTCCATTGATGAAGCCTGAGTTACATGAGAATGACATAGAGAGATTGGACCAATGTAGATGAATGCCTGGGTCCATCTGTCCGTCCATCCGTGTGTGTGTGTGTGCACGCGCGCGCGTGCACACACACTCCATACTGACTCCACCTTGAGCTTCTCCTATGGCTTTGTGTTTCCTTTCCCTGAGGAGGCATAGCTGGAAATCACATAGGTGCCCGGGGTGGGTCCTTTGGTCCTTCCAGCATCGGATGCCAGTGGATGGGTCCCCATAGTACCAGCACCAGTATCTTCTCTCTGTGGTGAAATCCTGATCTCCTTGCCCTAGTGGCAGCTCTGCACTCTTGAGACATAATGGGAATTTGGATGGAATAAGTTCCCTGGTCTGTTTTCCCAGGGGAGTGGACAGTCTCAGAGGGAACCAGTCCGTGGCCTCCATGAATCTGTCTCAGCATGTTGTTTGTCCCACCCATAGTGCAGGTCATACCCTGGACCTGTTTTTTTCCTCCATGTCATCAGATTTTTGTCTGAGGGTTGGGGACATTGTTCCCCTGCCCGTGTCATGGTCAGATCACCATCTGCTAACTTTTTCCCTGTCAATTGCTGCCCCTCCCAGTGGGGAGCATTGGCCCCTTGTTTGGGCCCGCCCTCGAAGGCTCCTGGACCCTGATCAGTTCATGGAGGCCTTTGGGGAGTTTCCTGACGGACTGGCTGACGACCCGGTGGAAGCTCTGGTGGATAGGTGGCACAAGGGCACTACCAGGGCTGTTGATCAGATCGCCCCCAAGCGCCTTCGCTGTGGAGCTCGCTCCTCACCGTGGTATACGGCTGAGAGCGATGAAACAAGAATGAAGAAGACTTGACAGCAGATGGAGAAACGATCGGACAGCAGTTAATCGGGCTGCGGTCAAGGTGCTGATCAGGCGCTACATCCATGCGATCAGGGACACTAGAACAGCTTACGCCTCCCTGAGAATTGGTGCGGCCTCGAACCACCAGGTGGAGCTGTTCCAGGTGGTTCGAGACCTCACCAATCTTAGTCAGCTTAGGCCTCCTCCTAGTGATTTCACTAGTGAGTCATTCGCAGCCTTTTTTCATTCTAAAATTGAGGCCATCTGTTCCGATCTGGACTCCGGTTGCCCTACTCTCTCCTCTAGTGTCCCAAGCACCGCACCCACTCGGTCCCTTTGTCTGGTTGAGTTTGGGCCTGTTTTTCCAGCAGAAGCCTCCAGGGTTTTGGCTTGTTGCCGGCTAGCGGCCTCCCCTTTCAACCCGGCTCATTAAATCTGCCGGAGGGAGCATGCCAGAGTGGGCTTCGGTTATCTCCACCGCCTCCTTCAGGGCAGGGATTTTTCCCTCTCGCCTGAAAGAGATGGTGATGAAGCCCACATTAAAGAAATATGGCCTGGCATCGGATAATTTGGCCAACTATCATCCAATTGCCATTGTTCCCTTCATGGGCAAGGTGATTGAGAGGGTGGCTGCCACTCATATTCAGTCATTCCTGGAGGACAATCATGTCCTTGACCCATTCCAGTCCCGGTTCAGGCCACTTCGAGGGACCAAGACTGCTCTGGTCGCTCTACAGGATGACCTCCTCAGGGAGGCTGACAGGGGTTGCTCTACCCTGTTGGTTCTCCTTGATTTGTCAGCGGCCTTTGATACCGTCGACCATGGTATCCTTCTGGATTGGCTTGCCGAGGTGGGGATCGGAGGCTCTGCGCTCAGCTGGCTCCGGTCCTTCCTTGGTAACCGACTCCTGCGTGTGCAGCTGGGGGATGAGCTGTCGGCTCCTTGGACGCTCCCTTGTGGGGTGCCCCAGGGGTCGGCAATCTCTCCCATGCTGTTCAACATCTATATGAGACCACTGGCTGAGGTCATCAGGGGATTTAGAGTCCGCTGTCATCAATACACTGATGACACGCAGCTCTATCTCTCCTTTTCCACCTCTGCAGAGGAGGCAGTACGCTCCCTCAATCTGTGCCTGGAGGCGGTCATGGAATGGACCAGGACTAACAGGCTGAAGCTTAACCCGGAGAAGACCGAGGTTCTGTTCTTTGGGGCATCCTCTGCAGGGTACAGCGGCCCTCTCCCCAAGCTGGGGGGTACTACCCTCCGGCTAGCGGACAGGGCCAGGAATCTGGGAGTGGTCCTGGATCCAGCCTTATCCATGAAAGATCAGGTAATGGCCGTCTCCAGGTCCGCCTTTTTCCATCTCTGTCAGATTGCCCAGATCTGTATGTACCTGGACGAGGACTCCCTCAGAACAGTCGTGCAGGCTCTCGTGATCTCGAGGATTGACTACTGCAACGCTCTCTACGTGGGGTTGCCCTTAACCCTTGTCCGGAGACTTCAGCGGGTACAGAATGCGGTGGCCAGATTGGTGGTTGGTGCACATCGATATGATCGTGTCACCCCAATTCTGGCTCATCTGCACTGGTTGCCCGTTGTGCTCCAGATAAGGTTCAAGGTCTTGGTTTTGGTTTACAAAACCCTCCACGGCTTGGGAGCGGAATACCTGTCAGAGCGTATCTCCCAAAGATCAACTGAAGCCCAGCCCACCAGAATGTCGCAGGCGCTCTCACTCCGAGTGCCCACGCCCAGGGAGGTGTGGAAATCAGCGACCCGTAACCGCGCCTTCTCTGTGGCTGGCCCCTCACTCTGGAACCATATTCTGAGTGAGTTGCGCCTTGCACAGTCCCTGCCCGCCTTCAAAAAAGCGTTAAAAACTTGCTTTTTAGGGAGGCATTTGGCAACCTGGCTTAGGTTCCCCCCCCTTTTTTGCCGTCTTACCGTTGACTTATCAATTTCTTTGTTGAGTTGTTTTACTCGATATTTTATACATTTTTCTTTTATATACTGTTTTTTTATTCTGTCTTGATTGTTGTTGTTCCTTTTGGGTTTGTCTGGCACTCTGTTCACCGCCCGGAGTTCCTTCGGGAAGACGGGCAGTATAAAAATGGATAAATAAATAAATAAATAAATAAATAAATAAATAAATAAATAAATAAATAAATAAATAAAATGAGGAGGACAATGCGTGAGCACAGTTTCTGCATCTGCACTTTAGTTTGGGAGGCAATAAAATACAGTTTTAAAAGGACAAACTCAAGGAGAGAACTGAACCTTGCCTAAACACAGGTGGCAAATGCATCTGAGGAAACCAGCATGCTACAAACCACTGCTGAGAACATGAGTACAAAGCCACTCTAAACCAGGATGGTGAGAGTACATGTCCATTGCAGAACATCCAGCCACATCTATCTCCTTTACCATCACCTTCAGATTCTAATCCTACCAACTGTGACAGCCAAAGGGGCTGCCTGCCACCTTCAGAGGGTTCTGCAGAGCCTGCTGCTACTTGGTCCCTAAGCTAGATGAATAAGCATGGAGAAGACTTAGCTCCAAAATGTCATCTATAAAACCCACTGGTTCATCAGCTAGCCGCTATAGATGTGAAGGTCCAGGGAAAAAATCTGGAAAAAATGGGGGGGGGCAGTTTTTTTCTGTTTGTTTTTTTCCTGAAGCCTTTTGTTTCCCCCCCCCAAAAAAAAAATTGGGAAAATTGAAAAAAGGAAAAATGATTATGGAATGTTTTATTTTAACATGATGAATAAAATATTTTAAGCCAGGGTGTTCTAATATTTTCCAAATCATTTCTAAAAAATATGCCTAGTATCTGATTATTCTAATTTTTGTGCACTGATGACAAGCAAGTCCTAGGTTGCAAACTGAACTCTCCAATGCAAGAACAAGATGCATTTCTTCCTTTAGGAGGTGCTGCTATTGTCACAAGAAAAAGAAAATGGCTTCACTTTTGTTTTTGCATGTGGGTGTGGGTGTTTGGTTCTGTTCTGTCCTCTTCACTAGGCCTCAAAGCATTGGAAGAAAATACAGAGCAACAGAAATGATTCTGGTTACATTTCATGCCCATTCATTGAAACTTGGTCCCACTTCCTTCTATACATTTTCCCACCTCTTCAATTCTTTTTATGAGAATGAGGTTTTTATTTTGTTTTTATTTAATATGGTGGAGAGGAAATATGAATCATTAATTCTGGATTTTTAAACATTGTTTTGTAGAGGGGTTTTTGTTCCACATAAACTAGTAAACAGTTCAGGAGATTGCTACTCCGTTTGTTACTTACAATTACAAATAAATATTATTTAAAAAGTAAATTCAGTTTGTAATAATGGCTTGGATACACTATTTTCATATGCTAGTTGGGATAAATTTATGCTAAGTCAAATTGTCCATAGTCATATTTCATGTACCTAAAATAACAGAATAACTTTCAAGCTGTAAAGGGGGGTGGGAAGTGCTAATGTTGCATTTTTTTCAATTTAAAAAAAAAATCAATTTTCCCTCCCAGAAAACAAAGAGAAAAAAACCCAGCTAGTACATCTGTACTAGCTGCTGCCTCACAATCTCATTTGGCTCACAGGACAGGGTTATGATAAGAGGCAGGAAAACCACTGAGGCTGCCTTAAGGTTTCTGGAGGAGGAAAGTGTATTAAAACACTTTAACCGGTTAACAAAAAAGTCAGTGAGTGATCATTTTGCTCTACATGCCCCTAAGTGTTATTTGACATATAACCCTTTGTAGGCTACAACAGATCCATGCCATGGATACTTTGTGTAGACATTGATTTTTCCTCTGCCACCCATGTGTTGCTCTGCTTATCTACACGGGGATGCATTTGTCACTGACCACCTGGTGCTGAAAAGACTCTTTAAGAACAGCCATTGATCATCGGTCTTTCTAGCATCTCTCACATTTCCATCTCATTTCGGATCTCTCCTCCCTGCATTGTTTGTGTACAAATGTCTCCCTCTGAGGCATCACTCCAGTCATAAGAAATGAAGCACATAGTCTACGTAAGCTGATGCCACTAAGATTTGCTAAATTCTTTAAGGGGCTTCTCTGGACACCACAAAAAATAACATTAACATGCAGACTTTCAGTAGCTTGCTTGTTTCTGTCATTTTAGTGATGCAATGACCTATCGCTTATCTCTTGTTCTACAAGGCATGTTATTGTTTTCACTGCACCAAACCTAAGGGCTCCTCCTCTTGTTAAGACCCGAAACACGGGTGTTTTATATAAGGTGTTGGGGTCTTACTAGAATTTGAAGTCTGCCAAGTGGCCTGTGGCAACCATATCACACCTCACACAAAGTACAGTGGTACCTTGTATAAAGGAATTAATTCGTTCCAAATGAAATTATGTTAAGCAAATTTTCCTTTATACAAATTTCCCATAGGAATGCATTGAAAACAGAGTAATCCCTAATCACAACCATTTTAATGTTGTACGGATTCGCCCCATAGGCTATTCTGTTAAGCAAATTTCCCCTATCTCCGGAATGTTTTATGTTGTACAGATGTTATGTTACACAAATCATTTGTTATACAAGGGTCCACTGTATTCAGCCAATGATGGCTGTAGGGCTAGGCAGCAGAACCCTTAGTAAGAGCCAAGTGGATGCTACTGCTTGCCTTCAGCATTAGTCTCTCCCACCATTTCCCGTTAAATCAGCAGTTCAGATATCCAGGAGTCTGAAGGCTATAGAAAGTGGTAGCCAGCAGCAATGGGGAAGAGCCAAGTGGAATTAACAGTTTGCCAGCATTTGCAATCAAGATAGAAGAGTGCAGAACAGGAGGAGGTGATGTAGGCCTAGCTAGAGGAAAATCTGCAGAGAAGAAGGGAAGCAATGGGATTTTTTTTAACAATGTAGCGGTAGCAACAATCTATTATGTTGTCCTTTCATCTGTCTCCATAATAATCAGGACCACTTCACTTCTCCACCGGGAAGGCCCCTGCTAATGGCCCATGTTTAATGAGTGTGGGAAGGGCTGCAGAGGTGTGATTTTCCAACACCTCTGGTGATTGTTCATCTAATGAGCTTATTCAGGGCAGGGTGAAGTGAAACCAACATGGAGGATAAAGTGGAGGTCTCCAACCAACCGTCCCCAGACTAAAAAAGCTACTACTGTACTTGGATGAATGGTGAAATATTTTAGTCTAACAACAAAAGAAGCCCTGTTGTCATGACTCAACTTCTGAATTAGTAGCAAAATGCCATTGCACGTCCAGTTTGATACTCAAGTTTCAACAACTCTGTTCAAGGTTTGAAAGGCCATTTGGCAGATGAAACTGTTTATTAATCAATGGGTTTTGCGATTAATATTGAAGGCCCAGGATGACCGCTGCTTTCTATCCTGCCTGAGTTTTTCACCCTAACCTAGAAAGAAGAGAAGCGAGTCGCCTTCCCTGACTTGCCACTGTCCAGATGTTTTGGATTTCATTACACCTCACTTTCAATAGCACAGCCAGAGGCAAGTAGTAGTGGAAGTTGCAATGGAATAAAAAACATCAAAAGGGGATCAGGTTGAACAGGTTGGCCTCAAACGAGAGAAGGGGGGGGAGAGAAAATAAGAGAGGGAGACTCTGCAGTTCTCAAAACCGTATTGACCTCATTCACAATGAGCAACACCTTTGGAGAGAAAAACAGTGCCGTTCCAAGCAAAATATAAAAAAAGAAATGAACTGCAACTAAAAGCTTATGGCAAGTGTCACAGGTGACTCGGAAAGAGAGGGTCAACAAAGAGAGAAAAATAGCTCAGGCCTGCCTGAGACACCTCTGCAGCCGGAGCAGAGGACGTGTGATCACAACTAAAAAGATGACCGTGGAGAGAAATGATCAAGAGAGTTGCGAAAAGAGTTGAGGTCAACCTTGCAGCTCTGTCAGTTCAAAAGCGACCATTAAATGATAAATGCTCTGCGTTTTGAGACATTGATCTGTAAAAGGTAACAACCCCGAAAAACAATGAAATAGTACATTTCATCCATCACCAAGAACCTAGGTAAGATGGAACAGTAGCCAGAGCTGGTGTTTTTCTCACCTGGAAGCTTTTGAACTGGCTTCTAGAAGAGGAAAACAAGCAATGGCATATTTTAGAAGCCTAGAAATATGTTCCAAACCAGAAATGGAAGAAATTCCCACTGAATGATTCTCAAAAACAAAAAGAATATTGAATAATGCGGCAGAATTTTTTCACCCATAGCTACAAGACATCCATCACTGCTGACTGAGGCGGATTGAGGAGAACACTCTGAAGTTCTGAACCATCCCGAGGAGGAGCCATTCATAGGCTGACTAAGGCAACACTGATGATTGTATAGGCACGTGTACATGAGCCCACATACGTTGATACTGTCCACAATAATGATCCATGGGTGGTGCTACACATGTAGAGTGCATATAGTTCAGAGACCACCTGCTCTGTGCCCATATCACCACTAAAGCAGACATCCCAGTCCTGTAGCAACTCCTTCACTCCATCATCATACATCAGAACACAAGCTGTTCTGGTACACATGCAAGTGCTCTGGGGTGCAGGCAGCTGCCTTCCAGACCTGGGATTCTTCCCTCTTGCTTGCCGAGAAATATCTAGGCTTGAGCATTTTCTGTGACACATCATCTCCTCCTCCTCCTCCTCCTCCTCCAGTGGCTGATAACTATGGAGATACTGAATTAGGGCTGTGTTGCATAGAGGATGGGTGAAAATCAGCTGACATTTAATATTATAAGGTGCATTTGCTTAAGTCTGATACACAACAGTGCTCACTTCGGTCTCATCTAACACATGACGTTGGCCTCATTTGCGGGAAATAAGCAGAACACTTTGGAAATACATTCTGAAAGCATGGAAGCAGGTTGTTCCTGGTGCTATCCTTCTCTCGTCCCTATCATGACCACATTCATTGGCTTCCTTACTACATGTTTGCTTGATAGTATGATAAAAATATAATATAATTCATGAGCAGGGCCCTCCAGGAGAACTGATTCTAAACAGCTATACAGGCCTTGGCTCCCTGAGATGCCTGGTAAAAAGAAGAATGAGCCATGTTACATGCTGAAAACATACCCCAGTGCACGTGTGCGCACACACACACACGCGCACACACACACACACACACACACACACACACACACACACACACACACACACAATTCAATACCTCCCGATCCTATTCAGAGCAGACTGCTGACAAGTTCCTCAAACCCTTCTCTGGGGTAGTTCCCCCACCGCCACCGCCAGTCCCAGCACTTGGAATGGCACCGATTTGTTTGGCTTTGCTTTGTCTGATTCAGAGCTGCCACCTCCTGGAGGAACCGGGCTTTGCTGCTTCAAGAAGCCAAGGAAAAAGCCACAGCAGGGCTTTCTGAGCCTCAAGTTAGGAGTCGACTTAACAGCCTGCCATTCAGACCGAGCTCTCCCAATCCCCTACTTTACACAACACAGTAAAAACTAACAAGCAGAGAATAAAAAGGACAAGGCAGGAAAAAAAAACAATCTCTTCTGACAAAATCTATTTTAGCAAGCTAACTCAAAGGTTTGCTGCAGGGAGGTGAAACCTTAGCCTTCCACATCGCAGGGCCTTTCATCTTTGCAGTTACTGCCTTTCAGGAGGCCTCTCCACGGTGCAGCCCTCCGCGGGGGGTGAAGAAAACCAAAGCGGAGGACAGGTGATGGGCAGGGCTCCCGGGGTCAGTCATGACCTCACTTCCAAAACAAGCAGAGCAGAGCAGAACGGAGAGGGGCCACCAGCGATGCTGCTGCCGAGGCAAGCGCCACTGTCCTGCTGAGCGGAGAGCACACGCTCCCACACATACCTTGAAGCTGCTGCTGCTGCAAGAGAGAGGGAGACACACTGAGAACGGACTCGGAGGCACTCGGTGCTCCAGTTTCTGCGCTCTTTGCTGCAGACCACTTGACCTAGTTTGCTAAGACATGGCGATGGAGTGGCGTCTTCCAGGCACAAGCAATGGAAAAGAGAACTCCACTTGGCCAAGGGGGAAAGGAGGGACATAGGGAAGCAAAGGGGAGGCCTTAAAAAGAGGGTTTCTTGGCAAAAGGCAGTCCCCTTGCCAGGACCACCATCACTCCAACCCCCAAGCCTTACCCGAGATCAGCACTAGGAGGAGGTCGTCCGCCGTCAGGCCCTCAGCCAAATCTTTGATGGCGCTGGCTGCCTCCAGAGCCTCTCTGTCAGGCATGTTGTTCTTTGCTCCTTCCATGACCTGGATCCGACTCTGGGGCTTCAGCAACATCTCTCTATGTGAACGGAAAAGGGAGATCAAATCACCTTCTGAGCTGTGCCTGGCCTACCATGGGACAGCCCTAGGAAGGATGCACAGGACAGTGTAATTTGCTCCCTTCCTAATTAACCAAGGAACCAACAGGTTTCATAACTCAACAAGGCGACGGCTGTTCAGCTCATGGTTAGACACAGCCATACCCTGTAAGGACTGCTCGTCAGGTATGAATGGAAGGAGGGCCAGTTTCGAAGGGATGATCAAAACTCAGACAATAAATGTTAAGACCAGAGCTAGGGAAAGTTACTTTCTGGAAAGAATGTCCAGATTTCCCCAGGCATCACTACCAACAACTGCTGGTAAGGCCAGCAGGAGGACTAGAGGAACTATATTCTGTTTTACTACCAGCTTGGCCCCCAAATTCTGAGTTCTGTTCTCCTCTGAGGACATATACATGTATTTACAGTACCAACCTCAGTACCACAAAACTAGGGACCATTACTCTGTTATTCTGGTAACCATCTCATCTACAGGGACAAAGAATTCCAGTTCACCTCTGCTCCACCATGGATCACTTAGAAAACTCTGTATTCTGTGAATTCCTGTGCAAAGAAATTACCTTCTGTTCAAACCCCTTTAGATAGGAAAAAGCAGCCAGCCATTGGCGGGGGGGGGGGGTGTTAATCTATAGTGACTATGCTTGGGTTAGGGTGGTGGACAGTTTTTGGCTGGAAAATGGATGACCGGCTTCTGCTGTACATGGTCAAGAGTAAAATTATATTTAGGTCAGGTTATTAAAAGGGGCTTGGAGGCAACCATAAAGCTGATCTCAAGGCTGGTTCTGCATGTCACCACCTTAGAGCAAAGGCCTGACGACCTCACCTCATCCCTCTGCACCGCAGGGTTTCTTGGATGCCTTGAGGGACGCTAATTACTCCCCGAACAAGGTGGTCTCCAAGGATCTCCTCTGCCGCAGCTGCCATACCCAGGACAGCCTTCCCAAAGCCAACCAAATACAAGTTCTTCTTCAGTTCAAAAGGCTGCCCATGCAACACAAGCCGAGGGTGTCCTTTGGTCTCTAGCGCCAGGGCCTTCTTCAGCATGGGCCCTGGCAGGACAGTGCCAACTGCACTGCGGAAAAAATGCAACCCATGCTCCTTGAGGGCCATTTTGAGAGAGGATGCCTCCCTGGTGGAATGGGAGGTGGGTTGCCGGCAGGCTCTGCCAAGGACCGACAAGCTCTTGGGGGCATAGGCCGCGGCCTGAATCATGAGCCAGCCACAGCAGACCTGCAATAAAGAAGAAACAGAATCTGAGCCATGCTTTGAAAGGAAAGGTAAAAAAGAGCCTGGGGATAATGTGTTGGGTTTCTCCCTACCCCCCACCCCCCACATACCTGTCTAACTCAAACGCTGCCTGCAAGCCAGACCATTTTCTTGCCATGGCTTCCTGCAGTACAGATTGGTTGCTCTCCCAGGAAAGGTCCAGAGGTCTTCTCCTCCAAGCAGTCAGATGGATCAGATGAGGAGGTTAATCATTTATAGACCACTGCTTGCTCAGAAGTCATCTGCTTTCCCTTAGGGAAGCAGACAAACCAAGCGACGGACGTCGTGTAAAACAAACCCTTAGAAAAGTCTCTTAGGCCAAAGGACCTCATCTACCATCCTCAAAGCACAGGGTTATAATTTTAGTGACAGATTTTCCAACAGCAAGGCACCGTGCCATTAAATAAGAGGTCCCAGGGACTAGCTGGAGGTAGAAAGGATCACATGGCTGGGCAGCACAAATGCAGTGCAAGATAAAGGACCGAATGGAAGCTATCATATTAGGACTCAACACAAAAAGAGAAAAGAAGTCACTGGAAAAATAATGCACAGAAGAGTTGAAAGCAGCAGGAAAAGAGGAAGACCTAAAAAGATTTCATTTAATAACCACCCAGGTAGTGCAGTTTGCACTAAGGGGGCGGTATGATCATCATCATCATCATCATCATCATCTCCCAAGGGTGCCGCCTTGTCGTGGCGGAGGGCTTAACTGCTCCAATAGGTCCAACCATACCAGAGAGGTCTCGACCGAGGAACAGAACTAAGTGCACCCAACAACCTATGAATCATGGTGAAATATAATCAAAAGAAGCCTATACCGGCTCGGTCATTGCCTGGGTTAACAAGGACCGCGATGGGTGTTGATGAACCTGGACATCTGTCGATAAACGGGCTACAGGTCATGGGTCCCATTGCTGAGCAACCAGGGCATGGGCCTGTAGAATTACTGGAAGGTGAACCATCTCAGAAGCGGCAGAAATATACTTTACCAGAGAATTGGGCAATCATGAAATGCTATTATAGAGCAGAACCTGAAAAATGAGGCTACCAAAAGCAGATGCATCAATTATGGAAACAAGAATATCCAAACTCCAAGATAACTGAATTACAATTAGCTGACCAGCGAAGATCATAATATCCCAGATACTGTGATTGTGGAGAAGAAAAAGGTGTAGATCATTGCTGTTGCTATACCAGGTGATGTTGCTATACGAGAAACAACTTGAAAAAATTACCCGATATCAGGATCTGAAAATTGAACTTCAGAGACTCTGGCATAAACCGGTACAGGTGGTCCCAGTGGTAATCGGCACGGTGGGTGCAGTGCCTAAAGAGCTAAGCAGGTATTTAGAAGAAATTGGAGTTGACAAAGTCACCATCAGTCAGCTGCAGAAAGCCACCATACTGGGATCTGCTCACATAATTCGCCAATACATCACTGAGTCCTAAACGCTTGGGAAGCGTTCAACTAGTGATTGGTACAGTAACCCCCTGCCGATCGCGGGGGTTAGGGACCCACCCCACCTGTGATGCATGAAAATCCGCGATATGCGGAAGTGGGTGGGGTGGGGTGGGGGCGGGGGGCGGGGGCGATCGCACGCCTGTCTGGGAAGTCTTGGGGCAGCGCATGCAGGCGGTGTTGCGGGATCTTACCTCCGCCGCCCGGCCGCGTGGCCCGAGGCTTCTCGGGGAAGCCTGGTTGAGTGGCGTGGAGCGACCTGATTGCTCTCCCCCCCACGCTGCCCCGAGGCTTCTCGGGGGAACCTGGTTGGGCAGCACGGAGCAACCTGATCGCCCCATGCCACCTTCCCATGCCGCCCCTAGGCTTCTCGGGGGAGCCTGGGGGGGCGGTGTGGAGCAACCCGATTGCCCCACGCTGCCACCCCATGCCACCCCGAGGTGCAGGTACTGCGATCCCACGATGGCAGGGGGTGACTGTAATACAAAATCCAGCATAGTTATCTTTGCAGTGATCCCCCACCTATCACGGGGTTTAGGGAACTGACCTCACCCGCGATAGCTGAAAATCCACAATATGCAGATGCAGGTTGAGTCAGGCCTTGGGGGGCCTAGCTGGGGGCTCTTGTACTTAACCCCAGCCTGGCCTTACCCCAAATGGGCCTGTGAGAGCCTTCCCGGGCCTTCTGGAGGTCCCAAAAGGGCCTCCCTGCGAACCAGAAGTGACTAGAAAGGCTCTTGGAAGCCTCAGAAATAATTTTCAGCGATCCGGAACTCACTTCCGGTTTGGTTTGCAAGGAGGCCCTTTTGGGGCCTCCAGAAGGCCCAGGAAAGCCCTTATCCCTTGAAGCAGGACTTTCCCCCCTTACCTTGCCTTTTTTCATATACTGCAGTCCTGCAATATAGCAGGACTACAGTATATGAACCGCGAAAGGGTGGGGGACCACTGTACTACTACTACTACTACTACTACTACTACTACTACTACTACTACTA
>JAHTLZ010000015.1:44729091-44739864 GCA_023846285.1 Phrynocephalus versicolor | reverse complement strand
TACTACTACTACTACTACTACTACTACTACTACTACTACTACTACTACTAATAATAATAATAATAATAATAATAATAATAATAATAATAATAATAATAATAATAATAATAATAATAATAATAATAATAATAATAATAATAATAATAATAATAAACGGAAAGTCAAAAGTTTTAGTATGCAAGACCATAATGAGGCTGTTCATGACTTCCAGAGATCATTCATTCTGGAGATCCCTATAGCTAAGGAGGGACTTGATGTCACACAAATGTAAATTGAGCTCTTCCATCTCACAAACACAGTAAAAGGCCTCTTATTCATCTGCTTAACTATTCTTGGAAGCATTTGTCACCACCAGCTCGCCCTGAATGGCTCTTAATGACAATCATTAAAATGGGGGGGGGGATCCTAAGTCTGCCAATGATCTTAAATGACCACAGATAAGACCATCTCAAACAAGACCATTTGCCTTTCCATTACCATTTATATTTCCCTCCTCTCTATGTTCATAATAAATGTGTATATACTTTCATGCCCCTGAACTAGCTGGCTACAGTCAATGAAGCTTACAACGAACAAGAGCTCGTCTTTAAGATACCACAAGACTCTCTGTTGTTTCTGATGAACAGGATTTCTGCGTTGTAGACTGAACCCATCGGCTCTTACGCTAGCTGCAATTGAAAACGGCTGGAAAATTTCAGTTAGCAAGGGCAAAGTAGCTCAGCATTTACTCAAACACATTGGGAGACGTATTCAACCCATCTTATTGATAACTGCTCTGCCCAGTATTGCATTCCTAATGTAAGTAGTGTTGGAATGTGGCAAGATCTACATTCAGACATTAGACAAGGGTTAATGTCAGGTGGACTGCACCTGGAACTGTGAACCAACCAGTCGTGTCTCTTTAACTAGTATGGCTCTACAAAAGGAATTGACCCTGCCTGCTCACAGCCCTTCTCCACTTTCTTTCTAACCTGCAGTCATGCCCATTGATGGCCTGAGCAAGGCAGACGGTGAGCGTTTGCATGACTTCGTGGGTGCTGCCTGAGCTGCCATCGCCTTACTTGTTTTACTTTGTCTTTTGGTATGTTTGTTATGCATTGTTACTATTTGTTATTTTAATAGGAATGTCCTTTTTACCTTTTCCCTAAGAGACTTAGATAAAGTTTATGTTTTATACTTCACTTTCTTCTTTGTGCCTTCAGTTTTTTTATCCCAACAAGTAGCAGATCGCTAACTGCAATATAGGATTTGGGTCACTTAATTGTTTTGTTTTGTTATATCCTTAGGCATTCTTAGAAGGCTAAGGTCCTCATGGGGGTTTATCCTCCCACCCGTCAGACCTTTTAAGAACCATTTTCTCGGCTTTTTGTAAACAATGTGAAGCACCTTATGGTCCTTATTAAGTTTGTAATTAGAGGTTTATAGATCCAGGAACAACTGATGCTTTCCAGGTGAATGTGGACAACCAGGAGGTGAAAACCTTTGCGCTCTCTCTTCTTCTAATCTCAAATGGGCAAGTTTTTCCTTTTTTTTTACTTGTTCTAAAATCACTTTAAGGATCTTCATCTGATGAACATTGTATCACTGAAATGCAAGTTTCTGTAATATGCAGGCTCCAGAGACCAGCTCAATAGTTCTCTGGTGTCTTCCTATGCAAGATTTTTTTTTAGTGGAGAAAGGAAAGTTCAACCAAACACTGCTACCAGGAAGAATCTGGCAGCCCAGTGCTAAGGTCCGGTCTGCTGATTAGTGATTTCTTTCTGTGAAAGTTTAGAGCAAAATAAAAACTATTCTGCTGCAACCGGAAACTCTGCTGGCATTCATGACTCAACTGTTCCACTTTTGTCCAACACAACACACAATTTGCCATGTGTGCACAGTGCTTTTTGCATCCTCTCATTCCCATGTCCCTAAACTGCATGCACATGCATGTGAGTCTGTTGACACGTGGGAGCGAGAACATTTGGGAGCATATCGCTGCCTGCTTTTTCTTGATGTGGCTGCGGCTCTGCCTGCCTGGGCCACGAGACAGTTGCTTCAGCAAGTCCAGAACTAAGCATAATTGATCATCAGAGCCAAATTCAAATTTTTTTCCAGAGCAGCTATTTGGAATTCTGGCAAGGACTCTCAATGGCCAGCCCACCTTACTCCCCTCCCCCCGCAAAGAAACTATAGTTTTTTTGTTTGTCCATGTTCAGCTTCGAAGCATCTGTTTGGAGAATGGACCCAGAAACCATCATTAATCTTTTGGAAAGATCTGCTGAGAATTGCTTCTTCCGGAACATGATTGCTCGGGGACTGTGAAGGGCTTAGATTAATCTTCTTTAAATGAAAACTTCATAAACTGCCATTAATGAATACCAGTCCTAATCTGCATATTAATTTCAATACATCATCATGATATGTTTTTGTTTCCTGAAGATTCACTGTGACTCTGTCTCAAGCTTCAATATATGAGGAGGATGGAGATCTTTGCTAATTCCCCCTTAAATCCACTATAGTTGGTATAAATCCATGCTGCAAAGAGGCATTCTAATTAATTATGAATCAACACTAAATCCCATAGGCATATACTGTATAATACATCATATAAATGATAGCATCCACTGCACCCGAAACAGCTGCAAAATTAAGAAATTACAAATTCAGTAAATAACAAGACTTTGTCTAAAACCTTGCTTCAGATATCTGGAAGTTGAGTCATGGCAACTGGACTTCTTTTTCTTGAGAGATAGAAACGTTTCGCTGCTCATCCAAACAGCTTCCTCAGTCTGAATACAGCTAGTGCAAGTCCTCCATCTTATAGTCAGCTCTGACCTCTTGTCACCCTGGTCTGAAATAGGCTCAAAAGATGAATAGCCTGAATAGGCTTGTTAGGTAGACAATAGTATCCATAGCCTTAAGGTAAACAATGGCCTAAGGTGCTGAAACCTATAAAGTATGGATCGTTAGCTATGGGATGTGGTGATTGCCAAAAATCCTTTTAAGCTTCTCAGATACTCCAGCCATGTAGGGAATGACCAGGTTCTTCCGTTGGGTCTGGGTCTCAGGGTGATCCTTTGTTCTTCTGGGTCAGCACACTGCTTCGTTGAAGGGCCACATTGGATATCCACAGGCCTTAAGTGCTGTCTTCAGGAGATGGTCTTCCTTCTTCTTGGCTTCTGTGGAGGTGGGGATGCTCTCTGTTCTGTGGCTTAGGGTCCTGGTGACTCCTACTTTGTGCTGTAATGGATGGATGTTTGGCAAACACCACATCCCTGTTTATTTCAAACTCACAAACACACTAAGGCAGAGACTTGTCCACCCAAAGGATCTGATACCAAAACAAAATAAAAAAGGAGCAATATTGTATATGCAGTATAGTATATGCGGTTCAATGCCGTGAAGAGTGTGCAGACCTCAACATTGAAGAAACTAAATGGCCATTAAACAGAAGGATGGCCCAACATAGGAGGGGTAACAGCTCAGGACCAGAATCAGCAGTACACCTTCATTTGAAGGACGAAGGGCACTCATTCAACGATGAGGATGTACACATATTAGACAGAGAAGAGAGGTGGTTTGAGAGAGGAGTCAGGGAAGCCATTCATGTGAGCATTGAACCCCCCCTCAACAGAGGTGAGGGCCTCAGGCTATCTGCTACTTATCAGGGTATGCTTTCAACAATACCCAGACAAATAAAAAAGCCCTCACCACCAAGGCCATAGCTAATGACCCATTCTTGATAGGTTTCAGCACCTTAGACCATTGTTCACCTTAAGGCTATGGATACTATTGTCTACCTAACAAGCCTATTTAGGCCATTGTTCATCTTAGAGCCTATTTCAGACCAGGGTGACAAGAGGTCAAAGCTGACTATAAGTTGGAGGACTCGCACTAGATGTATTCAGACTGATGAAGCTGAAATGTTTCTATCTCTCAAGAAAAAGAAGTCTAGTAGCCATGACTCAACTTCCAGATAAACTCAACTGGATGACTGATAATCTTCACAGACATCTTGCTTCAGATAATTTGTACTGAGAAACTGGCCTCCAAGACAGGAAGGAGGGGCATTTTGATCAGATTGATTATGTTCTCTGTGGCCAAAGATGGAGGAGCTCTATACAGTCAGCAAAAACGAGACCTGGTCAGCAAACTGGATTCAAAGGGGCAGAGTCCCCTAGACTGAAAGGACAGATGTTGAAGCTGAGGCTCCAGTACTTTGGCCTCCTCATGAGGAGAGAGGACTCCCTGGCAAAGTCCCTGATGTTGGTGGGAAAGATTGAAGGCAAAAGGAAAAGGGGACGGCAGAGAATGAGATGGTTGGACGGTGTCATCAATGCAACTAACATGGATCTGACCAAACTCCGGGAGGCAGTGGAAGATAGGAAGGCCTGGCGAGCTCTGGTCCATGGGGTCACGAAGAGAGAGACACGACTGAACAACTGAACAACACCACAACAACAAATGCTATTTTATGGTTTGGTTTTGTCCTTCTGCTGTGTCTTTTCAGGACATAAACAAATATGTTTAGAAAGGGTTTCCCACCAGGAAGTGGTTTGATTTCATTGATAAATAGTTTAAATGCCATGCAATCTATAATTGGGGTGTGGGGGGAGGGAGAGAAGGTTTCTCTGCATGCTGATTTGTTTTGGTGTCAAAACAAAAACTTTTGTGCTATACCGAGTATGAAACCCCAGCTGTCCAAGATGAATTCAGAAAAGAGGCACCAAAGATGGAGCTGGAAGACTTTATAAAGCCATTGATTTGGGGTTGCCCCTAATCCAATTATGTCTGACAAATAATTGTTTAATTTTCTATTGAATGCCTCCAGCATTGGAACACTCGGGACTTTCCAAAGTAACTGGTTCCATTGTTGTGCTGCTTTAACCGTTATGGAGCTTTTTGTGACATTTTACCACATTTTGGTATCCTTTAACTTGAGCTATTACATGTCCTGCGACTGGCATCGTTTAGAACAGATCCAACCCTTCTTCTGTACGCCAATCTCTCGAGGATTTGAAACGTGCTATCCTATCTTCCACCCCCTTGGTCTTTAGTTCTCAAGGCTAAACATATTTATTATTATTTATTTTATTTATTAAATTTTTATACAGTTCCATCTAGCTACATGGCTACTCTGGGCAGTTCCTTCAGCCTCTCCTCACAGGGCTTGGCTTTCAATCCATTAATCATCCTGGTTGCCCTCCTCTGAACCTGTTCCAGTTTGTCAGTGTGATGTCACCCCTTTCACAGACTGAGTTTTCAAAGGCACAACCGGGCGGGTTTATTTCGACATCCCACTGCTGTGCCACTAAGTTGTGACGACACCTCCCTTTTACACACTGAATTGTGTTGGAAATGGTAATGCTGCCACCTTTTAAAATCGTCGCCTCATGAATTGGGACAGACTCAGATGTAAAATATCAAAACAATAATGAATTTTATTGAGAAAATGATAAATATAACAATGTCTGAGGATGGTATGCGGTGCCTTTAGCATATAATAGATTTCATCAACTCTTCCAGCCCCCCTGTCTTTAATAACTAGTAAACAGTATAGCCCTCACCAGGGTGTTGTCACAGTCAGCATTCCTCTTAATATGCTGTGACCAGTTCTGGACACTGCACTTTAGATTAATGGTTTTCATTCTTGGCGTCTCCAGATGTTCTTGGACTGAAGCTCCCAGAAACTCTTGCCTCTAGTTGAGGGTGAAGCCTTCTGGGAGTTACAGTCCAAGAACATCTGGGGACTCCAATAATGAGAACAAGAGTTCTAGGTGAGGACTAACCAGTGCCAAACAGAAGGAAAATAGTACTTCAGGGGATTTGGAGTCAAGATTTCTGTTAATGCAGCCTAAAATAGTATTTGCCTTTTTTGCCACCATATCACACTGCTGGCTCATATTCAGCTTGTGTTCCATAATATATCTAAGATCCTTCTTATTTGTAGTATTGCTGAGACAAGTATCCCTACAAGTATCTTATAGGTGTGTGTATAGGCTGTTCTTCCATATGTTTTTTAAAAAATCATTGTGTTGTTTTCAGCCCACTGCTCAAATCTATCAAGCTTTTTAAAAAACATTCTGTCTGTCTTCCAGGAATTAGCTATTCTACAAGTTATTACTGTGTGGTTTTCAAGATGTTTGCAGATTATTAAGAGCAACTGCTTTATAATCTGCTCTAGAATTTTCCCTGGGATTGATGTCAGGTTGACTGGTCAGTAGCTCCCAGGCTCCTCCTTTCCCCCCTCCTTTTTGAAGATAGGGAGTTAGGGACACAGGTAGTCCTCTTCAGGTTATCTGGCACTTCATTCATCTTCCATGATTTCAAGGAAATACTGTATTAGACAGTGGTTCTGATATCTCATCAGAGAGTCCCTTCAATATTCTTGAATGAAGTTCACCGTCCCTGAGAATTTGAACTACCGGTAATTCAAGCAATCAGACATTCCTTCACTATTTGTTTATCACTTTCACGCTGGAATCCTGTCCCCCTCCCTCCCTAGAGTCACAGGCTATCTTTTGGGAAAAGATTGAAATGGAGTGAAGCGTCATGTTATCCCCACAATATTCCTACCTTTGCCTTTCTGATCCCTTAAGCAAACAGAAAAAGCATGGAATGGTACCCTTTGCCAGAGCACCACTGAGAGATGATGTTGATGACTCCAGCCATTTAAGGGACAACTCCTGAGAAGTGGGACGTCTCTCTGGGCATTTTCATCAAAAAGAAGCTATTAAAGGAGGAACTGAGTGGTTTTGAGGAAATGGAGCTGCAGGTTTCTGAAGAAAGAGAGGTGCTGGAAAGTGGAACTGAAGAATGCCTCAAGATGAGCAGCTGACTGCCAAGCCATCTTTTCTTACTTTGCGGCCTTTGTCCTTATCACCAATCATCCCCTTCTGAGACCTGGTGCTCAGGGGCAAGTAGGGTTACAGGGGCCAAGGATTCTTGATGTGATCATGAAAAGTCTGACCCAAAGGTCGGTCAGCCAGAGGATTTATCCTCTGAAAACAAGAGAGCCCAGACTGACAGTGACCAGTTCCAACACCCACTGAGTTGAGGCAGTAGCATGCCAGAGACAAGGCATAAGATGTGCTCGGTGGAAGAGGACTTTAAAGGACAGCTACTCTCCTAGGATCTATTCCGCAGGAACTATTGGGTGGAAAATGTATCACTCTCTCCCCACCACCACCATGTTAGACTAAGAACTTTAAGGCACCAAGGGTGAAGCAAAACCTCCTGGCAAGGACTAAGAATCACTGACAAGGTGAAGAAAGAGATTTAATGAAGATTGATATGGCTTGTTGGGCGGCTCTGCAAATAGTTCCATAATAAATGTTCCCTTCCTTATATGAGTCTCCTTATTTTTCTTACAAAGATGAGTGATCCTAGTGGATTTCTTGACGTGCTGCAACTGATGAATGGGCTGGGGGCAGTAACAAGATCATATTGCAAATAGACACTGGCTACTGGAGCATACCCAAGAATGTCCAAAGAAACTCAATGTGTGCTTTACAGACTCTTGCAAGGCCGCTGATGGTGGGGATCCTGAAAAGCTATGAATCATTCTAAAAGAAATGGGTGTGCTTTAAATTGGCCTGCCCCATGAGCTATCCTCTGGATAACAGCTACTGTTAGAACAGATTATAGGGAAACAGAATACATTCCAATTAGGGAAAGCGTTAAATACACTTGTATTTTACATTCCCAATTGCTTATTCGATATGCAGAACATCTAGAAAAAGATGGATTAGACTGAGATGGCAGGCTGACAATTGCTGGAAGAAGGACCAATAATTTCATTTAAGCAGACGACACTCTATTGCACCCCTCTCCAAAAAACGAGGATGACAAATATGGGGGGGGGGGAGTCACATAGAAAATGGGAAAGAAATGAAGAAGTACTTTTGCTCTGAATGTTTCAATTTCCCCCATAGGCATCCACATCTCTATTTAAAAATCAAGGCTACAGAAGAATTATATAATTTTAATGCTGACATGCAATCAAAGATTTAGAGATTCTCTATATCTTGGCTAATATTTAATCTAAATGAGAACTGTGAACAAGAAATCAGAAGAGTGCTGGGGCTCCAAAGGAACCGGAGAATATCCTTCAGTGTAAGGCCTTGCTGTTGGAGATGAAGGTGACAATCATTCCTACACTAGTATTCTTGATCATTATGCATGGATGCAAAAGGTGGAGAATGCAGGAAAGTCACAGGAAAACGTGGTTTATTCAAAATATGATATTAGAAAAGAACTTCACAGGCATTATAGACTTCCAGAAACAGGTTAATTCTAAACCATGCCAAGCCTGAACTTCCACTAGTGAGAATTACTAAAAGTGAAGCTATTCTATTTCAGACACATTATGAGAAGACTCACTGGAGAAGCCAAGACACGTGGGGAAAGTGCGAGGCAATAGGAAAAGAGAAAGACCTAATATGTGTTGAATTAGCCTAGTGAAGAAGGCCACAGCTTTTAGTTTGCAAGTCCTGAGCAGGACTGTTAATGACAGAACCTTTGGGGGATTATGATAATTAATTCATTATATAACCATAAATCAAAATGGACTTGACAAGGCAACAAGACTGGCTGTTTGACATTCCCGTGGTGCATGAGACCAGTTTATCACATCACATTTATGGTATATGTTTGAAATAACTAAGATGTGCCAAGTGCAATGCAGAGGATAAAGCAACTGGATTCAGAATATTTAGATTTGAAAGCCCACTCAGCCATGAAAACTCACGGGGAGCTGGGGATGTGGAACTAGTAAAACCCGTCCTTTAAAAACTCCTACGCTCTGAAAGCCTTTGAGGACCTTTGGTCCGATACCTCTGACAAAGTAACATGCCAGCTGGTCAGGTATACATGCATTACATTTATTGGTTGAAAAATAGCCTATGTAACCCTGATAGCTGGATTCACATACTGTAATTGTAACTGCCCACCCTCTACGACAGTGGTTGCAAACTTTTGGCACTCCAGATGTTTTGGACCACAACTACCAGCATCCCAAACCTATTGCCAATGACAAAAGACTGTGGGAGTTGTGGTCCAAAACATGTGGAGTGCTGAAGGTTCATTATTACATTACAATTATTACTTGATTTTGAAAAATCAGATTTTTAAAATTTAAATCAATTCCACCCTGATGCAAGGTATTTGTACTTTGTTCATCCTTAAGGACATTTACTCAACAGTTCCATTAACTGCCAGTGCTTTTAGGATTTCAGTCTTGAGGAAACTTGGAAGAAGCTGTCATATGTAACTGCCAGTAGTTAGGATAAGTTTGTTATTGAAGCAGGAATTAAACATGCTGGCTGAAATAATCTTCCCCAACTGCAGAAAATATATAACTTTTGGAATCAAATTGCTATGTTAAGAAATCTCCCTAGACAGCAGGTGTTGCAAACTCAGTCTTACAGCAATTCGCGGTGTGAGAGGATTTGGTTCACTATTTCACATATCTAGAATATCGGGCTCTTTGGAAGGACTTTTACAGAGGAGCCATACAGCTGTGGTACTTTGATTAATTCTGTTATTGCAATCCTATGCTCACATACCTGGGAGTAAGCTCCATGGAACTCAACATGACTCACTTGTATAGAGTTGAGCTGTGTGTTGTTCATGGCAGTACAAAATCTTTCACAATTTTATTAATTGTTTTAGATTTGCATGCGTATATCAACTGCTAGGGCAAAATCCTTTCCAAAGAAGGACCCATGTTAATCTACTTCGTCACGTAGGCAAAATTTTAAAAAGGAGGGCAAAAGACATATTGTGGCATTTTGAAAACAAAGAGATTTTTCACAGTCTGAACTTGCATGGATTGCAATCCACTTCTTCAGTCACAAAGAATACAAATAACTGACCAAAATCCTGTTGCTTAGCATAGGATTTGTGACCAAGTAAGGATAGTACAGCTAAAAGCCAAAGTAACCATGTTTAATTAACATAGGAATGTGATATCTGTGCTGTTAGTTACTCAAAGTTGCAAGTCCTAGGCCGATGATAAGCTGTACACCAGGTTGTGCAGTTTACACAAAAATTACAAAACACAAAAATAAAAGTACAGTATAATCTGAAAAGCCTGAGGGACATTTTAAAAATCTCCTTGTCAGGTCAGCATCCCACAGCATGGGCACCCAGAGAATCATCTTTGGGGGGAAATGCAGGCAGTTAAGAGTACAATCAGGGCATAACTACTGAAAATACCTGTCTGCTCTAAGTACAGTACCCACCAATTTCATTTGGTAGAAGCCCGTGGAGCAAGCATGTATGGAAAGTGTGGATCCTTCAGATCATAGCCCCAATCCATTTAGGATTTCAAGAATAATACCAACACTTTCAACAAGACTGGGAAATGGACTGGCAACAGAAAAACACCAGCATGATGCGATTATACCTCCCCAATCCCAGGGGACATTATTGCTATTCTACTCTAAACCAGTTGTGTTTCTGAGATCCTCTCAAAAGGTCATCTACGTACAATAGCAGTACAATAATCCAACCAGATACTAGCAGACCAATGCCTGCCCACCAAAACTCCTTTCTAGCAGTATGGCCATGGAACCAATTACCTCCAGAGGTGGCGAGTGCTCCAACACTGGAGGCATTCAAGAGAAATTTGGACAACCCCCTGGCAGATAGCCTTTGATTTTTATTTTTTTGGACATGATGGTCTGATAGGCCCCTTCCAACTTCTCTATTCTATGATTCCATCATCATCATCATCATCATCATCATCATCATCATCATCATCATCATCATCATCATCATCATCATCAT
>JAHTLZ010000015.1:44697510-44729081 GCA_023846285.1 Phrynocephalus versicolor | reverse complement strand
CACAAGCACCACAGAAACATGCGAAAATTGCTATGCTGCTGCCAGAATTTTTACAGTAGCAGTGGTGTGGTTTTTCTTGCAACAAAATGTCTCCTCCGGCTCCCCTGTCCATTTATTTTATTTTATTTTATTTTATTTACACCTGCGCAATGATGGGCTGGCCAAGTGGCCATGTGGGAGTGGACCATGCAAATTTTTGGAGCCATCCCACCAATCACATGGCCACTTGGCCACTGAGACTTCTGGGATGTGCCAAAAAGCCCACTAAACCCTGCCCTAGCCCCCTAGCCCTAACCCTAATCCTTGATTCCTTACCCATACGCCACAGTACACTGTCCTCTTAGTGGGTCAGAGAGGCACCCAGAGGTATACCCCAAATCTCCAATACTCACCCTAACCTCACCAGTAACTAGCCTAACCCTAGCTCTTGCGCTAACCCTGTTGCCTAAGCCAGATCTGTACTTGCATTGCACTACACACAAGTACAATTCCCTTCTTGGTGAGACACAGTAGGTGCAGAGTCTGCCAGTCCGCCACTTGTGGCTCTGGCTGACTCCTCCTGCAGCAGCAGTGCCATGCAAACCATGCCCTTGAGTGCTGCTTGTGTCTCACCGTCACCGACTGTTGCAGGGAAGGCACCCCAAAAAGAGGGGTGCCTCTGCCAGTCTGCTGTGTCTCTGCGTGCAACTTGGTATGCATATCCATATGGCTATGCATGCCCTTTTGCAGCAGCAGGTGAGGAGAGGAGACCCCCATGCCATGAGGGGTCTCCTGGAGCCTGCTTTCCCTTCCTAGCGGGTGAGGAGAGGAGGCACCCACCCCCCAAAAAAGAGGTGCCTCCAGGAGCCCGCTTCCCCTACAGCGGGCCAGAGGAGGCACCCACCCCAGAGAGGTGCCTCCAGGAGCCCTCTCCCCCCCAAACCAGTTTAACGACAGACGAAAAAACGAAAAACGAAACGACAAATTTTTGCAAAGTTTCGTGAAAAACGGAAACGAGCCAACATGGGCCGCCTCCGACACACGCCAACTTGAAAACGTCATTTTCCCTAGTCGTGCCCATCTCTACTACTGACAGAATCTCAAGGCGCACATGATTTGTGAGTTCAACAATGACTGTACTGATATTAAAATTTAAAATAACACAAATCTGTAGCAATTAACATTAGGTTCTGTGATCAAAATGAGGTACACATTGGATGAAAATGTTAAATAGGAAACAAAGACACTTCTTAAATAGGGAAAGGACATAATGAAAATATGTTTTAAAGAGGAATTTGTCTAAAAATATAATACTTTTAAAAAGCTGTCTCAGAGAAAAGCAGCTTCATGCATTCTTTCTGTGGTCACGCTATCTAACATTAATATACTCATTTCAGCATGAATCATTAATTTGAACGAAATCTCTGTATGCCATCCTCCATCAATATTATGGTAATCTTAGGCTATAACCTAGAAACAATAATAACTTCCTTTTTCAAATAATAACTTCCTTTTTCAACATTTTGAATAACCAATCAAATTTAACTACAGGCTTATAATTAACTTCTTTTTTTACCACTAACTTGTTCTTTAACAGCATTCTCACTAAGGCATTGTTTCTATTTTAATTCTGCTAGACAAATGGCAAGATAAAGGTATTTACCTTAAACCTTTGTGCTGACAGCAAAGATAAGGGCAAATCTAGTAACTAAGGGCAAGTAAGAAGAACAAAGTAGACATGAACAAAAACCAAATCAAAGCAGAAAATGCAGGTGGGGGCTTGACAGAGAAACACTGACATGACTTCACAGAAGTAGGATACAACTAACAAAAGAATAAGACAAGGCTTAAACGATTAAGTATACAGTACTGTATATTTTGCCATTTATGCAAATTAGAATATATGACATGAGCAGGTTTGAGAATGACTCAACATTTCAGGAGACTTAAAGGCAAAATGGACAGCAAAGGGGTCTCAAAGGATGGCTTCAAACTGAACAGGTATTAAAACGACATGTGTTCTCTTTTTATGTGCGTGTGTGGGGGGGGCGGTGTTGTTGTAGAAGCAACCCCCCTCCTAAATTTCTAATCTACACAGATGGGATAGGAGTTAATAACTGAGGCAAGAAAGAGATTTTAGAGCTGCACCTGACACCTATGTGGAGAAAAGCTATTCAGTCGGTGGCAGTCTGAAAAGGGCAAAAAGGATAAGGCGTCTTATCTTATTGATCTGTCTAGCTCCAGGTTACAGTATCAACTCAGCAGCCCTTCAAGGCTTCGATCAGACATAATTCTTTCCTATGCCTACCTGCAGATCCCTGTGTTATTATCTCAATCAAGTCCTCACTAGATCATTAAGAGGGATACAAAACATGGTAAATAATCAATTGTGAGACTGAGACCACTTTTTAATACTGTGCACAACTCCAGCTGTCACACAAATGCAGCACAAATATATCTACAAGACATGCTTTCCCAGGTCTGCCTGAAGATGCTGGGGACTGGATTTAAGGTCTGCTATAAGCACATCCTATCTCGCCTGATTTTGGAAGCTAAGCAGGGTCAGGCCTGGCTAGTACTTGGATGGGAGACCACCAGGGAATACCAGGTGCTGTAAGCACATGGAGTAGGAACTGGCAAACCACTGCAGTACTCCTGCCAAGAAAACTCCATTGATATGGGGGTCACGAAGAGTCGGTCACGACTGTAATGACACAACATGCACAACACACATGCAAAAACAAAACAAAACACTGGACTGGCACTGAGCTACAACCCTTCATCTTTCTTAATTCTGCACAATTCCATCAGACATTTTCATTACTACTTCTACTACAGAGACACTGGTAGAAAACCACTTGGGGCAATATGGTGGCTTACACACAATGACACAATCCGCTACAGTTCGTGCAGAGCATACCAAAATTTGAAGCAGTGCAATGCAGTTGAGAGTGTCTGACTAGGACTCGGAAGACCCAGATTCAAATCTCTCTTGCTTTTTCAAACCCATTGTGGGTTAGAAATGGTAATACTACTCTTTGAACAACTCACATAATTTGAAAATCCTATCGGGGTTCCTGCAAACCAGAAAAAATGTACAGTATTATTTAAGTAAAGGGTAGCCATGTGGTCCAAACAACATAATATACTGTACAAATGTAACAATAGGTGGTACATTTATAGAGCATTAAAAATCATCCTGTTAAGATCTCCTGGATTAAACGAGAGGAGGGACAAGATGGCGGCGAGCAGCAAAGACGTTAGCTGAAAGCAGCCCGGCTAGCGTTGAATGTATCCCAGGTCCCAAGAGGGTGTTTCCACTTCAAGACCACCCGCTGGGAGCAGAAGACATCCCAGAATCGATCCGGGGCACTCAGGTGCGGTTCCCCCTCCTCGTGAGGGGTTGAAACCCCTGGGGAATTCCCGTGTGGCTGAGACCCTGGGAGATCCGGATGGAAGTTGAGCTGCCTCTACCCTTCCAAATACGTGAGTGGCTTCTCTCCACCAGATAGCCCCTTCAAAAATATAAATCAAGCAAAACTTACCGAAAAGAATCTGCTTCTCTCTAATTACTTCTCCTGCCTATTCGCCATTATCTGCCTCTCGGAAGGGCTGCAGTTTCATTTTCTTCGTTAAAGGCAGATTAACCCTAAAGTATCCGTTTCACTCCTGATATGGTTTTCGGACTCTGTTGGCTTAAAAGTGGGTACAACACGCCATCTACTGGACTTTTCTATGTATGCAACTACACATACATTTCTTGAAAGCAGCAAGCCAACTTGAATATGATTAAACAAGCTCTGGTTAGTCCCTCAGAGACTCTGTAATATTTCTGAGAAGAGGCAATTGATCTTTTTACCACCACAATATAGTAAATACACCACGCTCAACCTGGATTCTTTCGGTCAGCAGAATTTTTGTATTGCAAACCCTCAGCAATGAGCAAAACTCCATTCATACAAAAAAAAGTCTACCTCTACACCTCCGGCTCATCCAGCAACCATGTCCCAGCAATCAAGTCAATCTAGCCAAATCCTAGATGCACTCAACCAGTTGAATTTAACCCAGGCCAAACTGGTATCAGACCAAAGCACTGGGTTTTCTAATTTAAGAGCGGAAATGAAAGAGGGTTTTTCGAATGTGGACACTAAACTAGAAGCCTTTGGTGGACGTTTACAAGCGTTGGAAGAAAACATGAATGTTACCAACTTTTGTCTAGGAGAAATTGAAGCCACAATGGAATCAACAAGCAGACTGGTTCTCACGCAGGAAATCGAAGCCTCCTCTAAAATTTTAAGGATTCAAAATCTCACTGTTGATAAAGATGAAAACCTCTATACTACAGTTGGAGAAAGCCTGGCCACCCTACTTGAGGCACCCATTGAAGAATTCCCTCGCGAGGTAGACGTGATCTACCGTCAACCTACAGCTTATACCAGAAGAAACAAACTCCCTCCGGAGGTAATAGTCAAACTTGTCAGAAGATACACCCGAGATTGCATCCTCAAGGTCATCCGAGACAAAGAGGTGGAAATCAATAAATCCAAAGTGACAATACTGAAAGACGTCCCCTGGGAAGTCCGTCAACTGCGAAAAGAATATACATTTCTTACCAAACTTCTGCTCAAGCATGATATAAGATACAAGTGGCTCTACCCCCAAGGTCTGTCTTTCCAATGGGAAGGGAAATTACAGAAAATCGAATCCCACCAGAAAGCTAGAACCTTCGCAGAAAAAAATGCAGGGAAGTTGGGCTACTCTCCCTCCTCTTCTTCACCATCCTCTTCCGAAGGTGAGGATACGACCGATACTCAAACCACCACCAAAGATGACAGCCGAGACAACCAGACTCCTAAACAAGAGATCTCAAAGCATGATCAAGATTCTTGTGGCGCAGTGGGAGGTACCAGGCCGAAACACTATCTCAGGCCAAAACCAGGGAAGAAGAAATATCGCTGGAAGTAAAATAAGATGACTCAGAAAATCCTAACATGGGATATTAATGGATTGAACACCCCATAGAAGCGTCGAAAGACTTTTAATCTCCTCCAAAAACAACAATGTTCAATCATCTGTTTACAGGAAACCCATATATTGAGAAAGCATGAACAATATTTAATCCAAAATAAATTGGGAAACTTATTTTCCACATCAAATAAAGAAAAGAAGCAAAACGGGGTGGCACTATATATTAAACCAGAGCTCTTCCCAACCCTTCTGGAAAAAGATGAATCAGGCAGATGGATCCTTGTCCAGGCAAATATCCAATCTAAAGAAACAATTATTGTTGGTATATACGCCCCCAATGATAATCATGGAAGACAAACCTTCTTTGAAGAACTGGCCCAGAAACTGCTGCAATATGAAAATCATCAGTTAATAATATTGGGAGATTTCAATGCTGTACATATTCCATCTGTAGACAGGAAAACACCAAAAGGGAAAAAATCCAAGACCTCATCTTCCACACTGCCCAAATCGTTCTTGGATATGTCTGATATTTTAGAACTTCAAGATATTTGGAGAAGGAAAAATCCACTAAAAGACGGTTTCACCTTTTACTCAAGACAATATGCCTCTTTCTCCCGTATAGATATGTGCTGGGCCACATCCGATCTTCTACTAAATACAAGGGATATAGAAACCTTGCCCCGAACATTATCTGATCACAATGCCATTTTATGGACACTGAAATCTTCGGGTAAGCCCAGACACTGGAAAATTAACTCAGCTCTGTGGACTGATAATTTATTTCAGAGGCCGCCAAAGACTTGAACCTATATTTTGAAATGAACCTGAACAAGGGTACACCACTGAAAATGGTGTGGGATGCCTCAAAGCCCTACTTTAGAGGGCTTGTCATCCAATATATGGCAAGACGGAACAAAGAGAGGAAAAAGCAATCTGAATCAATTCTTAATACGATGAAAAAGCTTGAAACGGACTTAATTCACGATCCCCGCAATGAGCAGCTGAACAAAGACTTGGCTTCTTGTAGGCATGAACTAAATCTGATTCTGACTGCAGATATAGCTCACAAAATCAAGTTGGCCAAACTGAATTTTGTGGAAAATGCAAACAAACCAGGCAGATGGTTAGCCTACAGGTTAAAAAAGGTACAATCTCAAAAACTTATACTATCACTCAAAGATAAAACTGGGGAAAATCAGACAGAGCAGCTACAAATCCAAAAAATTATAGAGGAATACTACCAGAACTTATTCAAGCCGGAGACGATCGACAAAGATGCCATCTTTCATTACCTCGAACAAGCCAATTTCCCAAAACTTACTGAAGAACAGAGAGCCCAGATGAATGCTCCTATCACAATGATGGAAATAACAGAGGCTATCAATCATCAAAAAATGAACAAGGCCCCTGGACCCGACTCAATACCGGCTCAATTTTACAAAAAATTCTCGGAGATAGTCTCTGGAAATATGAAAAATCTTTTTACATCCATTTTAGAAGGTGAAGACATACCAGATTCCTGGAAATTATTACATACGACACTGATTCCTAAAGAAGGGAAATCTAAAGATTTGATACAGAACTACAGGCCAATTGCCCTTCTAAATGTGGATTACAAAATCTTTGCAACCATTTTGGCTAATAGATGGCGGACGATCCTACCCTCTCTGATATCACATGATCAGACTGGCTTTCTTCCGAAAAGGCATCTTCAATCCAACATCAGAACTTTCCTCAATGTGTTGGAATACTACGAATCTCACCCTGAGAAGCAAGTAGCTTTCGCATTCATTGATGCTGAGAAAGCTTTTGATAACGTATTCTGGTCTTTACTTAAAACTCAGATAGATTATCTACAGTGTGGCCATAGAATGCTGCGAGCAATTGAACAAATCTATTCCACCCAAAATACTAGGATTGTAGTCAATGGCCACCTTACAGACAAAGTCAATATATACAAAGGTACCAGGCAAGGATGCCCTCTCTCTCCCCTCTTGTTTATATTAACTCTGGAGGTACTTCTTCATGTTATAAGAAAAAATCCTGGTCTCCAAGGCCTACAAAGCAAAGGAGAAGTTTATAAGGTACAAGCCTTTGCAGATGATTTGTTGGTAATTATGGAGAACCCCCAGACCTCCTCTCTAGAACTCCTAAAGACTTTGGAGGCATAATCTAAAATCTCTGGACTAAAGGTAAACAGAGAAAAAACATTGTTGCTTACTAAAAATATGACTTCATCCATGATTGAAAAACTGGTAAATCAATTGGGTTTCCAACACGCTAGTAAGGTAAAATACCTGGGTATTACTGTATCTAATCGTTGTAACTCTCTACTTAAAGACAACTATGTTAATGTTATAAAAACAATCAAAGCCGATTTCGAAACTTGGTCAAGACTCCAGTTATCCTTAATGGGCAGAATTGCTGCAGTTAAAATGAATGTTCTACCTAAACTGCTTTTCTTATTTCAATCTTTGCCTATATTACCTAACTTTAAGATCATTACGGATCTGGAAAAAAGTATACGTATATTTATATGGCAAAAGAAAAAAGCAAGGATTAAAAATGTCTATTTACAGGATAGAACCAAAACTGGTGGCTTTGCCCTTCCTAATTTAGTATTATACTACAAGGCTGCTGCCATGACCTGGATTAAAGACTGGATTCTGATGACAAACAAAAGAATATTGCAGCTTGAGAGTTATGGCCTAGACAAGGGCTGGCATTATTACATGTGGTATAAGGGTAATATACCTACCCTCTTTAAAAAGCATTGGATAAGGAATGCCTTAGTTAAAATATGGTTATCGATTAAAAAACAATTCTACTTCAAAGCACCATTGTGGTTATCTCCACTAGGAGCGATTTGTAACTCCCATACAAGTGAAATTCCAAATGTTATAACTTATAGACACCTGAATGCTGACCTCTCATTGAAACCATTAGGGAAATTAGTATCAGAAGGTTATAATTTAGACTGGTGGAAGTATCAACAAATATACTCACACTTCAAAGATCTCACCAAAGAGGGGGGATTTACGACTATTGATACTCCACTTGATAAAATACTTTCCTCTGGCAACTCCAAGCTTCTTAGTAAATTTTACAGTATACTGTTAAATGAAAAAATGATTGATACACTGGTCAAAGATACTATGATAAGATGGGCAGAAAACGTTGGTTACTCTATTCATCTAAATAAATGGGACTCTCTGTGGAATACAGTTAAAATCTTTAAATCTATTTCTTTTAAGGAAAATTGTTATAAGATGTTCTATAGATGGCATCTCGCACCACACCGATTATCTAAGATGTACAATTGCTCACCTAAATGTTGGAAATGTAAACATGATTGTGGTACCTTTTACCATATGTGGTGGACATGTAAAGAGGCAAAGGCATATTGGAAAATGGTAAAACTATTTTTAGAAAGATGTCTGAAAATTAAGATAGAGCTTAGACCAGAACTTTTCTTATTAAATATAGTAGATATAAATATTTCATATGATCAGAGATATGTACTTCACCATGTAATTGTTGCTGCAAGGATACTGTATGCGAAATTCTGGAAACAACCAAACGTGCCAACAGAGAAGAATTTCCACGAAAAGATAAGAGAATGCATCGAAATCGACAGACTCTCCGGCTATTTAAAGGGAGACTATGATGAGATCTCTCGGAAAAGATGGCAAGAAGTAACAAACCTATTAGTACTGTGATAATATTTGGCAATCTATCAATATGTTAAATCACTATTTTTACTTTGCTTGACATATTCAATGTAAATTTTAAAACTGTATCCACCCCCCTTTTTTTCCTTTTTTCCCCCATACCCTCTCCCTTTGTTCTTCCCTTAAAAACCCAATAAAATTATTTTTTAAAAAAAAGATCTCCTGGATTAAACACCACTTCCTTAGATTTGTTAGGTGGAATACTTTGAAAAGTCCCTTCCTTCAATGGCAGGATCAGATTTGGACATTCTGAAAGTGATGCATATTATTCCATCATGTACTAAGAACACTTAACCGGACAGGTTCACCCCATGGCTTGTGGCCATTATTCCACAAGGGGCACGATGTGCAATCAAGCACAGAAACCTGTGGGCTGGACTTGAGTCATGATGCAAGAGAGGCGTTCAAACAGCTAGATCTGTGGGCTGCAGAATCTGGGTGACAGACTGGAGAATACCGAAAGAGACAAAAGAAGTATTGATCAGGCCAAGGTTAACTTCATATAACTATGAAGAATTCTCCTTTACCACTTAGGTAGGAGCTCGATTATCTACAGTGTGAGAGAGACAGCCAGCCTGGGTGACAAGCTGCAGTCCCCAAGGCGTCCCGGCCCAGAAGAACGCACTTCACTGAATGTTGTACTCTGGGAACCTCTGGGAAGAGTCATAACTCTGAACTGACTTGACATTTCCTAATTACTATTCGATTTCTCGACTCTCTCCCCGACGCCTCCTTTCCTTCGTTAACAAGAGTGGTCCTCCCGTGAGCCACACCCCTGTGACAGTTTATTCCTAAGGCAAGAACCCACTGCTTTTTATTTACAAAAAAAAATATTTATTTATTTACAAAACTTTTTTAGCCGCCCCACTACCAAATGGTCTCTACATAAAAGACGACGACCCAGCCTCTACCGCCATTAACACAGAGACATTGCTCAGCCCTTTCTACTCCCCGCCCCTTGTTTTGGGGGGTGGGCGGAGGGAATCGCTTCCCCGCTGCCAAGACCTCGCCGGGACTCAGCGAGGATGGCCTCAGCCTCTCTTGACCGAGAACATCCCCCAAACCCCGGAGGAAGAGGAGGAGGCGGCGGCGGCGGCGGCGGCAACAACAGCAGCAGAGCTCAAAACGAGCGGGCGAGAGGCACCCTGCTGCCCCCTCCCCAACGCCTAAACTCCCCAGACCCAGAATGCACTGCGGCATCCTCCCTGTCGGCGTCTTCAGCTCCGAGGGGGGGGAGAGGCTCGCCCCATATCCCACAAGGCATTGCTCCTTTACCCAAACTGCCCGCCCGCCCGCCTGCCTTACCTCCCTTTCCCAGCATGCACGCTGCTCCTCGAGGGTCGCGCGGCCGCTCCTTGTAACGCCCGCCTCTGGCCTCCGAGTCCCTACAGTTCCGTGCGTGCGTGCGTGCGTGCGTGTGCGCGCGCGAGCGCATCTTCCTTCCTCGCTGCCTCCTGGCTGTTGGGTGGTGGTGGTGGGGTTTTTTTGTTTTTTTTGCCCCCACCCCTCTTAGCCCCTCCCCCCTTTCCCCTCCCGAGCCGCAAAATGGCGGACACAATGAGCTGGAGCCGCCGCCGCCGCCTCCGCTTCCTCGCCACAGCCTGAACCGCACCCGCTTGAAGGCGTAGCCGGTCGGTTGGTTGGTATTTGATTTTTTTTTTCGCCCGAGGGCCGTTTCTTCAGTCTCAGGGCCGCCTCGGGGCCTCCTTCCCAGCGGTTTTCCCTTCCCCCATCCACCCCTTTTTTCCCCTGCCCGCAGGCCCTGCCGGCTCCCCTTTTCCTTTCCCTTCCCTTTCCCTTTCCCTTTCCTTTCTGGCGGCGGCGGCGGCGGGATGAAGCTGACGGACAACGTGCTGCGGAGCTTCCGCGTGGCGAAGGTCTTCCGCGAGAACTCGGACAAGATCAACTGCTTCGACTTCAGCCCCAACGGCGAGACCGTCATCTCCAGCAGCGACGACGACTCCATCGTGCTCTACGACTGCCAGGAGGGCAAGTGAGTCGTCCCCCCCATCGCCCGCAAAAAAAGGGAAAAAGCCCGAGGCCGAGCGGGCAGGGGAGGAACCACCCGCAACCCCTCTGGCGTGGGGCCCCCGGGGTTCGCGGCGACCTTGGAAGAGCGGCTCCCCTGAAGCCGTCGCGGAAGGATGGGATGGGATGGGATGAGATGGAGGTTGAAAGCGTTGGAGGGCCCGGGGCAAGGACACCGATCCTCCCCCGGGAACTCGTGTGGTCACCGCCTTGCCCTTCCCAAAAGCGGATAGGAGCAGATTATTATGGCGGGCCCCGATTTTTTTTTTAAAAAGGGAAAAAAATAAACTTCCACCCTTAGGCTATTTAGGGAAAGGAAACTTAAGGGGTCCTTTGGTATTTTAACTCCCAACAAATATGTCTTGTTTTTACAAGGTACTGCAACTGATTGTGTTGTCTCTGCCAACAGAAACGTTAGTTTTGACTGTGCACGTGGTTTTTAAAAAAACCCTCTGGGATGTTTATTTACCTGTGTGCTCCATTTCCGAACTGACACTAGATTCTTGGATAACTTGCTTTTTCAGTTTTTGTTCTTACAATATTTTATTTATCTTTAATATGGCTGTATTCTTCAGATTAGGTCTCTGTTGTTAGGACTTTCCTTTTGTTGGAAATAGCATTTTTGGGGTGCTCTGATGTGAAAGAATTAATTGTTAGGAGGTGGAGGGCCATGACTTGTTTCACCAGGAAAAGGTGAATATAGCAGTGGTTACTGCAGACGTCTGTACTCTAGGGTAGTAGAAGTTGGTGGCAGAGTGCATGTCTGCCATGTGTTAGCTTTTTGAGATGTAAATAAACCCAAGTACAGTATTGCAAAAGCCTAATGAAGCTGTAATGATTTCCTTTAGAGGAAACAAAATTTAAGAGTGCCACATGTTTGGTGTCTTTTGTTTTGTTTTGTTTTTCTTTGATTTTGCCTGCAATTCTTGAAAAGACTAACATGGCTACCCTGTCTAAAACTTAAGAGAGTGGAACTCGTCATAGATTGGAGAAGTGCAAATAATATTAAGGGAATGATGGATCTTTGCGTTTGTAGGAAAATGTGTAAATTAACGGCAGGAGAGATAAACAGCATATCAAAGAAGATAGCTTTTTATTGGAGTAAGTTTGAGTTAGCAATATAAAGGAGATAGATTTGTCAGTCACTCAATTATTTTATTTTGTTTTAGAGTATTTTTGCCCTGCCTTTCTCCTTGGAAAAGGACCCAAGGCAGCCTACAGTAATGAGGGATAATAGACAGTTCAGTACAATTAAGACATGTACATGTATTGAGAACAAGGAATTGAGAGACATCTTACAGCACTAATAGACAACATTATATTAAAACTACAAGGTTATAAGTAGTTATAAACTCATACTCTTATGTGAACCTATAGATTGATATAAAAGACACATAACAGTAGTCCATCATTCAGGGAAAGCTTGCCTGAAGAGAAAGGTCTTTGGCTGCTTCCGGAAGGACAACAGAGATGAGGTAGTCCTGGCCTCTAGTGGGAGGGAGTTCCAGAGTCTGGGCACAGCAGTCGAGAAGGCCCTTTCATGGGTTCCCACGAGATGTGCCTGTGAGGGTTGTGGGATGGAGAGAAGGGTCTCTCCAGATGATCCTAACACCCAAGTGGGTTCATACTGTGAGATTCGATCTTTGAGGTAGCTAGGACCCAGGTCATACAGTGCTTTGTTCTGCTCTACGACTTTCCCTAAGATTCATCGCTAGATAGTTTGCTATATTTTTAATACTGTGAACAAATAAGGATGAAATTGTACCTGTGACTATGTTAGACACCTCCCCTGAATTTGTCATGGCCTGCGTCTGAAAATCAAATGATTTGATAGTGGTAAATATAGTAACTGTAGTATACTGCTTTTGTTAATACGTGTAAGTAACCTCAACTTCTCAGAAAGACCAAGGGACAGCTGAATTAACATTAGGCTTCCTGAAGTTCTCCTGAATTCAAATTCCTGTTAGGTTATAAACTCATATTCAGGAGTTTCTTGTAACATATTCTTTGTCCCATTCCATTCTTGAAGTGTCATTGGCCAAGCCAACTAAAATTCCTTACCCTCTCACTGGGAATGGGGTTGGTGTTTAGGTATATCTGGGACTGGATCTTGGTTTGTAGCAGTGGTTCTCAACCTGTGGTTCCCCAGATGTTCCCGGACTGCAACTCCCAGAAACCCCTTCCAGCACAGTGAGTGGTAGAGGCTTCTGGGAGTTGCGGTCCAGGAACATCTGGGGACCCACAGGTTGAGAACCACTGGTTTATAGTATAATTGGCAACTCTTGGCCTATTGACCACATGTTGACTCCAGTCTAGATTATTTGACTCTTGGACGGGTTCCACTGACCAAAAGTAAACAAACAAGAAGAGGTGCAATTACTACTGTCAACCTTGATTCACTTCAAAAGGATGTCCACAAAATCAAAATCAGATTTCTCATTTTGTGGTAGGGTACATCATCCAGTAGTTATTGATTATTTTTCAAAAAAGTATTCTGCTTATATACTACCCATCATGCTTAAAGCACTCTGGGCAGTTTACATTTTATTTATGCAGGCTACACATTGCCTCCCACTCGGGCAAGCTGGGTACTCATTTTACTGACCTTGAAAGGATAGAAGGCTTAGTCAGCTATGAGCCAGTTCCTTGGGATTGAACCCCAGGTTGTGAGCACAGTTCTAGCTGCAGTATAGCAGTGTAACCACTGTGCCATAAGGTATTTAATAAACTTTTTGTCTTCGGGTATTTGTTTTTGTTTTGTTTTTTCTAATGATGCTCTTCATTTAGAGATGCAACATTATAGAGTTGTTATCAAGTCACTTGTAATATGTCTGTGAAGATTCTCAGTCATCCAGGTGAGTTTATCTGGAAGTTGAGTCATGGCTACTGGACTTCTTTTTTGAGAGATAGAAACGTTTCGCTGTTCATCCAAACAGCTTCATCGGTCTGAATACAGCTAGTGCAAACTCTCTATCTTATAGGCAGCTTTGACCTCTTGTCACCCTGGCCTGAATTAGGCTCATAAGATGAACAATGGCCTAAATAGGCTTGTTAGGGAGACAATAGTATCCTTAGCCTTAAGGTGAACAATGGCCTAAGGTGCTGAAACCTATCAAGAATGGGTCATTAGCTATGGCCTTGGTGGTGAAGGCTTTTTGATTTGTCTTGGTACTTTGGAAAGCACAGCCTGATAAGTAGCCGATAGACTATGCCTGAGTCCCCCACCCCTGTTGAGGGAGGGGTTTTCAGTGCTCACATGAATGGCCTCCCTTACTCCTCTTTCAAACCACCTCTCTTCTTTGTCTAATATGTGTACATCTTTGAAAGAGTGCCCCTTGTCCTTCAAATGGAGGTGTACTGCTGATTCTGGTCCTGAGCTGTTGCCCCTCCTATGTTGGGCCATCCTTCTGTTTAATGGCTGTTTAGATTCTCCAATGTAGAGGTCTGAACACTCCTCACTGCATTGGACCGCACATCACTCGTACTTTTGCTCTGGGTTGCGATAATTGAGAGACGACATGATAAGAGAAAGATTTTCACTACATTTTTACTTTTAAAATGTAGTGAAAGTGACATGGTAACATTGTTCTATTTAGCAATAATACAACTTCCTTTCCCCCACCTATTTCACAGTACAGTGCCAATTTTCCTTCTTAATTTCACATCTATCAAATACTGTAAACTGTCATTATCCTCCAGTATTATCAGATAGTAGGCCTGTTTTGATATAATGCTGAACCACAATTAAGGGTTTACAGGAGTATGCTTTGGACTTATGAACAACTCCTCTCTTCTTCAAGAAGAAGAAAAAACAATGTTATGTTCCATGTGAAGTGCCCCATACCCTGTGAGATGTACTGTTTAGAAGGATGAGTTTTGGTGTAAAAGATCCAGGTTCAGATACCTGCTCAGATGTGACATTCTCAGTCAACTTGCAGCAGGGACATTGCAGTGATAAAAACATATTGAAAATCTCCTTGACCAATCAAGACGTTGTCCTGAGATGAACTATTCCCTGCAGTAGTTTCAGAGAGCATAAGATTTGCTGATACATTTTAGGACTAGGGCTCACAGAGCACTTGTAGCCAAACATTTTTGTTGCTTCACTTAACACTTTCTGTGTTAGAAATCTTCAGGGAATAGTATTTTCCCATGTGCTGAGCTTTTACCCAGACAGAAGCAGCCCTGGATTCTTTTGCTGATTTTGTCCAGCCCAGAGTCAGTCAGGCAAGAGCAAGTACATCATCAGCTGCCACAGGATGTAGGAAATATGGGGAAAAGTTTACTGCATTCATAGTTTAGATCAGGGCTGCCCAACTTCGAACACCCCGCGGGCTCCTTTTGCCCCCCCCCGCACGTCCCGGCGGGCTCCTTTGTAAAGTGTTTGCGTGTGTGCACGCACCCAATCCTCACTGCTGCTCCGTCCCCCAGGTCACTAGCGCTCTCCATGTGTGTGCGCACGCACACACACACAAATGCTTGCCCCCCGTGCACACCCACAGATAAGGAGGAGCGGCTGCTCCATCCCCCAGGTCATTGGCACTCCCCATGCTCTGTGCACGCACATCCATATGCGCGCACATGCGCGCGCACGCGCACACAAATGCTCCCCCCCCCACACACACCCACAGACAAGGAGGAGCAGCGGCGGCCATGAGGAGGCTAACGGGGCTGATACGCAGCCCAGAGCTCCCTGTCTGCTGGCTCCAGCTGCCTCTGCCTGGCCCTGCCGCTCCGGCCGTGTTGGTATCGGAAGGAGGGGTGGGCGGAACAGGAGGAAAAGGAGGAGGAGGAAGCCTCCTCTTAGAGTTTCCCGCTTCATCCACCCAGCTGGCTGGCTTGTTGGCCAGGCTACCACCGCCTCTGCCTTTACCCCAGGTCCCTGGCACTCCCCGCCCGCCCGCTCACCCCCCAAAGGTGTTCTATGCTGGTGGAGCCTGCCACTGCCGCCTCAGCCCCAGGAGCTACGAGGCTCAGGGGCATAGCAGGAGCCACCCCCCCCCCCCGGGTACGGAGGCATCACCAGCCAGCAACGACTCCTGGGGGCCATGAGCCAGGCCGTGCCCCAGCCGCCGGAGACTGAGGAGGTGCAGGGTGGGCAGAGCTAGGCAGTGACGATAATCCCCCTCCTGCTCCGCCTCCTCCCCACTCCTGGTGGTGGTCGCGCCAGCCGCCCCCCCCAGCTCGGCGGAGAGCCAAGGATGAGGCCAGCCAGGATGAGGCACCTGGCCCAGGAGAACCTGGCGGCTCCTGCGAGCGTCACCAGTGCACAAGCGGGGGGAACTCTCCCGACGCCTCCAGGAGCTCTGGGAGGCCGGCAGGGACCCAGCGGGTGCCCTGCCAGTGCGCAATGTGGGGAAGACGCCAAGGCTGGCAGGGACCTGGCGGGCATCCTCCAATGGCCCCGCGGTCGCGTTGGGCAGCCCTGGTTTAGATCTAAGGCTAAGATATTGGAAGCTTTCTAGGGCTGTTTAATGTTGTAGGACAGTATCCAGAGGGTGACCATTGAAGATGTAAATACTGTATTGTAGAATCATCTTGCATCAAAGACTTGCAATAGCTTAGCTCAGGCCTGCCCAAAGTCCGGCCCGGGGGGGGGGGGGCAAATCCGGCCCATCAGGCCATTCTGAGTGGCCCGCGGCTGGCTGACCTGCCCCTCCCTCCCTCTCCTTCGCTTATGGGTCAGTGGGTGGGGCTTGCAGTGGGATGGCAGGGTCGGGGAGCAACCGGCCCCTGACACATTCTCAGCCACCGAATCTGGCCCTCCTTACAAAAAGTTTGGGCACCCCTGGAGCTGAAATCTTGTTACTTAGCATATTAAGTCCCACTTATAATAGAACTATTGAATCGGTGGAACTTAGAGAAGTTGATTCACCAAATTCCCACTGATTTAGTTGGCCTACTCTAGTCGCAACTTACTATGCTAAGCAACAGAGTTTCAGCCATTGTCTGCAGTTACAAAAGGAGCATGAATTCTGGGAAGCTATAATAATGCAAAGTGTAGTCTCTTAATCTGTTACAGAGGCAACCTGGTGGGCAGCTTCCAATTCCTACTTTTTAATGTTGTGTTCTTGCTTAGACTAAAACCAGAGATTCTGATTTGCCTCATAGTATATGATAAGCATGTGATTTTATTGCTATGGACAACTAGATGTCATCCCAACTTTTTTATACCTAACTTTAAGTTCTTTCAAATGCCTCTGATTTTCCTCATGAAGCATGCCTGCAGATTCAGTTTAGCGCTGAGAAGATTTAAGTATAATTATGGATATTTTTGTTAGTTGTGGGTGATTATTAGGCCCACAGCCTGTTAAAAATATAGCAGTATAAACAATAATTTAATCATTATTTATTAATCATTATTTTATGTTATAAATTACACTTCTAATAATGAAATAGAATTTCTTATAGAGGAATTATATTTGAGTTAAAATAATGTGTGATTTTTTAAAAAGCTTTGATATTGCTGAACAGACTCAAGTATTCAGGCGAGTAATTATTTTTGCATATTCTTTCTGACAGACCAAAGAGGACATTATATAGTAAAAAATATGGAGTCGATCTCATCAGATACACACATGCTGCCAACACTGTGGTGTACAGTTCTAATAAAATAGATGGTAAGTGATTTATTCATTGCCACTAACTTTGATCTGCACAGGGATTGGAGTACTGAATATTGAAAATGTACAGAAAATGCTTCAACCACACCAAATACTTATTTGATGGTCCAAGATCAAATTGGACAACTTTGAAAGGTTGTGCCTCCTGTAAATGAAGCATTAGCACTGCTGCCGCCGACAGAATGTGCCATTTAAATGCTTGCTTAAAATTGACTTCCCTAGTTTTCTGCTGTAATTCAGTAGTGTGTTTTTTGAAGGATGCCTTTGATGCCATTTATTTGGTCAGCCATATTTCAGATGGCAAATTTGTGTTTTGTTTGGGTCAGATATTTAAAGTGTTGCTTTCAAAGGAGCTTCACATCTAGCTTTATACTTTATAGCAATTAGGATGAAGTGCAGTCATAAACCAGTAATTTGATTATCTCTTAGCTATGCTACTTGCTAATTTCCTTGCCTTCTTTGTTTTAGTTATGCCTATCCCTAAAAATGTTTGTACCCTTATATCCCAGAAGGATATATAATTATAATTGTTTATTTACTTATTTTGAACATTTTTACCCCACATTAATAAAGCCATCATAGTTTCTCTTTCATTCAGACTGTCATAATAAACTTTTAACAGTGTGTTGAAGAAATTTCCTTTACTGGATTGGTTCATATTAATTACATTGATGCACATTGAAACTCTTGAGTTTGTCTTGAGACAAAGCAGTGGTCCAGACAGACATTTATGATTGTGAATTTTGAAAATTATTATGTATGTTATTTCTCTGTTGCCCTTGCCATCCTCGCCATGCCCTTCTTCCTGCTGCTATGGTAATGTCCAGTTCTTCAGAGTTGTCCTGTTTGTGTTTTTCTGCTGGTTCCATAGATGGAACCATCCAACATTCTTTCTCTTCTCTTGACAGGCCTTCTTCACTGTCCTATTTATTTCATATTTTCATACCACTGTTATGTTCAGTTTTCTTGCTTGTTAGTCATCTAGTGGAGAATTGCCAGTTTCTGACAGGAAGCTGTAATGTATTTATTTAATGTATTTATCTAAAATATTTTTACCTTGCCTTTCTCCTGAAAAGAACCCATGCTTATCTCTTTGTCCATCCTTAGGGATTATGATAATCCAACTCATCTTGGTTAAAATACTTGATAAGTGCTTCAGTTTGCTAGCTTGTTCTTTGGAATAAGCTCTTGCCAAATTGAGCAGTCAATTTGTTGGGATTTTTGAGATATTCATAAAGGTCATTCAAGAGCTGGTGTATACTATGCAGAAAGCCCAGTGGGGACTTAGAAAACTGAAAACTTGGTGTTAAAGCAAGCGGGGGGTTCTGGGTTCTCTTTTGTGAACATTGTGCCAGGTGCACATTGCCTGATTCCTGATTGCAGTGGGAACAGCTATTGTATGTCTAAAAGACATCATTTTAAGTACACATTATGAATATTTCAGTTTTTCCCTGCAACTGTTTGTGCTGCAATATTTGTTATTAAAACGGTGGTATGTCAAACGCTTAAACTTTTAAGACCTTTAAAATTTTGTTTGTGAGCTTTAATGACTTGATCCCATTTGTGAAGATTGCATAATGTCAAGCCCAGTTATAACCCACTCACCAGCTCTGTTTGCACCCTGGGAAGGTTCCATAAACAGTATTCCTGCATTTGGGTGGACAAAAGGAAGAGGTAAATGTGAAGAAGGTTTATATTGTCACTCTTCTCTGGGTTGAGAAGTGTGCTGTGAGATTGGCTTTGCTTTATGCATCCCTCTCCTAAATCAAGAATTGTTGACTGAAATCCTGCAGACTTATACATTTGTGCAAGGACAGTCATGCAAGCAGTTTTCCTGGCTATTCATTGCGTACTAAGTCTTCCCTGGCTATCCAGTCAGTTATGTGACAAGCAACCCGGAAATGCAAAAAGACACTTCTGTGTATCCTATTAAATGCATGGAAAACTGAACTGGATTTTAGCCTGCGTGCATTTAAGCTCAATACTGAAGTGTTTAATACAAACTTGAGAACTGAGGTTCTGAGTAGGCAAGGTAGGCAGACATCTGTTGGCCATAGTTGTGGACTGTTGGGACTTGAGGGGGGGGGCGGGATCAGCAGCCCTTTCTTAATAGCATGGTTATGCTTGAGTTCTCTTCTCTACCCAGCAGGCCCTCCATGAGGCTGCTGGTAGACTTCGAAAAGCCTTAAGAGGGCCATGACGTGCATCTGGTTTTGTCTCTTAGTTAACTGAAAATGCAACTTTTAGTTTGTTGGCATAGGGGAGTCCTGCAGCAAACCTCATAGTACCTGTGCACAAGTACTGTAATGTTAGTTTTGATATACCGGTGGTCCTCAACCTTCCTAATGCAGCAATCCTTTAATACAGTTCCTCATGTTGTGGTGACCCCTTGCCCTGCTTGGAAGAGGCCACAAGCCCCCTTTGGCTGGCCACTGCCGCAGGCGCCATAGAGAACTTCCCTCTACAGGCACCCTCAGTCAATCACAGGCTCCAGTGCCATTGACTGACATCCTATCCAACCTATCAAGCTGTAACTCACTCTCCCCCCCTTTCCTCCCCCCTCCTCCAGACCCAAGCCGCTTGTGCCTTTTTCTTTACTGGCTCATGGCAAGCCCTGTGAAATAGTTATTCGACCTCCAAAGGGGTCCCAATCCTAGGTTGGAACTATTGATCTACAACATGGTGCAATCTAATCTAATGAGGGACAAGATGTCTGTATGTTGCTTACATTTATTTCAAAGTACAGGATGAGACAGGAGTTTTTTTCTATTGAGTTTTGCTGCATTAATGTGTATGAATTAATATTTTAGCGCTTCTGATTTTCTTCATGGAACCAGCACTGTTAATGACATCCTTGATGAAGAATTCCACAAGTTTCAAGCCTGCTTCCTCTCATCGTACATTGCCTGTTTCTGGGCTGAGGTAGTAGTTTGTACAGTTTGAGGGTCTATGATACCACCCGGTACAGGAGATAACTGTACAGGCCACTGCCTTGCCTGGGACAGAGCTTTATCTGCTAAAAGAAGTTGCTACCTGCAGTTGTTCAGTCCACAGCCATAGTTTATATTTGATGAAACCTGAAATTTGTTTGAAGCTCCAGCATACGTGTTTTTAAGTATCAGATTCTGAACTTAATGTTTGTTTTGTTGGCTTGTCAGACTATCATACCAATCATTGGGTTGTAAAATAGTTCTGAAAAATATGCTTCCTGGCCTCAAAATGATCTTACAAGAAGAATCCAAAGTCTCCCTGTAGAGTAATCTTCATCCATTATTTCATATTTGTATTTTCAGCTTTGACATGTTCTCTTATCCATTTGTTCATTCTTTAATCGAGGGTAATTTTAGGTTCAGGGCAGAAAGTTCCCACTTTTTACTGTGGTTATTGACCTGGAGATGGTTTGTACTCAGAGATTAACAAGGCTGCAACCACTCTACTGCACCAAAGAACTTTAAACAGATCTGGGTATAAACACTTATAATTGTAAGCCTAGTTGTTGCAGGAGATTCTATATAATAATTTCAGTTTTTTGTTCCTTAAATGTTTTTTTAAAAAAACTTGTACTAGAATAAATGAGCTGTTATAAATGACTGGTGAATTTGCTCGCATAATGCTGTCTCTCTATGGTTTATTGCAGATACAATCAGATATCTCTCATTGCATGACAATAAATACATCAGATACTTCCCTGGTCACAATAAGAGGTAAGACAAACAGCCCACTGATACATAACACCAGGATCAACATGATGTTTTGTAGTATGGAAGTAGTACAAAGTTCATCCTGACAATTAAGTCCAGTCGTTTCCAACTCTAGGCGCCATGTTCATCCCTGTTAGTAAGCCCTTGTCCATAGTCATATGTCTGTGGCCCATGTGACTAACGCAAGTGCATGGAAAACCAATACCTTCTCACCAAAGTGGTACCTATTTACATGCCTTCGAGCTGTTAGGTTGACAGGAGCTTGGGACAAGCAATGGGTGCTCACCCTGTTGTACAGATTTGAACTGCTGACCTTTTGATCTACAAGCCCAGCTGCTCAGTGGTTTGACCCACAGTATCCCTGATCTCCCTGGGGCAGTACGAACACAGTGGAACCTCGACTTACAAACGCTTTGACAACTGAAAAATTTGACTTATGAAGGCTCTCCTCAGCCGTGCCAGAGAGCTGATTTTGGCAGGTTAGACTTGTCAAAACCAGCTGTTGGGCATGGCTGTGGAGAGCAGCCTTTGGCTGCCGTTGATCAAGGGAGATCACCATCTCCTCCTAGCTGCTTCAATCTCTTTGCACCCAGGAGAAGGAAGAAGAGGTGGTGATCTCCCTTGATCAATTGCAGAGGCTGCTGTTTGCAGCCTCTGCCATTGGACTTGTCAAAATCAGCTCTCTGGTGTGGCTGTGGAAAGCAGCATTCCGCTGCCATTGATCGAGGGAGATCACCACCACCTCCTTCTCTTAGAATGATGCTTCGATCTCTGCAAAAGAGATTGAAGGAACTAGGAGGAGCGGGTGGCAATCTCTGCCTCCCTTGCCTCCCTCCTTCCTTCTCAGCTGGGAGGCGGGCGGTAGACCCCACACATGCACTCTCCTCTTCCTCCTCCTGACCCTGCAGTGTGTGTTTGCGTGTGTGCGCGTGCATGGGCTGCTCACCGCAGCCGAAGGCTCTTTGGGTTACCCCACCTTCTTTTGTGGCGGGCGCACAAAAGGGGAAAGGCAGCGGGGCTTGCCACAGTAGAAAGTTGGGTAACCCAAACACACATGCACACAAGCCTGTCCCAACCCAGCAGAGGAAGGGAAAAGTTTTCCCCCTTTGCTATGTTAAGGAGAGAGCCCCACAATCAACCAACAGCAGAAGGCTGCTCCTCCCAGCCTAAATCAGCTGGGTATCAGAGCAGCCTTCTGCCAGCTGATTGCAGGGCTTTCTCCCCAACCCAGGAAAGGGAGGAAGCTTTTCCCCTGGTTTCCTGGGTCTGGGCAGGCTTCCCATAGGAATGCATTGAAAACCCACTGTGTTCCCCCCCCTTTTTTTTGCCTTTTTTCCCAACCTCCAGAATGAATTAATTGATTTTCAATGCATTCTTATGGGAAACCATGCTTCAACTTACAAAAACGCATTCAGAACAGATTAATTTCATGAGTCAAGGTACCACTGTAACAACTGACACATATCAGCTGCAATAGATTTTGTTACATTTTGACTTCTACTGCCAAAACCTTCCATGTTTTCTTGAAGCCATGAAAACACCATGAAGTGATGGCCTTGTTTTTCATATTTATTTTTGTTATTCCAGAGTTGTTGCATTGTCTATGTCTCCAGTGGATGATACGTTTATTTCTGGATCACTTGACAAAACGATTAGACTTTGGGATCTGCGGTCCCCAAATTGCCAGGTAAAAGATCCAGTAGTCCATTTGAAGTGTGCTAAGAGGACTGATTGATATGTGTGTGGAGTCATTCCTTGCAACATCTTTTCAAATTCTAGGGCTTGATGCATCCTCAAGGGAAGCCTGTGTGCTCATTTGATCCAGAAGGGCTGATTTTTGCAGCTGGAGTTAATTCTGAAATGGTGAAGCTCTATGACCTTCGCTCTTTTGATAAGGTACATAATACTTGCCTTAGATTAGGTAGACTCCTGAAATAGATTTCTGATCTTGATGCCATCACTGGAGTAGCATCCATGTGGGCCCAAGATAGGGAATTTTAGAAAACCAGTAGTCATAACCCGAGTTAAAGCAACTGACCTGCATGTGCTCTCTCTCACCTAATGGATGCTGGGTGAGACAGAATCCACAGATAACAAGTATTCTGAGAACAGCATCAGCCCATATGCACTGTCTGGTCCCTTGTATCAGTTTACCCCAACTTTCCCCCAAACCCTAGACAACTTCAGTTTTTCTAGGAAAATATGATACAAAAATTTTAATTGTACAGTGGTACCTTGTATAAAGGAATTCATTCATTCCAAATGAAATTATGTTAAGCAAATTTTCCTTTATACAAATTTCCCATAGGAATCCATTGAAAATAGAGTGATCCCATTTTTATGTTGTACAAATTTGCCCCATAGGCAATTATGTTAAGCAAATCTCCCCTGTCGCCAGATTTTTTTTGTTGTACAAATTTTATGTTATACAAACGTTTGTTATATGAGGGTCCACTGTATTACAAATGGTAATTTGCATGGACCTATTCCTGCTCCCATAACCGGAGTGACTGAGACAATTCTGCTGCATTCTCTTACTTGACTTTCTTTCTTGTAGGGGCCATTTGCCACCTTTAAGATGCAATATGACCGAACTTGTGAGTGGACTGGGTTGAAGTTCAGTAATGATGGTAAACTTGTTCTTATATCAACCAATGGAGGGTTCATCCGGCTTATTGACGCCTTTAAAGGTGCTGTTCTTCATACGTTTACGGTGAGGACTGGTTTCATCACTTGTAAAGAACTTTTTGTGTTGGCTTTCTCTCAGATTGTTAATAAGATGTTATCCAGACCTGTTAGTATGGTTTTAGAGGCCTCTGACTCCTCTTTTCAGCATTCTTTGTTCATCTGAAGGTGCTACGTTTTCACACAGATGTGTAGCTTTGTGAGATGCTACTTCTGTTGTGCACTCATAATTGAATGAAAATCAGGGTTTGAAATTGTACCCCTACACTAAACTAGTAAATGGCATCACCAAGTCAGTGACTGAAATGAAATACAGATGCTAATATAATGTAGTGTGTAAAAACATAACAGAACAGCTAAGTTCATATACTTTGTACAGCCATGCCTCATATTGCATGTTGGAATCATGTTGTCCCTAGTACATACATGCTGTCTTTTCTTTTATAAACTAAATTATCTACCGTATATACTCGAGTATAAGCCAAGTTTTTCAGCCCTTATTTTTGGCTGAACATCCGCCCTCTGCTTATACTCGAAAAAAATTTCCAGTTTTTTTTTTTTTGGGGGGGGGGGTAAAATTAGATGTTCCGAGGGCTTGGGGAGGGTGGCAGAGGTCAAGTCCTGATAGGGTGAGCGATAACAGTGCCTCCGCTTCCCATATGATTCGAATGAGAAGGTTTAGGGGCGCCTCCTTTGGAGCTTCATAACTCAGCCCCATTATCCCAAAATGTTTCCAAATTTCAGGGGATTCCTTAAAAACGCTTTCCGAAGGTACCCCTGCTACTTTGGTGCCCCAAAGATAAGTAATCTTTGAGTGTATGTTTTTAAAAAATGCACTCAATTTTTTAAAAAAAAATATGCAATCAAAATGTACTTACCTTGGGACTCCAAAGTAGCAGGGTTGTCTTCAGAAAGTGATTTTAGGGAACTCCCTGAATTCTGGAAATATTTAAGGGTAAGGGGACTTAGTTATGAAGCTCTAAAGGGGCTTGGGGTAGTATTGGCAACTGTGCAGGGACTATGGAGGCAATCAGGGAGTTTACTCTATGGTATTAACTCCCTAAATGCCTCCACACTCCCAGCACACGTTGGTAATTACTACCCCCAGCCCCTTTTAGAGATCGGCCGGCATACTGTCTATACTCGGGTATAACCGGGGGGGGGGCACCCTCGGCTTACACTTGAGTCAATGTATTTACCAGTTTTGGGGGTAAAATTAGGCCCTCAGCTTATATTCAAGTATATATGGGCAATTCACTGAGAGTTAGACCATTTTCAGTATAGTTCACATGAATCACTATTAGCCACTGTGTTAATATTGAAGAGGAGCTGGGCTTGCACTACTTTTGGATTTTTACACTGATCAAAACTGAGTCCACAATTTCCCCTTTTTATTTGGTCCAGCTTTTGTCTTAGAATTTAGACTTGGCAACATTCCCAGTCTTAAAAGCTGAATTATTTCATCTAGGGCAAGAATGAACAGGATGCATCCCCGCTCTCCTTGGACCGAGGTGGCATGCCAGTGGAGGGGGATTGGTCAGAGTTGCAGCCCAGTGGTACCTGCAGGGCCATGCCCCCTTCTCTGATATACCCTTGTTCCACCGCTTGAGGCATGGCTTGACTTTCTTGTTCTTTGATCCTTATAGGCATTAAATATGCTTCTTTTACAGGGATACAACAACAGTAAAGCTGTCACACTGGAGGCTTCATTTACCCCTGATTCACAGTTTATAATGATTGGTAAGTGCACCCTTCTTCACCCTGTGAAACCAAGGGCACCCCACCGCCTGGCCATTTCTACATAACCTACTCAAGGTTGGAAAGCTTTCTTTCCTTCCTGGCCATGTTTGGGTCCTTTTGTGTGATATTTTATGTGGATGTCCCAATGTACCCAAGCTGCTTGGTGTAGAAGAGATCTTCTGGTGGTCTTTGATGCTGATAGTGCTTAATTCGACCTGCAGGATCAGAGGATGGGAAGATCCATGTTTGGAATGGAGAGACTGGAATGAAAGTGGCAGTGCTGGACGGCAAACACACAGGACCTATTACCTGCTTGCAGTTCAACCCGAAATTTATGACTTTTGGGAGCGCATGCTCCAATATGGTAAGGAGATTTGTCCTTCTGGAGAAGTGAGGCAATTTGGTTCCTTCATTGATGGACTATTCCTTTGTTGTCAAAAATTGTCTAATTGTAGTTAACTTTGAATACTAAGACTGTGCCAATGATGTGTTGAGAGGCCATTCAAATTGATGAATTGTTTTAAATCTCTGGCAGTAGTAATTTAACAGCAGTATGCCAGTGAGCCCAAAATTGTTGATTAACAATGCCTTTTTAGACCAAGATATTCTACTTCAGTCACCAGATGGAGAGGCAGAGCAAGGGTAGATATATGTTTATGTCCTAGCCTGTAATGTATAGGCACCTACATGCTACTATTTTTAAGCCACAAGAAAAGGATTAAAAACTGGAATGGTGTTGATTGGTTCTTAATTGATGAGGATATATCTGTTCAAGAAACTAGGTTCAGAGTGTTGAGTTTTTGTTATTCTTAGCTGTCAGAATGATGTACGGTGACAATATAAGTCAACCCAACTGAAATGGAATTCTTCAACTTCTGTGACCGTTGAAGATTCTGGGATATTTATCTCAAGGGCTGATGACTGTTGCAAATCAGTGGGTGGTAGAACTTTTTCAAGTCATACTTATTTGCCTTTTCCTTCCAGGCCTTTTGGTTACCAACTATAGACGATTAGTTCTACATCCAGTTCCCATTGGAAAAATTTTTGTACAGTGCCGACAGCAACACATTTCTGAAGACCACAATGAAAGTATTGGGATTGCATCATTCTGACTGAATGTTCCTGTCCATCTCACTCATCTTATTATGTTTTGCTTGCTGCATTCCCTCAGAAGGATTTTTGTTTGATTGTACGGTATCGGATCTGGAAACTTGAGTGTGGTATATGCAAGCATCTCAGCTGTAACAAATAATTCATGCTGAGCTTATATGTTCACATCTTTGCTCTGGAATATACCGTATTCTGGTTACATTTTACCACAGCTAATTACAGATGGAATCTTTAGTCCCTTATAACTTCAGGATTTATCACGTGGGATGCTGTGCCCGTTATAAAGGTGGACTTCCCTGCACATTCTCTGCGGCTTGAAATATCAACAGTATCTAAGCTGTGCACTTTTAAGCAAATGCTTGTGTCATAAACTTAATAGTGCCATAATAATCAAAGAACCATCCATTTTCTGGGGGAAATTTCTAAGGATGCTCAACCCTTTACATATGGAAAGTTCTGATACTACTAGATGTTGGCTTCCACAAGACTATATAGCAGCTTTGGACCGTCTTCCATTGGCGGTTCTTGGGACATGCAGCCACTTGGGAGTGGTCTAATGGAGAATCTTAAGCAATACTGGAGCTGTTCAATTGGAAAATGCTCCCCAATGGACACCTTCCTTCAGTGTAATTTCAGCTGACTCTGTAAATATGGGGGTGGGGAGGGTCAAGGGGACGTATTTTTTTACCATTGGCTATTAAAAACTGGTGCTTGGACCAATACAGTACTATGGAATCAGTCTTGGTTGTTGCCTTTCACTCACATTCCAGGTTTCCCTTACATAGGTTCTACCACCATTACAATCTAGTCATCATGTATTCTGTAATTCAATAAACATTAGGTTCACTTGCTTTCCCCATTTCAAACTCACCTAATGGAACCAAAATTTCCAGGTCACATTCTTTGTGTTATTTCTTGGCCAGGCAATTTGCTTGTAGATAAATTCAGTGTGGTGTTGTCCTGCATGATGGCATCTAAATTTCCAGGCCAGCAGGAAAGGTACGTAACCTCAGGTCTTTCCTTACAGTTAATACTTCCACTGCCATTTCCCTTACATTTTGCAAGGCATTTATATGAACTACCAGGACATACTTTTCTGTAATTTTCACTATCCAAAAAGAGCACATTTCAGGAATTTGATTTCCAGCAAGTGCAGTTTCATGCTCTCCTCTGCAAGCGTCACTCTTCTCCCAACAGCAAAACCTTTTCAGACGCTATCCAGCATCCTTGGGCGGTGCCCTGGTTTTGCTTAGCATTCTTCAGATGGTGTGGGGATCTTTTCTCTGCAGCATTTGAGCACATTGGCAGTTAGTTGCAACTACAGTAGCCCTATTTAATCACTGGGGATCTGATGACACTTCACACATCTCTTCCTCTTCTGAAAGATTTTGCTTTGTGTAGCTGGCTACTTCTTACCCCACTGCACTTGATTCTTTTTACCCGTCCACAGAACCAACTCCATGCTAGGTGGTGGGGGTGGGGACTCAAAAGTATCTTGTTACTTCTACAGCACTTTAACTGACCAGGTTCATGACTGTATATGAGATTCAGGTGTAATGTACTGTTTGAAAACATTAACTATCAAAACTGCCAGTATGTCCTTAGATTAAATGTCACTGGGCTTTTGACTAAAACGTTGAGAATTTTATGTATTTTACAAGGTAACAACTTCCATTAAGCTCAGATTTGCTGCTGAGTAATGCAGAGACAATTGGATTGGTAGGTTTTGGATCCCTTTGCTTGAAAATGAATTGAATGTGTCTCATGGCATTTGAAAAGCTACTTACTGTGGATGGACATGAAAATAAAATACTTTGCAGAGATAATATATTTAAGAGTGTTCAACTGCATGCTATTTGCATATACAGTAGTAGACTGGGCTGACAAACATAACGAACATAGGAAGTGAGAATAATGTTTTTTTCTTTTTGTTTCAACCTTGACTTTCTAAGGATTGGTTCTTTATGAGGTACATTATTAAACATAAGACTTGCAGCCAACAAGTGTGCCTGCTGTGGATGCCTGTCAGCCATACCCAATTCTCAAAATATTTTACACCATACAGTCAAATTCATTTCTCTCCTTCCCCACTGCCTGTGTTCTGGCTGGTACTCGCCATTCCTTGGCAAGGGTAGTCCTCACTAACTTATGTTTGGTAGATAGCAAGAGAGTAGGTTCTTCTATGCAAATGGAAACAATGCAAGCTTTAATTTAATCTTCAATAAAGTTTCTATTAAAGGAAGAGAATAAGCTTCATGGTACTTTATTTCATAAATTAGCAATACTTATGGCACAACAATGTAATATACATTGCTGTGCCGTAAGATACATTGCATGTGATGAACATGATATACAGACAACCCCCAAAGTATAAAACCCAGTAGATTAAACATACTCCCAACTAGAGCAGACCTACTGAATGAATAGGATCTATTAACATTTGTGTAAGTCTCATTGATTCAATGAGTCTACTTAATGTGGAACTAATAACTGAAATTAGATTAAAATGACATCGCCCTGCCTAAAAGCCAGGGGTTACAGGTGCTTTAGCCTGCATCCAAGCCCAAAAGATAATAAAATACACACTGGTAGAACAGGTGATAGCTTTAGGCTACTAGAAAAATATGTTGCTAATGTTTTGAGGGCAAAATCCCTCTTCCTTAGAACTGTACTGACAGGTTAAAACACGGCAAAAGATGAAGTTGCCAGGAGTTATTTCCTAGATGTAAAGTCCTTGGCAAGAGAAAAAGTATGCTAGGCAGTTTCTTAGTTGAGGCCCAGAACTTAGATATTCTGAGGCTGCATCTGAAAGGGTGGTGTCTTTATTGTCCCAGCCCTTATAACAACATGTCAGGGCTCAAATACACACTGAATTCCTTCAATGGGCAATGAATATCCTCCATATTTAAGAACTTCTGCCCAGTCGGTTAACGGTTATTCAATGTCTTGTTTGACAAATGTATTATATTGTATCCCTTCATTTTTGGGTCAGTCACAACTCCTGCAAGTTGAAATTCGATATTAACCTAATGGATAGCTTAAAAATACTTATCACATAGCTGCTCTGTTTAATTTCAAACTGCCAGTCTATCATTCCTTTGATATTTCACATTGCAGTAGCTTAATTCCTAAGGAAATGACTACCATTCCAAACTTTTAAGTCTGAATTCATTACAGAGCTAGAGCTCATGAAGGGTCACCATCCTCTTGTCTTTCACGTACCTTTGGAACTAGAGCAAGTGATAGGAGGTGCAGTGGGGCAGGCTGCTGCTTTACTCCAGGCTCTTTCCTATAGCCAAGACAAAACTCTCACTTACATAAAGTGGTGATATAAAACTATCAATAGACTTCTCTGGTGCTGTTTCCAAAACAAACATGAAGGTGCTGTCTCCACAACTGTGAATCTATCTGGATATGGCCTGCATATCCAAAATGAAGTTCTGCTATTTACTGACTGTTAAGACGCCATTTGGTTCTCATCCTTCTTGCAGAGTGGAATAACAAAAACAGAAATATCATCATAAGATGCAGGAATATTATTTTCCATAGTCCAGTAGTATCCATCCTTCTTCCCTCTTGCTTTCCGTACCAGGCACTTGGCCAGTTCTACAAATCTAAAGAAACAAAAGAGTCATTCAGTCTGCCTAAAAACCATGGATTAGCAATCTTAAAGGACAGATCTTAAAAAGGATAAACTCAATAATTAAGGCATTGGGCTAAGTCTTGGGAGCTTTTATTTTCTGGCATAGTCTCTTTACATATAACTAGGAAAAGAAACACCTTAATGGGGCTGCTGTACACTTGGCCCTGAGTACTTCCAGCAAATCCTTTTTCTAGCGGAAGTTGAGGAATAGGTACATTAAAAAGCAGATATGGAGCATGGGGTCCAGTATCATTAGAAGGTAGACAGAGCTGTATGTTTTCCCTTACAAGGTGCCATTATGACACAGTGCCAGCACATGTGCTACCAAAAGCAAGGATACAATTGAAAGCAGGACATCTGCTACTCTTCCTGTTACATTACATGCAGTGGTCAGGACCCTTCACAAAGAAATAAACACCCTGCTACCTCCTTACCATCTGAAACTGATAACTACCTGTATGGATCAGTTGTGTTATCATGGAGAAAACTCCTGACAACCTGGGTCACATCTTCATTGGACATAACATCCCAAAGACCATCAGTAGCCATGATGAGGACATCATCTTCCTTAATGTTTTCTCTGCTCAAGTCCAATACTTGCACCTAATAAGAAATAATACAACACAACCGTTGTTTATTGGTTTTCCCAGTGAGAAGTTTAAATACTTATTATTACCACAAGGGGGCATAACATACAAGCTCTCAAGAAGACCAAAGATCCCTCTTAATGTTTCATTCCTTTTTTCTACTCAAGCAAGCCAAGCTTTTGCCTCCGGTTTCCCTCTCATTTCCATCCTCGCTGCATGGAAGACTTGGCTATGTGCTGCCAATGGACTTCTGCATGCACGCACACACCTTAGAGCAGTGGTGGAGAACCTTCGGCCCTCCAGATGTTTTGGACCACAACTCCCACAGTCCTTTGTCATTGGCAATGCAGGCTTGGGATTCTGGGAGTTGTGGCCTAAAAACATCTGGAGTGCCAAAGGTTTGCCACCACTGCCTTAGAGGGAACGTTGCAAGCAAGGTATGTATGATGATCACGGCCACCTTTTTGAAGAGTCTCACATCCACACCCAAGACATGCAGTGCTCTCCTACCTAGAACTCCAGTTGTGCTGCACAGCCCCTGGTCTTGAACGTCTGGGTATGACTATGACTGATGTGAGCTGCAGGTCAGGACAACTAGAGAGCCAAAGTTTTTCTACCCATATTCTAGCAGGCCTGTAGAATGCTGAAGCATTATACAGCCTTCTTAGTCACTCTAAATCAGATTAAAAGTCTCAAGAGTACTGAGTAGGCCAAGCCAGAGAATATAGAACAGTTCCCCAAGAATGAGTGGTGGAGATGGGGGGGGGGGGGGG
>JAHTLZ010000015.1:44624065-44684996 GCA_023846285.1 Phrynocephalus versicolor | reverse complement strand
TATCTTTCAACAGGGGTGGAGGATTTAGGCAGAATCCTATTTATCATGCTACCCTTTCATATGTCCCCCCCCAAAATCAGGACGACTTCACAACTCCACCAGCAAAGTGGTTGCAGAAGTGTGACTTTCATGCGCCCCAGGCCATTGTGTACATCTAAGGAGACTGTTCAGACCAGGGTGGGGGTGAAAGCATGGTGAACTATAAATTGGAAGCCTCACACCAACTTTCCTCAGACTAAGGAAGCTATGTGGATGAGTAGCAAAGCAATTCAATCCCACAAGAAAAGAAGTCCAGTTGTCATGACTCGTCATAAATAATATAATTCATAAATAAGCTGACACAGTGTCGAAAAAATAGATAAGTACAGTACAGTATATTGTTTTTCTTTCCTTCCCTCTTCCCCTCTCTGCTCCCCTTGCAAGTGCCAGCATTTCTCAACGAAAGGTTGGATGTAATTCTTTGACTACCATAAATGTTAAAATACTAGTTGATTCTTATTGAATCTACATGTCTCTTTCTATGGAACCCATGTGGGTGGCCAGCGTTTGATGTTGCCATCCCAAAATAACAGCTAAGACCCATAACCAGGAAATGAAACTGTCAGTCAGCACACAGAGGAGGATGTTAAAAAAAAAAGATTAAAAATAAAGGGAGAAAAATAAACTGAGACTGCAACCCTCTGCGCACTTATGCAGGGCACATGCTGTATTGCACAACTCTTGAAGTAACTCTTGAAGTTTTCAATAGCACGCCAGAGTCATTTTGTGGCTGCAACTTGAGTTTGTACATGATGATTTTCCAGGTTCTCCCACAGGATGCTATTTATGTGAACCCTTGGTCATGGGGAAGTGAAAGTAGGTTTTTTTGTATTGCAAATTAGCTTTCTGGTTAAGGCAAGTTTTATGTTCAGAACACACACTTCATGAAAGCAAAAGCTTCTTCTGCTTTCCTATGCAACGACACCCTGACCCCTGCCACACACCGCACATTTTATCCTCTTAGAAAGCCAGTATTCCACAACCTTAGCAAATCACTGTCAAGTGATTATTTTAGCTAACCAAGTGGCTATGTGGACGTTGATTTTAACACGCTGGTTGAAATAGCATCATGCATGCAGAAGGCAAGCCCCTAAAGACTGTACATCCCATCTATCCTCCTTTTCACTGATGCTACTCAATGTGTTGTAGTGAATAGAATGATGGGCTAAGACTCAAGAGAGCTATGGAAATTCACAGGGGAGGGAGTTAGAACTAGAAATATCACATATGGTATCTCGCTTGCCTCCAAAGCCCTATTAGGGACACTAGAAGTCATTTCTGATTTAACGGCACAGAACACAACACGACTCTTTCCCACTGAAACCCCAATACCCTTTCAGATACCCCTTCAGAAGGTTGCGGGGAGGGAGGCTACAAAACTTCCCACAGACCATGAGGGGCAAAGGAACTGCCCATAACAGGTACCGTTCCTTCACCCACCCAACTAGATTCTGAAGAGGTCCCCACAAAATTGCTGATTTTAACAATGCCATCTTCCACTGCAACCCTGTACACCATGTTCCGTTGGTCCTCCTGATAATCTGGAGAGGCTTTGCCAAAAAGTTTTAAGGGACTGTGGAGGGATTAAAATGCAGATAATTTTAAAAAAAAACACCTGGTTTTGTCTTTTTTTCATGTAGAAGCCAAGAAAATGGTAGTTTGATACCCCACTCTGCTTTCTTCACAGGATCTGGATGTGATGCTCCACATGATCCCTTTCAGCTCTGCAGTTTCTAAGATGATGATGATGATGATGATTTTTGACCCTCCAAAACCACTGTTACTGTACAAAGATTGGTAGCAGCCCATTATCAGAGGGTCTGGGATATATAGGCCATACATACTTTCCCCCCCAAAGTTCTAAGAGTATAAGGGGAATGCAGTTTGCACAATGAAAAAGGCAAGATGTTGGAGTAGAAAGTCCCAGCCAATTGTACATCTTTTACCTCAGAAGGGAATTTGGCCCTGCATGTTGTCATCTGCTTCTGTCAGACTGTGAGTGGCCAAATGACTCTGAAGAGACAAGTGAAGGAAGGCTTCTTATCCCCCAATGATAAGAACAGCCTTGCTGGAAGAGGCCACAGCCCATCCAGTCCAGCATTCTGTCTCACACAGTGGCTCACCGTTTGGTTCAGGGTATTCCCAAGCAGATGGCTTCACCTGCTTACGATTCCCCACAAATGGCATTGAGAGATATCCTGCCTCTCTCTTCAACCGGGAGGTGGTCCTTAGGCATCCATAATGATAGCCATTGATACCCTTGATCTCCATGAACTTGTCCAATCCTTTCTCAAGGCTGACAGCTGTCACCACTTCTTCTGGCAGGGAGTACCACAGACCAATGATCCTCTGGGTGAAAAACTACTTTCTCTTATTTGTTTGAGATCTAGCACCCAAAGGTTTCATGGAGTGCTCCCTAGTTCTAGTGTTGTGCGACCAGGAAAACAGTTTTTTCTTCTCTATTTTGTCCATACCATGTATAATTTGATAAACTTTAATCAGGTCACCTCTTAGGCACCGTTTTTCAAGAGTGAAGAGGCCAAGCTGTTGCAGCCTCAGATGGTAAGGAAGATGTTCCAGTCCCCTAATCATTCTGGTTGCCCTCCTCTGCACTTTTTCCATTTCCATAATACTTTCTGGAGATATGGTGACCAGAACTGTACACAGTACTCCAGATGGGGCCTCACCATAGATTTATAAAGAGGCAAAATGACACTTGCTGACTTATTTTCTATACCCTTCCTAATCATCTCTAGCACTGAGTTTGGTTTTTTCACTGAGCTGACCACCAGGACACCAAGGTCCCTTTCCTGGTTTGTTGCAGAGGGTTCTGATCCCATCAGTTTATAAATGTAATTGTTGTTGCTTTTTTGCCCCATCGGTATCACTCTGCACTTACTAATGTTGAAGCTCATTTGCCACTGGTTTGCCCACTCCCCCAGTGTCAAGAGATCCCTCTGGAACTCCTCACAGTCTCTCAGTTTTTACTACTCCGTATAATTTTGTGTAGTTGGCAAATCTGACTACCTTGCTATTTACTTCTACTTCTAGATCATTTATGAAGAGGTTGAAAAGCAGGGGTCCTAGTACTGAACCTTGGGGGACCCCACTCTTTACCTCCCTCCACTTGGATAAGTATCCATTTAGTGCTACCCTCTGTTTCCTGTTCCTTAGCCAGTTGCTGATCCAGGACAAGACCTGTCCCTTGATTCCATGACTGACAAATTTATTCAAGAGCCTTTGGTGTGGGACCTTGTCAAAAGCCTTCTGAAAGTACAGATAAACAATGTCAACTGGATCTCCCTTATCCACATGCTTGTTGACACTCTCAAAAAAATCCAAGTGAGACATGATTTGCCCTTGCAGAAGCCATGTTGGCTCTCCTTCAGCAGCACCTTCTCTTCTATGTGCCTATTAATTTTATATTTTAGGATGGTTTCCATCACTTTACCTGAAACACATGTCAAACTGACCAGTCGGTAATTTCCTGGATCCCCTCTGGATCCTTTTTTGAAGACTGGTGTTTTACATTTGCTACCTTCCAGTCATCAGGCACAGCACCTGATTTGAGGCTAAGACATCAGCAAGACATCTTTAAGTTCCTTGAGAACTTGTGGATAGATGCCATCTGATCCTGGTGATTTGTTAGCGTTTAGTTTAACAAGACATGCAAGGACCTCCTCCCTGGTTATTTCTATCTGGCTTAATTCTTTGGTTTCCCTCCCTACGAAGATAGGCTCTGTTTTGGGCATGTGGTCTCTGTCTTCTTCAGTGAATACTAAGCAAAGAATTCATTGAGTCTCTCTGCAATCTCTGTTTCCTCTTTAATAATGCCACGCCTTCTATTGTTGTCTAATGGTCCAATGGCCTTCCTAGTTGGGTTCTTACTTCTAATGTACTTAAAGAAGTGCTTGTTATTTCTTTGAGTGTTTTTAGCTACACGCTCCTCAAAGTCTTCCTTTCCTTTCCTGATTGTTGCTTTGCATTTGTTCTGACAGAATTTATGTTTCTGCCTGTTGTCCTCATTTGGACAAGCCTTCCATCTTCTAAATGAGTTTTTCTTGCTTTTGATAACTTTTGATCACACTATTAAAAAGGAAGTGTTGGCAATCAAGTAGTCAAGTCATGCATTGAGCTATTATAAGTTGGGAGCCTCTTTTACTTTTCTTGTAGACCACACTCCTTTGCAATGGCTCAGTATGATGAAGGAGTCTAACCCTAAGTTGACTAGATGGTATCTGGCATTGTAGCTGTATTCCTTCATCTGGAAGCTGAGTCATGGCAACTGGACATCTTTTCTTGAGAGATTGGAACATTTCGCTAATCATCCAAGCACCTTCGTCAGTCTGAGGAAATTTAGTGGTGAGTCCACCATTTTATAATTCACCTTGATTTCACATCCCTCTGGTCTGAACAGGCTCATAAATTAGACAAAGACCTGAAACTCTCAAGAAAAGAAGCCCAGTTGCCATGACTCAACTTCCAGATGAACTCACCTGGATGACTGAGAATCTTCATAGACATATTTCTTTATAGTGAATCATAGGAAAGGAAGTGCCCCAATTATTTCTCTCAGCAGCTACTCTGGGTACTGGATGAAGAACCTCAGACAGCCCCCTTGGAGGGGTTTGTGTGAGTGGTCAAACAACTGTGAAGAGACAAGTGAAGGATGGCCATCCTCCATCATACGTAGCTGAAGTGACTGTCTCAACGATGGCAACAAGAGAGAAGGATTTGAAAGGGACTCTAAATAGAGACTGAGATGGAGGAAGCTCTGAAGGTGGAAGAGGAAGCAAGAGAGAAAAAGGCAGGAAAGGAGGGAGAGATAAAAAGGGAGGAGACATGTTGGTGGGGGCAGACAGAGGAGGAGAGAAAGGAGGAGGAGGAAGACCAGGTGATAAGAGTGCAAGAAGATCCTTGGACAGGAGAATGGCTGGACGTCAAGATACTAAGAGAGTATGCAGAGAAGAAAAGACAGATACTGTATATAGGAACCCACCTTATCAGGGAGAAACAGCAAACAGAGAAAGGAGAAAGAAAGAGAGGGGGTGGAGATAATGAGAGAAAAATAACGCAGAAAGCCAATCATGTTTTGGGCCCCTTGGGAAGTTTCATGGGATGAGTCCCTTCAAGCCCTGAATGTGCCCTACCCAAGGGAAGAGAGTGCATGGGAGCCTCACATCAGTTGGGTGTTCCACAAGTCCCTGCCCAACAACACTTAAGGAACCCAGAAAGTATTGTGGCTAGAGCTAGTCAAACATAAAAAGAGTTGAATTCTATGTCCGCTCACGTTGAGTGGGAATTGTTAATGCTTGAAGAAGACGTTTGTGTAGACTTATGTCTGTGAAGATTCTCAGTCATCTAGGTGAGTTTATCTGGAAGTTGAGTCATGGCAACTGGACTTCTTTTTCTTGAGAGACTGAAACGTTTTGCTGCTCATCCAAACAATTTCGTCAGTCTGAGGAAAGCTAGTTATGAGTCCTCTATTTTATAGTTCACTTTGTCCTCATGTTACCCTGGTCTGAAATAGGCTCATAAGATGAACAATGGCCTGAATAGTCTCTTTAGGGGGACAATAGTCTCCATAGGCCATTAGGTGAACAATGGCCTAAGGTGCTGAATCCCATAAAGTATGGCCTTGCTGGTTGGGGTGTGAAGTACTTCTGAGTTGTCTGGGTATTGTTGAAATCACTGTCTGATAAGTAGCAGATGGACTGTGCCTGAGCCCCCCCTCCCCCGCCAAACCTCTGTTGAGAGAGGAGTTTTCAGTCCAGTTGCCATGACTCAACTTTCAGAAAAAGTTTGTGTAGACCCACTTCTGAAGCAAGAGTTTGGACCAGACATGGTTGAGATTCCAGATGACATGTTAATAAATAGACCTTTTTTGTACTGTGGCATTCCTCATGTTGAGAGTGAATGTACTTCTGACAGTGGCCACCATTTTTTGCTCATGGATCATTGTTGCCTGGCTAGATTTGGAGATAGAGGTGGAGCTTATATTTTTTAAACTTACAACTCCATACCCTGTTTTAAACCTAAGGGCCTAATTAGTCTGAGACAGGTAACCGTTTTGCAAACTGCATTAAGACAATGTGAATAACAACACAATCCTATAAATAAACTCCTGAAATAAGTTGCACTCTATTCAATGAAACTTACTCCAAAGTAAATTTGAAGAGGATTATCGACTAAACATACTTAACACAATCAAATCAGGGGCTTCCTTTTCTGGAATGGACAACAAATTATACCCAGAAAATTGCATTTCAAAAGGTTCTTGGGAATACGTTTTAAGGATAAATGGAGATTCAACCTGACACACAGATGAGGGAGTTTGGATTAAAAGGCACTGCATTGGTACAAGTTTGTACGTGATTCTTATGAACTGAGCCTACTGATATGGTTTAGGATAGACTAGGTCTCACGAGGCCTGGATTCAAATCTCTGGTGAGCCATGGAAACTCACTGAGGGTGTGGAACTAGTAAAATAACTCCTTAAAATGGCCCTGTGTTCCCCAGAGATTACACAGTGTAAGAAATGGGTGCTGTCTTCTATTGGATAACTACAAATCAAAAAATTCACAGGCTTCCATTTCTTTAGGCTTAGCACAGCCTATTTGTGGATAGTGTAGTTAAATAGTACATTTCCAAACTATATCTGGCATATAGTTATCAAATTTTCTCTTAAATGCCACAAGGGTTGGAGTTTCACCACCTCCTGAGGCAGCTGGTTCCATTGCTATACTGCTTGAACAGTTAAGAAGATTCTTTCCCCCTGATATTTAGTCTAAATCAGGATTCCCATTAACTTAAGCCCATTTATTACATGTCCTATGTTGTGACGTGGGTTTAGTGATTTCAGCAAGTGATTTCAGCTCTTTGACATAGCAGGCTGGAGACAGCTTCTAGTGTAACAGCTCTTTATTCAGGGAGAGAACAAGACTGGGGACTGGGGAGAGGGAGCTACATTTATAGGAGCAGGGACTGGCTAGGAAAAGATACATTTTGGAGGGAACAATTACAACCAATCACAAAGCTGCCTTTTGGCAAGACCCAATAGGATTGAGGATCCAAATGCAGCTAGATGGTTGCGGTATATAAATCAAATAAATAAATAATAAATAAATAAACTTGAATAAACCAATAGGCCTGTTCCCTTTGGAACAGGAACAGGAACCAATAGGACTGAGGATCCAAATGCAGCAACTTGAATAAACCAATAGGCCTGTTCCCTTTGGAACAGGAAGGCAGTTACTTCAACATAAGCAAGTACAGATAATAGGAATACAGATCAATACACAACACCCCTTCCCCCCTGGTGGGCACAGCACACGTAATCCTTTAGATATTGTGGGGCCCTGCGACTTCTAGTTGATCTCCTGACTACGGGTGTTGAAGGGGCTTGAGCAGGCAGTGTCTGTGGTGGAGAGTCTACTGTAATAGCTTCATCTGACACGGAGGGGGTTTCAGACAACTCAGTGTCCCTGATCTGTTCCTCGGCACCATGAGGACTTGCAGGAGCAGATTCATTTGCTGAAGCCACTGGGACCTTCATTCCTGGGGCATCTCCGCTCTGATCTTGCAGCTGTGACTCATTCATGGGGGTAGTGTCACTCTCGGGCTGCAATTCTCCCACACCTGTACCAACTCTACTGGGCGCTCTGCGCCTCAGTTGGTCCACATGCCTACGCCAGACCCTGCCATCTTCAATGGTCACGTAATAAGAAACTGGCCCAGACGCTCTGGTGATCACCCCTGGCACCCACAGGGGACCTCTGGCATAATTGCTCACCCAGACCAAATCTTCAGGAGCAAAATACCTTGTAGAGTCGCTCTCTGCCTGTGGAGGTGCTCTAGCATTGCGGCTTGGCATTTTGTCTGGGTGGACATAGTCCAGCACCGTTACCAGCCTTCTACCTAGGAGCAGCTCTTGCCCATAGTAGTGCATGGCGTCGCATGCTGCAAGAACAACATTAGGGCAATGCGCGTTGACCAGTCATCCTCCATCAAGCGTGCAATAGATCCTTTGGCTGTCTGCACCATGCACTCAGCCTGCCCATTGGGTGAGGGATGAAAGGGAGCTGATGTGACCCCTCTTATGAAATTATCAGCCAGGAATGCCCTGAATTCTTGGGATACAAAGGCTGCTCCATTGTCTGACACAATTGTCTCAGGTAACCCGTGGGTTGCAAACAGCTTTCTCAACACTTTGATGACTGCAGCTGACGACATGCTGGGAACCATAACCACCTCTAACCATTTAGAATACGCATCAACGATAACCAAAAAAACCTTTCCTTGGAATGGCCCAGCAAAATCTAAGTGCAGCCAGCTCCAGGGAGTCCGGGTCTGCTCCCACCAGTGGACTGGTGCTCTGGCCACTTCTGGGCGCACTTCCTGACATGCCTTGCACGTCCGTACCCATTGTTCAACATCTTGGTCCATCCCAGGCCACCATACATAGCACCGGGCCAGCGACTTCATCCTGACCATTCCCGGATGCTCCATGTGCAGTGTATTCAGAACCCTGTTTCTCAGTGGCACTGGGATGATCACCCTGTCTCCCCACAGGAGACAGCCCTTATTCAGGGATAGCTCATGTTGCCTTGTTGCGTATGGTCTAAATTTTTCTTCATTTGGGCCACCTGGCCATCCCCTCCCCACCCAAGTGAGCACATGGGAGAGAGCGGTATCTTTCCTCGTTCTCTCAGCTATTTCAGTGGCAGTTACAGGGGACCCCGGAAGTGTTTCCAGCATCATCACTCGTTCTGCTGGGGCAGGATCCGCATCGCACACACCAGGAAGGGGCAAGCGACTTAGTGCATCAGCGTGGCACAACCTTTTCCCTGGAACATGGGTCAGGGTGTACTGGAACCCATTCAGGAATATAGACCATCGCAACATTTTGGGGAGAGAATTGGCGGCGTCTGTTTGTTCAGGTTGAACAATCCTAACAGAGGCTTGTGGTCAGTTTCAAGGAAGAAGTGGCGACCGTATAAATAGTCATGAAACGTTTCAATCCCTGCCACTATTGCCAGGGCTTCCTTGTCAATTTGTGCATAGTTGCGCTCCGTTGGCGACAACGTACGAGAATAGAACGAGCTGGGCTTTTCTAACCCATCCGCTTCCCTATGGCTCAGCACAGCTCCCAGCCCATACTGAGAGGCATCACATGCCAGGACAAGAGGTTTCGACTTGTCATAATGAGCAAGGACTCTCCTGCTAGTCAGCATACCCTGCAAGGTGTCAAAAGCCTTCTGCTGTGCCTGAGCCCAACGCCACGCACTCTTTTTTTTCAATAGTTTATGCAATGGTTCCGCTATTGAAGCTTTCTGAGGTAGGAATGAATGATAAAAGTTAATAAGTCCCAGGAATGACTGTAACTCCGTCTTGTTCCGTGGGCGTGGTGCCTCAGTAATGGCTTTAATTTTAGAGTCAGTGGGGTGGATGCCCGTTGCATCAATTTTAAACCCCAAGAAATCCACAGATGGCACCCCAAAACTGCATTTTTCCTTTTTTAGCTGCAGCCCCACCTCTTTAAATTTGAGTAACACAGCACAGATATGCCCCACTAGTTCCTGGGGGTCTTTCCCAGCAATCAGAACATCATCAAAAATGGCAAGACCCCTGGCAGACCCCTTAACAGGCACTCCATTAGTCCTTGAAAAATCCCTGGGACCACACAAACTCCAAACTGTAACCTGTTTACTCTGAAAGCCCCTTTGTGTGTTACCATAGTCTGTGCTTCCGCAGATTGCAGAGTCACTGGCAGCTGCTGGTAAGCTTGTGCCAGGTCAAGTTTGGCGAAAATTTTCCCCCCAGCTAGTTTTACCAACAGCTGTGAGACGACTGGAATGGGGTATGAATTTCCCCTGAGTGCCTTGTTGATAGTACATTTGTAATCTGCACAAATTCTCACTTCCCCATTTGCTTTAGGGGTGTGACGATAGGAGTCTCCCACTTAGAAGAGTCCACAGGTGAAAGAACTCCCTGTTTGACCAATTTGTCCAGTTCCGCCTCAATCTTGGGTTGCAGTGCAAATGGCACTCGCCTTGGCTTGAGTCGGATTGGGGCCACCCTGGGGTCCAACTCAAAGTCAATTGGAGACCCTTTATAACAACCCAGTTTTCCACTGAGGAGTTCGGCAAATTCGTGGCCTAATGCCTTGCCCAACTCTGGGGAAGTTTGGACTGAGTTGAGCCCTGATATACACAGTCCCAAGGCGGGAAACCAGTCAGTACCCAGGAGACTGGGGCGACTCCCCTTTGCAATCACCAATTTAAGCACGGCCTGTTTCTCCCAGAATTGTACCCTCACCACACACATTCCTAGAATGTGGATGCGGCCAGCCATGTATGATTGCAAGGTTGCTGGGAATGGTTCCAGAGAGGGGAACTTACCCCCAGGGAAGAGCCCCCTTGCAGTCTGGTCTGAGACAATGGTGAATCCAGATCCGGAGTCCATCTCCATGTTGCATGGTTGACCTTCAAGCTTCACTCTGACTGATGTTTTACCTTGCGCTGGGAACTGCACGGTCTCTCCGTTGATCTCTGTGAGATAATTGCAGTCGTCCAGGAGATGAGTCATGGTGGATGATCTGCGATGCGTTGATGTAGGCCAGGCCTGCCCAAAGTCCGGCCCGGGGGGGCAGTCCAAATCCGGCCCGCCAGGCCATTCTGAGTGGCCCGCGGCTGGCTGGCCCACCCCTCCCTCCCTCTCTTTCACCCCATGTTTTTTTAAAAGAAAGTGGGTGGAGCTTGCAGTGGCGTGGCAGGGTTGGGGAGCAACCGGCCCCTGACACATTCTCAGCCACCAAATCTGGCCCTCCTTACAAAAAGTTTGGGCACCCCTGCTCTAGGTGATCCCGTTGCTCCAGCTGCCACTGACCTACAGGCCCTGACGATGTGTCCTGACTTTCCGCATGCCCTGCACGTAGCATCACGAAAATGGCAGCTTTTCCGCTCATGGTTACCACCACAGCCTGGGCAAGGGCTTCGGCGATCTTTGGGCCATGCATCAGCCTGACGCACCACTCGACACCACAGACTGGGCTCTGGCTTGTATTAGCCTCTGGCTCATCCATGGCATGGGCAGTCTCTACCCGCAGCTTCGTGGCCTTGCAGCTGGCATTGAGCTCTTCCTGCTCATAATTCTCCATGGAGGTGGCCTCTTTCAAGGCAGAGGCAAGGGTGATATCTTCCTTTGCCACAATGCGCCTTCGGGCTTTTTTGCTGCTGAGCCCCCCAACAAATTGATCCAAGAGAGTGTCTTCAAGATTTGAGAAGCCACAGTGCTGAGCAAGCTCCTGGAGTCCTGCCAGGAATGCAGCCACAGATTCTCTGGCTTGCTGCTGCCTTTTCTGAAACTCCAACCGCCAGGCCATCTTGGTTTTGGTAGGTGCCAAGTGGCTTGTCAGCCAGGCGAAAATGTCTGTGAGTGATGTCTCACTCAGCTTTGCTGGGGCGAGCAGTGCCTTGGCCAACTTGAAGGTCTCACGCCCACAGCAACTCAGGAACATGGCCCTTCTTTTGCTGGCATCAGTGATTCCTTGAGCCACCATGAAGAACTCGAAGCGTTCAACATAGCCCTCCCAAGTGTGGGGCTCCGATGGCTGGAAAGGCTCCAATACCATGGACTTTCCATTCTCCAGGCGGCAGGGTCGTCTTCTAAACCGGCTGGTGAGTCTTGTTCTCCACTGCGATCCGGACTCTGAGTCAGCATGATGATCCTCTGCTTCTCAGCATTCCGGATCCCATCCTCGTCGCCAGTGTTGTGAAATGGGTTTAGTGATTTCAGCAAGTGATTTCAGCTCTTAGACATAGCAGGCTGGAGACAGCTTCTAGTGTAGCAGCTCTTTATTCAGGGAGAGAACAAGACTGGGGACTGGGGAGAGGGAGCTACATTTATAGAAGCGAGGACTGGCTAGGAAAAGATACATTTTGGAGGGAACAATTACAACCAATCACAAAGCTGCCTTTTGGCAGAAACCAATAGGATTGAGGATCCAAATGCAGCAACTTGAATAAACCAATAGGCCTGTTCCCTTTGGAACAGGAACGCAGTTACTTCAACATAAGCAAGTACAGATAATAGGAATACAGATCAATACACAACATCTTACATTCTGGAAAGACTGGGAACAGATCCTTCCCCTCCACTGTATGACATCCCTTCAAATATTTGAACAGTGCTACCATATCTCCTTTCAGTCGTCTCTTTGTCCCCTCTCCATTTTTTAATATATATTTGGGGACTTGCTGTAGTCAAGAGAGAGTGCTAGGACTGAAAATTTGGCTCTCAGTCCCTGCAAATGCCTCTCGCTTCTGTGTTAAAATCAATTAATTGCAGTTGAAATGGTGGATATTTTGGAATTCGCATGACCCCTCTCTGCCCAACCCAAATAGCTGACTAAAATATCACAGAAACTGGCTGTATTTACATGCTTGGGCATAGTGTAGAGGACACAGAAAAAAAGAAAAAAACATGTGTGTGTGTGTGTGTGAATTGGGAGCAGACACGTGTCTGCGAAGGCAGGCCCGCACCCGCTCCTACGAGCACACGTCAATTAGGCAAAGACAAAATTAAACCCCCGCCTCCGGCTGCAATCCTTGACATCGTCACAAGCACAATGCAAACAAACCTGGTCCATATCGGGCAAAAGAAATGGCTGAGAAGCTCCGGTTTCTTTCCCTACAAGCTAAGGGGCTTGGTAACAAAAGATGGGGGTGATTGACAGTAGATTCGATACTTTGTTTCCCTTGGACATGTGCCCCCCCGAGCCTCAGGAAAGTAGGGGGAATGGGGCAACCCCCTACTCCCCAGTAGACCAGACCCTGGCACACTGGGGGTGGGGGTGGGGGATCATCTCATATTAACCCCCTCTCATCACTGCATCATTCCCTGAACAGCCAAAAAGGCACCAAGAAGTTTTTCCTCCTTCCCTCCCTTCCTTTCTTCTTCTTCTTTCTCTCTCTCTCTCAATTCCCCAAATAAAGGTTTACCCCTCCATTCCCCCAATTCCTTCCCCCTTCACGTATCTCAAGGCCTGGACAAGGGTGCACGCTGCCTCCATGTTGGGGAGTGACCTCCATTTCAAATCAAGGACTGGCAGCAATCATTCCCCTAGACCGAGGGCACCCATATCATCTGGGGCTCAGCCCCACTGCCCTTGCCAGGCATAAGCTCCCAACCAAGAAGGATGCTCTCTTCCTTTCTGTTTCCCCCCTCCCCAACTCCTTTCCTTTACTTCCTTTGTTCATCCCTTCATCCTTCTACCCTGCACATGCTCATGGCATGTGCCTATCCTATCCTACAATTCCTACACCTCATCATCTGGGGCAAGGAGAAATTATGGCAGAAGGGAGAAGGACTTTTCATCATGGAGGCTTGGCAGGCTGGCAGGGGTGTTTGAAGCCTCCATCATCATCAGGATTTTCACCACGTACCCCAGCAGCTGTTCTCCAGAAATCAACATTTCTGTCTGCCAACCCAGATTGTCATCAGAGCCTGAGGACACATTCCATTGTTTCATTCACACACCTGGAAAGGACTTGCATTCCTGTGCAGTTTTTGTAATCGCCAGACACCCATATGTAATCTTATAAGAGCTTGTATTCTTGTGTTTTTCAACTTCCTGGGTCTTTGTATCCTTGTGCTCCCAAATTCCTGTGTCTTTCCAAATACCTGTATGTAATCCCATCAACCCTTCCTGCCCCCCACTGGCCCTGATAATTGCCTTCTCTCACCCACTAATGATTTACTGATTCCCTTCAGTTTACCTGTATCCAAAAACAATGCCACGCTTCCCTGCCCTATTGTGTCACCCTGTTTGGATTCATTAACATTTGCATAAGCCCTGGCTCCACTGCCAGGGACCACCCAGGACTGCCCAGAGCCACCCCTGGCCACCCCTGGACTACCCCAATTGGACAATTTGAACTTCCTTCAGCCAATCCCTAAACAAGGCGCCTTCTGAGATGGGAGGGAGGGAGAAACAATAAAAGTTTGGGGTTTCCATGTGCTCACTGCTGAACACCTTCGCTCTGTCTCTGGCATGGGTGTTCGCCTGCTGCTTTAATAGGCCTAATAAACACAGTATTTGTCTCAGGATCTCTCTCTCATTGGACTTTTATTGGCAACTGGGGGTCCAGCGGAACTCAGCAGGACTAGCCTGACTGAAATAGAATTTTACTCTTATTTTAAACCCAACAATAGAACAGTCAAAAGTGGAACACTTTAACGAGAAGGAGAATGATGCATTCAAATGAAACGCATCAGGATGAATGTAGATGTTCTATGAGGAGACATCCAGCAGCTGATGGTAAAAACTAATCCCTCTTCTCTGACACTGATACATGAAGCACTGGGGTGGGCAACCTGGAATTTTCAGCCCATCAACATCTGGAAGGCCCCTGTTGCTCAAGCACATTTTAGAATAACAATGAAATCCTGATTGTATGTGTTCAGAAGTAAACTTCATTGATACTCATGGGCCTTACTGTGATTCTCGGGGTTTTATAGTATGCAACCCAAAACACATGACAGTGCACGGGTAGCTTTGAGGGTCCAATTGCAATCTAAAAAGCAGCCAGAAGTAAAAACTAAGGAGCACAAGAACCAGTATGGACCATTTTTTAAAGGACAGAAGAAGAGAAGAAGATAGGATGAATCTCTTCAATTACGTAGGTAAGAAGAGACCAGGATATAGAGATGGGCATGAGCCTGACAGAAGGAGTCAGGTTTGGGGAGCACTATACAGTATTATCTGTCGTTGTTCAGGAAAAAAGTAAACTGGCATGAACCACTGAACCAGCAATTTGTGTCATCTCTAAAACCAGGGGCATATCTGTGGGGGCAGCAATCTGGGGGTGCCTGGAGGGGGAGCAGGAGGAGGAAGCCATGCGCCCTCCCACCGCCCAGCAGTCCTCCTTTCCCCTAAGGCTTGGCAACAGCTCCCCATCCGCCGCCTCCACCTCCGTGCGCCAGGCAAGCAGCAAAGCAGGCAGGCAGGCAGGAATGTGGTGGCCATGGCACCGTCCTCCTCTTCCTCGCCTTGGTGGGAGATGTGTAAGGCGCACGTCCACACGCACACCCCTACGCACACACGCACACACGCTAGGCCCGCAGGGTTTGGCCCCCCATTGCTGGGTGAGTGTGATGTGATGGGGGGGCAGTAAGGGCGCAGAAAAGAATTTTGTCCCCAGGCGCTCCAAATCCTGGCTACGCTTCTGTCTAAAACAAATCATCACCTGTGGTGACTGTGACGGCTGAAGGCAGCAGAAATCACGTATATGAAGAAACTGGCCGTCAAACCAAGGAAATGGGTGAATAACATTTTCCTTTCTTTCCCCGCTGCCCATGACAATTTGTTCATTAACGATAGGAAGATCAGTCATAGTACAGGATGACTGGGCTGCTTTGTATGAGTTAATGGTAGTAATTGCACTTCTGATGAAGCCACACGGCAGAGGTGTGCAAAATGTACTCCAAACATTTTTAGGCTAGCCACCATAACACTCATCCTTTTCCTCACACAGGCCGGACATTGTTAGGACTCTGGAAAATTAACATTCATCACTCCCATTGCAGCACATCTGTTGACGTCGTCACTGCTGTGTTGTAATCTCCTCTTGGTGTCCTACAGGCATCAAAGGGAAATAGCCTTTGAGGTGAATAGTTATCTGTGATCGGCAGCACCTTCCCATGCCTACATTATTTAATGACCTTTTAAGAAATTTTATTCATGATTATGCCCTAAGCACTTCTGATTTCGCCTGATTTTGGATGCTAAGCAGGGTTGGGCCTGGCTTGTGCTTGGATGGGCGACCACCCAGGGAATACCAGATGCTGTAGGCATCTGGAGTAGGAACTGGCAAGCCACGCCAGTATTCCTGCCAAGAAAACTCCATGGACGTGGAGTCACAAAGAGTTGGTCAGGACACAACACAGACACATTGTTTTTAATGCATGCCAGATGTTGAGAATGGCTCTTCTGTTTGGTGCAAACAGGTGACAGAACCCAGCACCAAAGTAGTTGTCCGCAAGGCATCTTCTCTCAGCCACTACCACCACCACATTTCCCTGTCCCTGGCCTGATATTTATTAATTTTTAAAGTTGCAGGCAACCCTTCAGCTTCCTTTTGAAATTACCCAGAGGATTTATTTATTTATTTTTTAAAACAAAAAAAGCAAACCCTATTATTTGGTATTTTGCTTTTATTATCTGTTGGGGTTCCAAGCTGATTTCAACAAATGCAACCCTTTGGATGGTCTTTTGTTGTATAGTAGTTTTCCCTTCCCTTCTTCTGGGAATGCTGCCCAAGATTGTCCGGCTTGTGCAAGGCTACCCAAGGTGGCTCTTCTATTGAGAGGCACAGTGTGGAATCAAACTCTGGCTCTGCAACCAGATTCCTACTATAGCTATCCAGCCAGCTCCAGACACATGTAGAATCATAGAATAATGAAGCTGGAAGGGGCCTAGAAGGCCACTGAGTCCAATCTCCTGCTCCAGGCAGGAATACAAATCAAAGGCTATCTGCCAGGTGGCTGTCCAGATATCTCTCCGAGGCCTCCAGTGTTGGAGCACTCGCCCCCCTCTCGAGGTATGCTTACAGGAGGCAAAGTCCTAGAGCGCGTTGTGGCCTCACAGCTCCAGAGGCTTCAGGATGAGAGAAAATCTGGCTTCAGGCCTGGCTTTGGGACTGAGACAGCACTGGTTGCATTGGTAGATGACCTACACAGGGAAATGGAGAGGGGATCTGCGTCCCTTTTGGTTTTACTAGACCTCTCAGCTGCTTTTGACACTATATAGACCATGGCATCCTCCTGACGCATCTCTCTGAAATGGGAATTGGGGGCCCTGCATTAAAGTGGCTCTGGTCCTTCCTGCAGGATAGAACGCAGAAAGTGGTGTTAGGTGACTCATGTTCAACACCATGGCTGCTGACCTGTGGAGTCCCCCAGGGTTCTGTTCTGTCTCCTATGTTATTTATAAGGCTGCTACCGCACTTGTCCAAGCAACTGCTTTTTGATTTGAATCAGCTTGAGCCCTCTCCGGTCACATGGTCCCTGAAGCAACTCAGCGTTCCGCACTTTGCGTTTTTCTGGAGATCGGTTCCGCCGTCCGCACTTTGCTGAACCGCTTTTTCTTTCACGTTTTCTGCATCATTTTTATTTATTTATTTATTTATTTATTTATTTATTTATTTATCACACTTATATACCGCGCCTATTTCCCTAATAGGGACTCGGGGCGGTTCACAACATAAAAAGGTAAAACAACTAAAACAGCTAGGACATCCAAACAGCTTGCATGGATATTTAATTTTTCCATTGTTGTAACGTCATGTCGCGATGCTTTCCTTCAGCTTCGTGTTCCTATTTTTCCTGATCTCCCATTTGTTTTCTTCCAGCCTTTCACATGGGAAGAACAATCCTCATTTCAAAGATCGACTGCTGTATAGGCTGATCCACTAGGTGTCTCAATGTGCCCAGAATTAACCTAATGCCTCCAAAACTGCTAAGGAGCAAAGAAAACTAGACATACCCTTATGGTTGTCTTTATTGCCAATTTCCTGTTTGCAAATAGTGGTTGTTAGTGTTACCTAACCATGTGGCTTTTTTTCCTTTGGAGTTTTAGGGTTGAGTGCCACCGGTATGCCGATGACACCCAACTATACCTCTCATCACTTCCAGATTCTAAGGGAACTGCTATTTTGACTTTACATGAGTGTTTAGCTTCAGTAACGAACTGGATGGGGATGAACAAATTGAAATTAAACCCAGACAAGACAGAGGTGCTGCTGGTCAGTTGAAAGGGAGAACAAGGGATAGGGATGCAATCTGGACTGGATAGGGTCACCCTCCAACTGAAAAAAGAGGTGTGCAGCTTGGGGGTGCTCCTGGACTCAACCTTGAGCCTAGATGCCCAGGTCACAGCTGTGGCTAGGAGTGCATTTGCACAATTAAAATTAGTATGCCAGTTACACTCATTCCTGGAGAAACCAGCTCTGGCCATGGTCACTCATGCCCTATTGATGTCCCAACTACTATAATGGGCTCTATGTGGGACTTCCAATGAGAAGTCTCAGGAAACTTTAGTGGGCCCAAAATGCAGCAGCCAGATTGCTGATTGGGGCAGGTTACAGAGATCACATTACACCCCTTCTAAAGCAGCTCCACTGACTGTCAATCAACTATTGGGCACAATTCAAAGTGCTGACCTTAACCTACAAAGCACTGTACAACCTGGGTCCTAGCTAATTCAAAGATTGAATCTCACAGTATGAACCAGCTCGAGTGCTAAAGTCACCAGGAGAGGCCTTTCACTCCATCCTGCCACCCTCACAGGTACATCTTGTGGGAATCCATGAAAAGGCCTTTTTGGCTGCTGTGCCCAGACTCTGGAACTCCCTCCCACTGGAGGCCAGGACTGCCCCATCTCTGCTATCTTTTCGGAAACAGGCAAAAACCTTTCTCTTCAGGCAAGCTTTCCCTGAATGGTTGACTACCTATTGTGTCTTTATATGAATCTACCATACATGGCTACACAGACTTTGTGTTTATAACCACTTATAACTTTGTGTTTATATCTCTCCTTGTGTGATTGCTTTGACACGGTGTTATCAATTGTTAGTTTTAATGTTGCCTTCTTATGCTGTAAGATACCCCTCAATTCCCTGTTTTTCAAATTGAATGTGTCTTAAGTTAATGGACTGTATATTGTCTCTCCTTGCTGTAAGCTGCCTTGGGTCCTTTTCCAAGGAGAAAGGTGGGGTAAAAGTACTCAAAAATAAAAATAAATAAATAAATAAATAAATGGTCCCACAGCCGTACTGTTCTAAACAGTTAGGAAGTTTTCCTGATATTCAGTTGAAACCAGGCCTTGAATGGATTCTGTTTTATTTTGTAATTACCACAATGGCTGGGTAAGCTTTTGATTATCTGAAAAGCTTACTCAAAATAAGGTTTGCAATAATTTGTGAGACTGGGTAAAATACTGTAGAAGAGAAATTGCCTTAGGCTGCTTTCACACAACCACTAAAATCCGCTGCAAAGTGTTCACAGATGCAGAGCATAAAATCGTTTTCCCACGAGCAGCGGACTTAAAAAAAAGTGCGACCACGCCCACTTAAGTGTGACCCAGCACATTTTACAAGTACCTGGTCTCGAGGTGGTAAAATCCTTGTCGCTTTTCTGATGCGGATTTTAAACCGTTACTCAAGTCTGTGGGAACACGGAAAATCCGCACCAAAACCTTTTTGCCCCTGTTATGGTGTCTTTGCTGCAGTTCTCAGTCGTGGGATCAGAACGGTTGCGGATTTTCAAAACGCGACCATGGGAACATCCGATCTGTGACATCAACCATGTGACCGCTCCAGGGTGTGGGTGTGTGATCCAGATCAAAGTTTGCTGCGGAATTTAGTGGTCGTGTGAAAGCAGCCTTTATTTACTCTCCTATCCTGTTGTGACTATGGTACAAATTCAGATTTGCAAGAGATGAAATATCCACTAGATGGCAGCAGGTCATCAATGGAACTCTCCATGGGCCAAGTAAAATAACACAAAACAATCGCCTTAATTCCAAATGCTATGCGGACGGCTTTGAGAGGAAATTTCCACCCACTCTTCAAGCTGCTGAACAATACTTACCTGACATGTAATACGACAACCACCTCAATAAACATTTGAAACTGCTTGTGGAAGAAGATGGAATATGTTACCATTGAACGCTCCCAATCGTTGTGCTTTTCCCAGTGGTCTAATAACAGTATTGCCCACTTCTGCATTTGTATTGCTTGATGAAGAGTTATTCAAGAATAGAAGTTTCACCATATCTGTAATGAAACTGAAGAAATATTTTTCTACAACTAGTGAATTTGACATCATAAATATTTTCCTGTACAGAATCCAATCATTTGTCACACCATCCACTCCCAGTATTTTTATTTGCCAAATAGTCTAATGAGATTGCATTAGGCTAATTGCTGTTATATTCATTCTTTAATACTTTATTTGCTGAAGGTGGAGGTTTACATGTATGTCGCTGGGCTCTTATCTTGTGCTGGGCTCATCAGTATACTTTTCGCCTGTTGCCCTGCTCTACTGGTTACAGGATTTAAACAGTGCAAATAGTATATTTATTTGCCATATATTCCTATGGCCAACATTAATAGATCAGCACATGTGGTATTATTAACCCTGCAAAAAACTGTTGCCACATGCATGCTATTTGAGTACTAAGCAATGAGAATGAACAGTGAGTGAGCTGTGTAGATAGGTGCTCCCAAGAAAGCTGTGATCAACAAAAGAAAATAGTACTCTTTCTTAACTACAGTTCATCTAACTCCAGAATCCTCTTTCCAACAGTGACCTGCCCTCATCCAGATATGAAATTCAAATGAACCTTCTGATACCCCTGACCTCTCATGGGCCATGGCTGGGAAAACCAGTTATCATCTCCAAAAAGGGCCAAGATCGATATAAAATGTTCTTAACAGTTGTAATGTTGAAGTCAAAACTGAACAGTATGTGATTGGGATGTTCTAATACCCCATTGATCCTGCATATCCAGTTGTCACAGATGACATTTTTGGAGAGCTAGATGGTGGAACAAGTCCTCACCAGACCCAGAGACCAATGGTGACACTTTTAGAAAGAAGCAGTTAACTTATGTTTTGATGGAGGTCCTTCGATCAGAATCAGCAGTTTAGTATAATTCCTGGGCATGGATAAATTATTTAGTGTGAGGCACAATGACAAATATTCAAGGAATGCCTTAGAGTTTAAGCAGTGCACTCAAGCATTTAAACCAAGGTCAGTCATTCTGAAAGCTGGGCTCTGAAAAATGATTCAAAGTTGAAGCACACATTGAACCTGACTGCTCCATCTATACACTGTTGTATCCCTCTTTTCCACATACAGTATTGTATTTATTTCCATTCTATCAAGGGAATGTGAGATAGATTGACTCAATAAAGGAACCCACAACCTTGAGTTTGCAAGAACTAAACAGAGGGCGCTTTTACACGACCCCTAAGATCCGCTGGTCCCTTAAATTCGGACCAGCAATCTTAGGGGTTTGTCGCTCTTCGTGCAGAGCGTCTCCACGCTGGCTGCTGGCTGCGTGAGGGAGGGAGGGGAAAAAAGGACAAAAGAAGAAAACCTTACCTCCCCGGTGCCGGTGGGAGCTGCCGGGCGAGCCGCCGGTGATTTCCTGGTTGCTCTTAAAGGGGCGGGAGGCAAAGAACAAAAACAAAAAGAAGCGAGGAGAGCCCAGCACATCCGCATTAAATATTTTTCACCATCAAAGAGCAGGTACAAGAAAAGTGCAGCTGGGTCGTGCTTAGGTGGGCGGGGTCGCACTTAATTGTCTGCAAACTCCGGACCTGGTGGGGAAACATTTTTAAGGTCCGGAGCTTGCAGCCCTTTGCCACAGAGCTTAGGGGTCGTGTATAAACGCCCAGAGTTATTAATAACAGGACCTTTTGGGTGTCGTTATTTCGCAGAGTCCCCATAACTTGGTAGCAACTTGATGGTACATCACCACCACCATATTTACTTTACTTATAAACTGTTTGGACTTGTTTTTCTGTGCACTTTTTAGCCCATTTTAAGTATTTGCTCGTTCACTGCCTTCTGTTTATACACTGTCAGTCCTTCTCTCATGGGTAATGGCTTGTATGAGCAGACCAACGAGTACCTGTATTTTATGGTAATTGAATTCTCCTGACTACTCAAACTCGGCAACCTCCAGGTGTGTGGCTAGATGATTATTCCCATCACTGAACCTCCAAGCTGGCTGGTGATGGAATCTGCCATAGTTCTAACACATCGCGAGACTATCCTCTTAAATAAAATTCTCCACCCTGTGACAAATATGTCTGATCCAATGACGAACAGGCTGAAACAGCAGCTCTGTCAAGGTCCTCACTACTACTTTATAACTATGTATGCAAAATTGCTAAATTGTTACTTAAACTGCAACTTACTATGTTGTTACTTAATTTCTAATTAAGTTCCTACATTGTCACTTAAACCTTCAAGGTTATAGCTGATTGCCCTGAGATAAGTTTATCAACTTGTTTGTTACTCTTCAAGCCTCCCAAGTTATAATCACATTTCCAGAATTACAATTCCTTTAGCCTCAATCATTTAATTCTTTTATATACAGTTTCAGTCTGACATCCATATCCCTACCACCCCCAGTCAGATGCATAAGGGGCTGTCTTGTAGGTTTTCTTCTGTTCAGTAGTTCAGTTTTTCTTTCTTTACAGTAGGACAAGAGGTCATTTTGAACAGCTCATGTTGATTTTGTTTGTTTTTATTTAATTGTGTTATTTAATGTTATTCTTTATTTATTGTTGTATTATTGATTCTTTTTCAGTGTATTGTTGCAAACCACCCAGAGTTCCTTTTGGAAGACGGGCGTTATATAAATGTATAAATAAATAAATAAATAAATAAATAAATAAATAAATAAATAAATAAATAAATAAATAAATATAGTAACTAACTAACTAACTATCTGCAGGTGACAGGTAAGAACTATCCCATGGGAAATTTTTTTTCCTAAAGAAGCATCAATGCTGATTGTTTTACAGGAAAATAGCATTGTTCTTTAATACAGCCAGAAAGGCCCAAATCATAAATGTACTGCTGGAATAGAAGGAAATTGCAGAGATGGATGTATAGAATGAAAGCAACTATGGAAATCCTACACATGTGTCCATCATTTCTAAGCAGATCATCCATAGATTAATCACCATATACAGTATAAGTAGTTCAGCCTGGCTTGGTACGGGCATAATAATAACATGTCCTCAAAGCTCGTCTGTTCATAAGCCATCATTTGCAGTGTACAGAATACTCAGAAGGGCTTTGCCATCCCTGTTTTCTGGAGAAACCCCTGGACCATGTCGCTTGTCCAAGGCTGCACTGGCTGGCTTTGCTTGCAGGAGGCACAGTGGGGGACCCAGCTCATGACAACTGGCTCTGCAACCAGCTATCATGCTCACGGTCATTAATAACTCTGTTCAGGTCTTGCAAACGATTGAGTCAATCTATCTCACATTAGGTATTCCCTTGATAGGATGGAAATAAATACAAAACTGCATGTGGAAGACAGAGATACAACAGCGTATATAGGCAGAGTGGTCAAATTCAATAAGAGTTTTGATAGGATACTTGTAGAATGCTTTTTAAACACTGTAATCATTTATTGTTTGGCTTTTTGCTTTATTTCTTTTAAATGCTGTAAGCTGCCTTCCAGAGAAAGGTGGCAAGCAGGGAAGCAAGCAAGCAAGCAAGCAAGCAAGCAAACAAACAAATAAATAAAAAGGCAATTGTTTTCTCACATACACAAACCTGGAATGCAGTTTTCCAAGGATTTGACCTAAATTTGGAAAAAGAAATGAAACTTGGAATTTAATGGGGGGGGGAATTACACTTAATGCTGCAAATTAGCTCATTAAGTCAATAAACTCTCCCAAATAAAGCCATTTGGGTAGGGATGGATAGTTCCCCCCCCCCAAAGGTACAGGAAGGGTCACTTAATCACTTTATTATTTTTACGTTTAGTTTTAATGTATTGTTTGCAGATTTATTTGGTTGTATTTGGTTGCATTATGTTGTTTTGTATTTGGTTATCTAAATGTGTTATTACTATGTTGAGATTTTATGTTGTAAACTGCCTAGAGTAGCCCTAGGGCTAGACAGGTGGTATGAAATTCAAATAAATAAATAAATAAATAAAATTGCCATTAGATTAGCAGCAGTGGTCCCACTCCCAGTGGTGGTTATCTGGCATCTTTGAATAGGAAAGCTCCTAAAGATTTTCTCAAAGGCAAAGGGGGAGCCATAAGAAGAGTCAAAATGAAATGAGGGGCTGGGGGACAGAAATAGAAAGCTTTCAATTTGTGTAAACAAAATTATTTCTGGCACTGGATCCTATTTATATTGGCATAATTTTACACCAACAGGACTTTGCCCATTGGGAAGTAACTTTCTAGCTTTTGTAAAAACAAAAACAGTACAAAACCAAGGAGTCTTATGGTATCCTGTAGGCTACTGCTAGGCATAAGCTTTTGTGAGCTGTAGTGCATTTCTTCAGACTGTTTCGTCCTCCAAATGCCACACAAATCTGCCAGTTGTGCATTTATTTTCCAGAACAGTTAACTGTCTCAGGTACTTTCAGCTGCCTGTGAGTCAGGAATGGGCCACATGTAGTTCCTGGGCATTTTATGTCCCTTAAGTCCACCCAGAACCCCATATTTTGAAAAGTTTTAAAAAGACTTGTATTGCTGAAAATAGTTCTGATTTCAGCGCCTAGCCCTAGAGGTTGTCTGTAACAATTTTGTTTTCTTTCTTTGCAATGGTGGGAGTGTCCCCAAGCATCCCACAATACAAGAACAAAACTGTCCAGGCCCTCCCTCTTTAAATGTACAGTATGTACCACACATTTTAATGGTCCAAACCAACCATGTTTAGCCTATGGCAAAGGCTGGGACAAAACAATGGGGCTATAGGTGCCGTGCCTACCCCCAGGCTGCCCATTCCTGCTATGACTATGTCTGTGTAAACTTGCCACTGGGGCATACCTTGTACCATGACACATTCAGGTGTTTTATAGGAGCTAGATTACTTTGGTCCAATGAGAAAGTGAAACATTGATTTTTGTTAAGTCTTGATTGGAAAGCCCTAACTAATTGAGGAGCCCCAGGATTGGAAGGCATAGCATGTCCAAACTTTGGCCCTCCTGATGTTTTGGACCACAACTCCCAGAATTCCAAGCCTGTATTGCCAATGACAAAGGACGGTGTGGAAGTTGTGGTCCAAAAACATCTGGAGGGCTGAAGTTTGGACATGCCTGTCCACCATAATGATGCTGCTTCCTCCAGAAGTATTAGGCAATTGAAATGAGTTTGCAGTTCTCAGTTAGCAAGATCTTCTGCAAATGCCAGCACAGATTTGTGTGAGGAAAACTCTGCTTCCTTCCTCATTCCTCTCCGTACTCACTCCCACCCACCCACCTCTACCAGTCAGGTCTAGTGTTCTCATGAGGTTCAGACTCATTTTGTTGAGCATCTCCACAAACCCTTTCTCTACCCCAGCCCCCCAAGGGCAGGGTGTGAGATTTTTTTTAAAAAAGTCTTGCATTTGCGCTGCTTCTTCTTCTTCTTCTTCTTCTTCTTCTTCTTCTTCTTCTTCTTCTTCTTCTTCTTCAAGTGCCATGTCCTCATACAACATTGGCGATCAGTAGCACAAACTGGTTTTTTTTTCCAAATCTAAAACTAGTCTAAATAGAGAAGGCGTGCCGGGCCCACTGCGAACCATTGGCTTACATTCTTAAGCCAGAATGGTCTTCTTTGCTACGAGCCATACTTCCTATCTCTTTTACCGGGAATGATAACCTGGAGCAGATGGTACTTGTTATTATGCATGATGTGACTGAAAGATTGCAATTTTCTTCTCTTTACGGTATTTAGAATCTTTAGCTCTTTATTAATGTGCTGTAATACGGCCACATGAGTGACTCTGGCTGTCCAAGTTATCTTCAGAATTCATCTGTACTGTATGCCCATATTTCAAATGCTTCCAGGATTCTGCATAATGAGCCTGTAAGGGTCCAAGTTTCAACCCCATTTTTGGTACCACCTAAAAGCCTTTAGCCCTCCCGTCCATATGACCCTGTGCTTTTGCTTTGATCAGAAGTGTGGAAATGAAGTGTTTGATTTCACCGCATGCCATTAAATTTGTTGCTGAGGTTGACGCTGACTTTTGCAGGAAACGAAGACAACTGGATCAAGTTATCATAAACACAATGCTTTGCAAGTGACCTTGGGAATCTTACTTTCAAGGCCTCCATCTTTATCTCTCCATCCATTTATCTTCCTGTGAATACTCAAGTAATGCTTCTGCCTTATTTCCAAATCCTGGTTTCGCTCCATGGCAAGTCTTGCACCTTTTCTCTTGGATTTACTCTACAAAGAGTTTCACACACACACACACACCTTACTAATAAAGGTCCATGAAGGCATTGTCTGCTCTGTTGCACGACTCTGAAGCTGGATCGACAAGGTGCTGTGAACCTTGAATCTGTCCATCTTCTCTCTGTTGGGAGAAGAGAACTCCCTGCCAGAAGAAGTGGTGACAGCTGTCAGCCTTGACAGCTTTAGGATTGGACAACTTCATGGAGAACAAGGGTATCAATCGCTATCATTACGGATACCAAGGACAACCTCCGGGTTGGAGAAACAGGCAGGCTCTCTTTCAATGCCATTTGCAGGGAATCGTAAGCAGGTGGAGACATCTGCTTGGGAATACCCTGAAGCAAATGGTGAGCCACGGTCTGAGACACAATGCTAGACTGGATGGGCTGTGGCCTCTTCCAGCAAGGCTGTTCTTACGTTCTTATGTCAGAGTCCTACTCAGGTGGGGAGATGCAGGTAAACCAATGCATACCTGCATTCTTCTCGACCTGGCTTCCTCGGGTCAACACCCAGCCTGTAGATTAGAGCCAAGCTGGCTGAGGGAGGGGGATTATGGGAATTGTAGTCCAACGACAGGGAGCCTTCCTTGGCTTGCAAGTCAAGCCCGACGCGGCACCCCGCCCACCCCAAAAGACCCCTGCTTCCCCGTCCCCCGTCCCCCTCCAAAGGCTCTTGGTAGGTAGAGGGAGCAGCCCGCCTCGCAGGCGGAGCCAGACCAACCCGGAAGCAGGCGGCGCTGAAGTCAGAGCTGTTTCCTGCCCGGGCGAGAGAGAGAGAGAGAAGGTGGCTGGGGTGGAATCGGGGGAGAGTGGAGCTGATCCGGAGCCATGACTCACCAGACCGGCATCCACGGTAGGCAGAAAGCGGGGAGCCCCCCCCTCCCCACTATCACCGGGCGGCCCCTCTTATTCTCTCCTGCCTTGGGGCGGCCCTGCCCACCCTCCCAACCCACCCATCCCCCGACCCCCGACGAGCTGGTCCGGGCTCCCCAACCCCCTCCCCTTTCCGGAGGATCCGACGCCTCCGCCCCGGTCAAATCCGGCTCTGAGCCATATGCCGGTCGCCGGCCGGAGGAAGTGCTGCTACTTTCCTTGCTTGCTTGCTTCCTCCCTCGCCGCCGCCGCCGCCGCCGCCGCCGTGACCCCGGGCTAGTCGGGGCTTCGTTCGCTTTCTCCCCCACCCACCCCCGCCTGTTCTCATTGTGTGGAAAGGCAGGACGTTGCACAAACGGAGCATCTCCTGCTGTGTAGTGTGTGCTTGCGGGAACGTGTAGGCAGGGCTTCTCCAGTGTCAGGTGGGACAGAGCACTTCAATGAAAGGGCAGGCGGTGCTTACAGAGAGTTTTGATTTCTGGAACCTCTTCTGAATCCTCTTGATACCTGGAACCTCGACCCTGCCTTATTTGTTCCCCACCGAGTTCACGGTTTTCTTCTCGGTGCCAGGCAGGCTGCAAGTTGCATGGCGATACCCACTTTCTTAGGTGGTAGCCTGCACAATCAGTAGGTATGGATGGTTAGGGCTGACCACAGTTGGCTTGGAGCAGTTATTTCCAGGCAAAAATACGCATGATCTGCCTAGCTCCTGATAATAACCCTTGCTCACCTGCATTTTTTAGAAAGCATTACCTATGATCTGTTCTCTCTCCCCACCCCCACCCCTTTTCTTGATGCTATTCCTTCTTTAAGGCCTAAATTGGCATTTACCTGTACTGTATTCAGAATGGCTCTTTGCGTCTGCTTTCTTCAGTAGCCTCTTGTCTTGAACAGCTTATTTTTGCACTTTGTGGCCCTTATGTGTGTCTAGCTGCTTCTTTTCCTATAAAATCTGCAGAGGTAGCAATCACAGTCATTCTGGATCCATGTCTGAGGCTGTTTCCTTCACAGGAGATCAGCTGGAGCTCCCTGTCTTTCTTTGCTGTGGAAAGGATTTGAAATATGTCATCTTTCCTTTCCTTTGTTGCTCTGTTAATCGTTAACATGATCAGCTCTGCAGTGTGAATCATAATTGCAGGAGCCATTTCCCTTTTCTGCATCACAGGCAACAACTTCATTTTTTTTATGTCTCTCACACCATTCCGATAATGACTCAAAACGTAATATAAAACACAAGCCCCATCACATTCCTTATCCGTACTGGGATTTTATTGGACGTGCGGCATAGCATTTTTTTTAGCACTGTTGAAGGGGAAAAGTGATGCAGGATTTATGTGGGACAGCCCTCAGAGCGTGATTGTTTGTTATTGCAGTAAATTATAGACTTGTATAAAAGATGTGCAAATTATGCTATTCAACCTGGTGGTACATGCCTATGAGACACCCCCACACAAATCTGTACGCCTGTTTTATGGAAGGTTTGATTTTTTTTTTCCTGAAAGAAAACCAGGCAGCAGAATGGTATTCAAGGCCTGGTCCAAGCCTTTGCTGAATCAGGGTTTTTAAATCTTCCAAATATGACTTTCTCAGCAACTTTGAAATGGCTCATGTTACTACAGTAATATTGTGTGTGGTAGACCCTCTCTAGGGAAATCTTTGCAACCAGTCATAATCTGAGAAGGGTTGACAAGGAGGATATAATTTGCTGTAGCAGGATGAAACTGACTCGCAAGAGTTGGGTTTGAAGGCCAGGAAAGTAACTTCAGGACATCAACACCCCCCCCCCCTTTAGTACAGGACCAGCCCTTCCTTCCTCTGTTCCTGAATACTGTATTAGTAAATCTTAGCTTTGGATGGCCAGAGCTCTTACAAGGGAATTGTCAGTGTCATCTAAAATGAGAGCAGAGTGGCTCATGAGTCATAACACTAGTTCAAAAATATAATCTAAAAAATACTCTTAAGAGAGACACTAGAATACCATGAGATTATTTCTAGTGCCAAAACAGGAGACCTGCATTTTTACTTTTTTAATTTTTTTGCTCTTGTATTACGCACTAGTAAATTTCAAACTTTATTAGTAACCCTTATATTTGTATAGGTTATTGTTTTGGTAACCTTAGATCTAAGAATTAATTTCACTTTAAGTAAGTCATCTTTAGAAGAGAAGTAGCTTTGGCTTGTAGGTTGTACTCCCATACTAAGGGTGAGCCATATTTCCTGCAGCTGTTTACCCCATTATGCATATGTCTACTGTGCTGTGGTTTATTCCATTTTTCTTCTGAAGAACTCAGTGGCTGAAAATACTGTTGTTTAATGTAGTAAGTTGCACTCAAGTAGGGCGGCTGGCTGGTTGGGAATTTTGCAGGTCAGGTGCTGCAGATTCAAATAGGCATACTGTACTTGAGATGCAGCCTTGTGTACTGTACAGTACAACCCCCTTATCCACTGATTCACTAACCGCGGATTCAGTTACCTGTGGTTGGTAATCAGTGGGGGGGGCAGCAAGAAGGGGAAAAAATTAAAAATAAAACTTACCCCCGCTAATGTCCACCCACCTGCTCCTTGCTGCCGCCACTCCGGAGGGGTCGGGTGGGGATTTTTAAATTTCCCACTCACCCTGGTGTCAGATCAGAAGTCTGAGTGGGAAATTCAAAACTTCCGATCTCGCCTGGGACCGGACCTGGAAGTTCAAAGGTAGCTGGCTGGCCCGTGGCCGCAGCGGAGAGGAGGAAGGTGAAGGTCATTGGGGCGGTAAGTTTATTTTTTTCTTTTATTTTCTTTTATTGTCTTTCTCCGGTGGGTGCCTGGGTGTTCGCCAGCAGTAGCAGCAAAAAGGGAAGAAAGCCCCCCTTTCTTCTTGCTGCAGCCGAACGGCAAAGAGAAAGGGGGGGGGCTTTCTTCCCTCCTTACCATTTGGAGGCGAAAGCTTTCACCCCAGCACCCCTTTCGCCATCATTATCCTCAGATAAGACTGTTTGCTCTTATTTGCAGATTTCACTATCCATGGAGGATCCCAGAACTGATTCCCCCTTGGATGTGGCAGTCCTACTGCACTATAGTAACCTGCAGTTAACATAGATGTGTTTGAAACAGTGGAATTTATGGAGGAGTTGACTTACCAGATTCTCACTGATTAATGGACTATTCTAGTGCAAAGTACAATGTCGAGCAAAAAGATTTAAGCCTATGTACAGTGGACCCTCGTATAACAAACGCTTTGTATGACATAACATCTGTACAACATAAAAAATTCTGGAGATAGAGGTGATTTGCTTAACAGAATCACCTATTGGGGCGAATTCGTACAACATAATTAGAGATTACTCCATTTTCAATGCATTCCTATGGAAAATTTGTATAAAGGAAAATTTGCTTAACAGAATTTCATTTGGAATGAATTGATTCCTTTATACAAGGTACCACTGTATTTCATTCCCTTTCTTCTTACAACTGCCTGTGTAACATTAAACTGAGAAAAGGTGACTGACTCAGACGCGCCCAGGGAACTTCAAGGCAAAGTGAGGATTTGTGTCTGGATTCCTCTGGATGGAATCCAGTGCCAACCACACAACAATATTCTTTCTTACTATTTACCTGCTTAAAGTACTTGCATGTCTGTCCAGAGCCACTGTTTGATGTGTGAAATAGTCCTAAATATCTTTTTGAAGATGTTGCTGATTTTATTCATGTGATGCCTTCCCCATAACTAGCTTATTGATGTGATTTTAAAAAAATGGAATGACTGTATCTGTTCTTGTGCATTGGAAATAACTAACATACAAGAAGTACTACGGTAGTTACCATGATATTTTATTTTAGACTGGGGTCACTCATACTGGTCTTGCTCATCCTCAGTCCGTGCTTGAGATTTCTGGAGATAAGGATGAGATTTCCAGAGACTTTGTGTAGCTTGCCAATACCAGGTGTTTTGAGCGTATGAGGCAAAACCAAAAGAAAAAGTGCAGAAAACAAAAGCATTGTGGGCACCTCAAAGAATAACTGCTACATTTTAATGTGAGCTTCCACGGACAACTGGACTTCCTCAGACATAAGGGTCGGGCTACATGGCAAATACGTGGCCCCAAATCAGAGATTATATTTCAGCGCAAGCTGTTGGCCTGGCAATGACCTTTGTTGATATTCAGTGTTGTGCTGAAGTATCCGTCCAACTTGTCAGCGAGCTAAGGAGTTTTTAGTCTCCCCAAAGTTAAGGGGATTATACATTGTCTGATGATTTCTCCCTCTGAAGAGTAGGAGATGACTTCAAAGACTTAACTAGCTGGGGAACATTTGTTCTGCTAAAATATAGTTCAATTTGTTATGTCAAGAGGTTTGGAAAAGTTATTTTTGGAGGATACAGCCGGAAGACTTCCCCAGCTGGGAGCTATAATTCAAATAATACCTTTTTTCATGTTCTGATTATCTCATCTGCACTGAGTGACACAAGGCAGATGCAGTTATCTCGGTAATGAGGCAGAAGTCCAAAATCTCTTTGTAACAGTGGCCTAGTTCTTCCTGTCCTATCTACTCCTTGTTCTCCTGTACTAGAATTATTCATGCAACCAGTTAGTTGATTGCCACCTTGACAGTGCCACGCTCCCTATTTTGCTGTCTCCCATAACACCTCTTCATTTAACGGCCTCCCATGGTTCAAAGCAGACACCTAGCAGGTGGATGTGTAGAGGAAGAGTGCTCATGTGCAGGACCCCAGAGTGTCAGGCATGTATAACCGAACTTGGAACAACCTAATTCATTTGTAGCCAAATAGCCGTTTTAATAGCCACAATATCTTTGAGTGGGCACTACTGGAATCATGTTCTTGTGTTTTCTTCACTTATCCAAATATGTTCCCTGGAAAACTTTGACTTTGTTATGACAGAAATCAGTTTATTCAAGCGGGTGGTGGTGGGGAGACCAGAGTCTTGTTACTTGTACCTTTGCTTGTAAATCCCCGTGGCTGTAATCTAGCACTAACCAGAAATCATACTGTCTGTGAAGATTCTCAGTCATCTATTTTATTTATTTGTTTCAATATTTTTACCCCATGTTTCTCCTTGGAAAAGGACCCAAGGTGGCTTACAATAATGAGGGACAATATACCGCCCAGAACATTTAAGACATATTCAAATTAAGAACAGGGAATTAGGAGGGCATCTTAGAACATTAAAATGTAACATTAAAGCTACAAAGAGCACACCAAAAGAAAAAAAAATCCATTATGAGAGGTGGAAAGTAAACATGGAAACACTGATGTACTTATGAAATCAGTCAATGCAGTCATGCATGGTAATCCATATAAAAGTCACATAGTAGGAGGTAATCCCTCTTTCAGGGAAAGCTTGCCTGAAGAGGAAGGTCTTTGCCTGCTTCCAGAAGAACAGCAGAGATGGGGCAGTCCTGGCCTCCGGTGTGAGGGAGTTCCAGAGTCTGGGCACAGCAGCCAACAAGGCCCTTTCATGTGTTCCTCTGAGGCGCACCTGTGAAAGTGGCAGGATAGAGAGAAAGGCCTCTCCTAATGACCTTAGCACCCAAGATGGTTCTAGGTGAGTTTATCTGGAAGTTGAGTCATGGCATCTGAACTTCTTTTCTTGAGATATCGAAACGTTTTGCTCTCTCATGAAATGAAGTCTAGTTGCCACAACAACTTCCAGATACACAAAGCATACTGTTTCTTGCTATTTTCTTGCAGCATATTTGTGTCCAGTGGCCTGCTTGAAGTACTTTATGTGTATAAATCCATAGAGGCAAATCTCAGTGGTGAATTGCTGTAGATTGAGAAGTCCTGCGGCTTGGTGTATGACAATAAATGCATATGCTGACTTCTTAAGTTGTAGCAATTTGCTGCTGAAATGTATTTCAATAGAGTTACAGTGTTGTAGTTTTTTTTAAATGGTATCTGGATGTTTTACACCAGGCATGTCTAAACTTCTGCCCTCCAGATGTTTTGGACTGCAACTCCCACAGTTCTTTGTCACTGGCAATCTAAGCTGGAGGGCCGAAGTTTGAACATGCCTGTTCTACACTGTGGATGCTCTTCTCTCCCCACTGCCATATCCTTTAGTTTAAGTAGTTTGAAATCTCAGTTGAGGTTTCGATACTCTATGAATTATGTAACTTGATCAATATTAATGTGTAGAAGTTGGGAATGGAATGCTAATGATTTCCTGCGCTTGTATTTTTATTTTATTTTTTATTTCGGCTCTTCTTGACAATGCAAAATTGATACCAGCTGGCAAGTGGTCTGGGTGTTGTCCATTTTCATTTGCAGCAAATTGTGTGCAGATTCTTCCTCCGTCTTCTCTCTCCCCTCCGGGCTTGCTGTTCTCCAGAGTCTGTTGGGCAGAATAATAGATCTTGACATGTCTGAATGCTTCCTGTTGTTAAACAGCCTGCTGAGATTTCTTTGGCAAGGACCTTACGTTTATGGTCACTGTTACTTAGAAGCTCAACCACCACCACTTGGCAAAGAAGCCACTTGTATTCAGACCTCTGTTCTACAAACAGTGGTATGGAGAAATAAACAAAGGGAAATGAGGTTCCTAGTCAACCAAAACAATTGGAAAGCTGGAAAATCGTTCAGACGAGGAATGCTTCTGGGTGTGGGGAGTTTTCCTCCAGGATAGTGACTGTGTTGATGTCTTCTGCAAAAAGAAAAGGAAAGAAAGAAAGAAAGAAAGAAAGAAAGAAAGAAATGTTTTATGGTACTTGAAGGGTTTAACAAAGTCTAAGTCTTCTCCTTGTATCTAATATGCTGCTTAAGAATTAAGGAAGGACTAGGTCACGCATGTCCAAACTTCGGCCCTCCAGATGTTTGGGACTGGAACTCCCACAGTCCTTTGCCATTGGCAATACAGGCTTGGAATTCTGGGAGTTGTGGTCCAAAACATCAGGAGGGCTGAAGTTTGGACACGCCCAGACTAGGTTGATTTGCTTTCTCTTATAGGAATTCAGCTTGGGCACAATGACATCTCCTTATACAGAAGCAAGAATGCACTTCTGATCTGCTACTAGCTGTCCATGGTAAATGTCTGTTGTAATGGCCAGAGTGCTATTAGTGTTCCTGTAAATTGGCAGAATTCCTCATTGACTTGGAACCCCATGGCTATGGAGCCAGGGATTGAGCGTTTGGTTACCCCCTGTGCCTGGTGGGAGAAGACCAAGCCTGTGTAGCCTTGGGAAAATTCAAGAGAGAGCCCAGAAGAAAGGAATCCCCTTCTCAATACTTGATACATAGAAAGACCCAACAAGGGTTTGCATAGGTCAAAACTGACTTGATGGCATACCATTACTATCATCTTAACCTTTGTGTAACTCAGGTACACCTAGTTTAAAAGGTGCCCGAATAAACTGTGGTTGTGCAATTGGGCACATCACCAAGGGGCACCCCAGCCCCTCGTTTGTTAGCTGCAATTAAGAGCCGCAAGTTACACAAATCTTATGTTGACACCAGTAGGATTGTGTTCAGTGCATTAGTTATTCCAGTGCTGTCGGAGTCTTTCATTACCTCCTCCAACAGACAACTGTCCCTGTAGAATTTGTTTAAAAAGAGTCGGAACATGGGAGAACAGAGCTCCTTATCTACCAAGAACCCAGTTGTATATAGAGTCCAGCATTCCTTAACTGGGAGTAGATGAAGTGGTTTTCCTGAAGCAACGGAACAAGGATGAAGGCATTCCAGGTTTATAACTCTGATCCTCCAACCTGGGTTGGGAAGAAGATTCCTCTTTAACAATGTAACCTTAACTACCCAAAATGGCCAGGGGCCAACAGCGATGACACTGAGCCGGATGACATTGTAATGACATTGTACTGAATCCAACCCCCTTCTGACCAAGGGAAGTTGGCAGTTACTTTGGACACTCCATTGCCTGCTTTAAATTTTGCCGCTATTGGGGCTGCGTCCCTGGGCTGGATGAGTTTTGACTCAGGCCGCCTTTCTCTCTGCCCCCTTCTAGGCTCCTCTGCCAGCAGATACAAAGGCAGAGAGTAGTTCTGCGTGGTTTTATTTTTTTATTTTACTTTCTTAGAGTATTTTTACCCCGCCTTTCTCCTTGGAAAAGGGACCCAAGGCGGCTTACAGAATGAGGGATAATATATAGTACAGTACAATTAAGACATGTTCAAGTACTGTATTGAGAACAAGGAATTGAGGGACATCTTACAGCATTCATAAACAACATTGCATTAAAGCTACAAGAGAACATGAGCAGTTAAAGGGGAGTAAAGTTCCATGTAAAGTTATGAGTGGTGGAAACATTGAAAACATAGTCTTAATATAAACCCATAAGGTTATAAGTAGTTCCTATCCTGCCTTTCCGGGTAGCTTCCTTAGGAGAAATCCACACAACAGCACTGGCTTTATTGCAGCTAAATGAACCGAGTACTCTACTGTATAAACTTCCTGGTTCTAGCCTCATCATGAATAACAGCAGTTAGAGTCGTCATGTCTTGCTGTAGGGCAACCTCCAAAATAATTGAACACAGACCGTTTAATTCTTAATGGACCTCCTGTTTCCAAGGATTGCATGGTGGTTATATTGCGGTTTTCCCCATCCCAGGCTTTCAGGAGCTTTCTTTAAATGCTTTGCCCGGCTGCCGCCTTTGTTCCAGGTTTAAATTACATAGAGTGTTCTCATGATTGTCAACATGGATTAGGAGTTCACCCCTTTCAACCACACCGAATGGGTGGAGCACTCCTTCTACTTGGCTAACATAAACAGTTATCATGTCCTTCAGGACTCAGGGTGCCTTGCCATAGAAGTGATCTCATTTTACCCATTCAGCAATTCTTCGTGAGAACAATAAGGCAAAGGATGGCAAGTACCCGAAGGCAACCCTGGGATTTAATAATACCATTGGAGAAGGAACTTAAATCTGCATCAGCTTGCTGGCAGTCCTAAGCGCCCCCCCACCCCGTTTAGTGCTTAGGTTCAAGAACGAAAAAGAGTCTGCCTCCAACCCCATCTCCTCCGTTTGGATGGTAGAAGCATTCTGCTGCTGTGTAGCCTGCCTCTCCTTTAGCCTTAGCATGGCAGAAATCTGGTTGAAAACAACACCTGGCTTACTAAATAGCTGAGTTTTATGTAACCCACCCATTGTTAAGCCTTTCTTTTAATTGTGCAGCAGGACAAGGAAAGAGTGTGTACACCTGAGACGAGTTGCATGAATGCAAGTGCAGGAAGGAACTTACTTTGTCCCCATTAGAGCTGTTTGTTTTTCATGCCCTCTTTGGTAGCTGCGCTTTTATGATCAGTTGCCACAGTGCAGCATTTTGAATTAAAGCAATGAGTAGAATCCCAGTGAAATATTAGTATCTTACTATCTCAGTTAACTCAGTGTACTGGTTTGAATACATGATTTTATATTTGTCTGTGGAGCAACTGCATGTAAAACTGGATTCCGTTCTGGAGCTTACATCTCAGAAAGCATGTAGCATAGATGGGAAAGGGGTAGAAAAGGAGATTTTGCATCTTTTGGGTGAGGGACCAAGTTTCTGGAAAGGTTTGCCATCTGAGTCTTAAATTAAAAAAATGGGCCAGCAAGAGAGGATATTACAGCAGTGTATAAAATTGCAGTCTGTGTACTGAAAGGGCCACTAGAACATAGAAGTTGTCCAGTGAGGCTAAATAGTGGGAAATTCAAGTCAGGTAAAAGAAAGTATTTCTCTGCACTAAATTTAAACTGGATTCTTCTTCAATAAAATGTAGTCACAGGTCTCAACCCTTCCAACTTTAAAAGGATGGCAGACAAATTCACAGAGCGGAAAGCCATCAGTGACTTCTGGGCATTATAACCATATAAGAGAAGGGACTGTATCTCTCTGAACAACACTTGTTATGGAACAAGTGTGTGTGGCTGCCCTTAGTCTCAGTTTTTTCTAGAAGGTTCCCCATGGGCCACCATGTCAACCATAATACTGGTTCAGATAGACCTTTGGTCTGATGCAACACAGTTCTTTTCTTATTCATTTTGCTGTTTCTTTGTCCAAATGTGAAACATTTCAAATACATTATGCCTGATTCCACTGTACTGTATTTGCATGGCAATCAACCAGTGCTAGTAGAAAATGGCCCTGCAGAATGTTGAAAGCTATTTGAAGCTTATGTCTGAAAGAGGTCTGACCATTGAGGTTCTTATATACACAAAAGGGGCTGAAGTTTTTTAAAAATATATTTTATTAGTTTTCAGGTAATAAAATTAATATGTGCTTATTAAACACAATTTTATGTGGGATCCGCTCATATTCATTTGTTAATACAAATTAGGGCCTTAGTCTCTACTTCTCTTTTCTAACGATTGATAGAACAGATTCCATGTTTGAAAAACAAATGGGGCTGGAGTTTTCAGACACCTGATTGGTTGGCACCTCCAAAAAGGTACAAAAATATTCTCTGTGACTCCAGATTCTCAAGATGAATTGTCTAGACCAGTGGTAGCAAACCTTTGGCATTCCAGATATTTTGGACCACAACTCCCAGAATTCCCAGCCTAAACTGCCAATGACAAAGGACTGTGGGAGTTGTGGTCCCAAACATCTGAATGACAAAGGTTTACCACCACTGGTCTACACCCTAGATAGTTTTCCTTTAGCCTGGAGGCGATGCCTCTCTAATGTTGAACGCTCCACTCTGCAGACATTTGTTCCATGTTAAAAGAAAAACAAATGGCTAAAGCTAGCATGGGATACCTAAGTGATTAGATTAAAATCCATCTGGAGATTTGCTAGCACAGTTCAGGTCCTCTCTAATAAATATAATCCAACAATGTAGTCAATGGATGGGTGGAACATGTAGAACTGCAAGAATAGAGTCATCAAAGGCACCTTCTGTCTAGTAATTGTACAAAGGGAACACCCAGGTAAGCCTTTAGATTTTAGTTGTGATACTAAATCCAGTAGGATACCACCAAAGGCTTCACCGTTCCAGAAGCCCTTGTACTTCCCATCTAATGGCCTTTCTCTGACATTCCAGAAGTACTTCTTGCTTCTGATTTTTTGTTCAAGGAAACAAGGAGTGATGCCCATGTTGTAGCTTTTCTACAACAGGGCTCTGCAAGGAATTTTCTGAGAGGTAGACGCATTAGCAAAGTCACCAGTGTGTTTGAGGGAGTGATTTACCTTGCAATCTATAGCTTACATTTGAAGATGAGTATGACCTGCTGAAACATCTTATTTGCCTCTTTTGCAGTTGTGTGTGTGTGTGCATAGCATGGCCTGCCTACACATCCTTGTGTGCAAGTCACAGTTCATTCCTTTTATGTGGTGGGAGGCTGGAAACCCACGATTTAGCTGGCTGCCTTGCAAGCAGTATACTGTGTCTTCTGAGGCTGCGCATGAACCAGGTGGGGAACCATTACAGCAACCATTGGCCCTCCATATGTTCTAGACCTCAGGTCCCAGAAAACCCAGACACCATATCAGTGGGAAGATATTATGGAAGAGTGGTGGTTCAAAACATCTGGAAAGCCAAAGGATTCCTCAGTCTTAGACTCTTGTGATATGGGAACCACTCCTGATAGATGTTTATGTTGGTAAATTTATTAAAACTGTGGCTTCAGCACATCTTCAGTGGAATGGGAAAACATTGCTTCCCCCCCTCTCTCATCTTGCATTACTTTTTCTCCAGACTGTATATTATTGCTTAGTAGAGTAATGAAACTTAATGGATATTCACACTGGCCAGATGGCACAGCACACAGAAGAAAAGAATTCATACTGCAGGATTGAGATAATCTGCTGGGCTTCTTTTGTGAGTCCACCCAACGGGGAATCCCAGCTCACAAAATAGCTTTCAAGCAAATGTTATGCTGATCTGATTGCATGAAATTAATCAGGAAATTGGACTGTAGTAGCTGGAAATGTTGAAACCGTCTCGATCTGATGTCTGTGGGTGACGTATGTGTATGAATACTCAAGTTCTTTGTTGGATATGAATGCTTGTGCAAACATATTTGATCCTCCTAGATTAAACTGCGAATTAGAATACGGTGCCTTGCAGGAATACACACTGTAGTAGGTTGGTACAAAATGGCATTGTCTTAATTTTAACAGGCAGCAGCATAGTTCTAATGGCCAGAATGTAGGGCTGCCAGCTTGTATGCTGAAAATGGAGTTGTAAATGGCACTGGCTATGATGTATGTGATGAGTCTCTCCCTGGAACACAGAGAGCAAAAGCATATGGCAGTCAGTTTTCCATATTGTCTCTCTGGGGGAAATGATGTACTGTCATGTTTCCTCCTTCCCAGGAGTTATCAGCAGCCCCATTGTAAAGGCAGCCCAGTGGTCCTAATTGCTCTAGGTCAGGGGTGACCAAACTTTGGCCCTCCGGATGTTTTGGACCACAACTCCCAGAATTCCAAGTCTAGATTGCCAGTGACAAAGGATTGTGGGAGTTGTGGTCCAAAACATCTGGAGGGCCAAAGTTTGGACATGCCTGCTCTAGGTAGTAAATGGTTTGTCAAACACTACTGTCACCTATGTCTCCCCCCACCCCAATAACAATTTTCAGACCCTTGGACCACACTATATAAGGGAGGGGAAGAAAAGAAATCCTATGCAACTTTACAGAACACTCTTAATAATTGCTTGCTGCCATTTGCCAACCAGACTGCCGAAATGGTTACACTGGGGACCCATAGATATAAGAGAAATATGTATATGAAGCTGCCCTGTAAGAGTGATACAAGAGAAATGTAGTGATATAAAAGGAGCAGAGGAAGCTGCCCTGTACAGAATAATAATACACCATTGGTCTACTGAACCTACTATTGTCTACTTTGATTGGCAGTTCCTCTCTAGGGGTTGACACAGGATCCATTCCCAGCTCTCCCTAGAAATTCTACAGATTTTTAACTAAGGCAGCATGAAAAGCAATTGCCCCACCACTGATCTATCTTCCTTCCGCATTGCAGCACAGAGTATTCCTCTAGTACAGGGATGGCGAACCTTTTTGAGGCTGAGTGCCCAAACTGCGACTGAAAATCTACTTATTTTTTTGCCGAGTGCCAATATGGCAATTTAGCCTCAATACAGTGGTACCCCGCCCTTTCATGGTTCCGGTCCCGTGGTCCCGCTATATCACGGTACCACGGTACCAGGAAAGGGCTTGAGGGAGGGGGGATCACACACCGCCCGTGCACGCCTCCTAGGAGGTCTGGGCAAGCAGCATGTGTTTGCAAAGGCGCTTCCGGCCGCAGTGCTCCGCGGCGGGAAACATCTTTGTCCGATCGCACATGGCTTGCCGGACCTCCAGGGAGGTTGGAGGAAGCGGCGTGCACATTTGCAAAGGCGCTTCCCGTTGCAACGCTCTGCAGCGGGAAGCGCCTTTGTCCGATCGTGCGCGGCTTGCTCAGACCTCCGGGGAGGTCGGGGCAAGCGGTGCACGTGTTTGCAAAGGCGCTTCCGGCCGCGGAGCTTCGTGACGGGAAGCACCTTTGCAAACGCAAGTGGCGCGCATGATTGCCCCCCCACCCCAGGCCCTCCCCACCCACTTCCGCATATCGCGGATTTTCATGAATTGCGGGTGGGGTGGGTCCCTAACCCCGCAATTGGTGGGAGGTTACTGTACATTGGTACCCAAGGTTAAAAATGTTGTGGGCTAAAAAAACAGTTTGCAAAAATAATTTATTTTAAATGGGGATGCCTTGGGTTAAGAAAAAAAAATCAGTGGAATGCCCTGGCTCTTACAAAGCATAGTTTTCCATGGGAATGAATGGGGAATCATTTTTGTTCAGGAGGCTACAAAATTTCAAAACAGTTGGTTTCTTGTTCAAAACACTTTATAAATTGCACTTTAAAGGCACATAGCCACCCTAGAAAGCATATTTAAATTAAAAAAATACTTACCCACTCAAACATGCGCTGCCAGCAACTCTCCTATTCTGTCAGAACTCCCAGGGAAGAAAAGGCAGAGGCATTTTAAATTTCCTGCTCATCTCCATCAGCTAATGAAACATTTTGGTGCCATTTGCTGAAGCCAATCGCCATGTGCCAGCGAATGTAGGCTGACTGGAGAGGAGCAGGACTGGTTAAATTAAGAAAAATGTTAGATAAGAGCCTTTTTACACGACCCCTAAGATCCGCTGGTCCCTTAAATTCGGATCAGAGATCTTGGGGGTTCGTTGCTCTTCCTCCCTCCCCACGACTCCGCACTTCCTTGCTTCTGTCTGCGTGAGGGGAGGGAGGGAAAAAAAGCCTTAAAAAGGGACAAAAGAATAAAGCCTTACCTCCGGTGCCGGTGGAAGTTGCTCCGACACCCCGGTTACTTCCTGGTTCCTCTTAAAGGGGCAGGAGGCAAAAAAAAGCAACAACAAAAAGAAGCGAGGAGAGCCTGGCAGATCCGCATAAAGGACTTGTCACCTCCAGAGAGAAGGTACTTGAAAGGTGCGCTGGGTCGCGCTTAGGTGGGCGGGGTTGCACTTAATTTTCTGTTAGCTCCGGAGCTGGTGGGGAAACATTTTTAAGCTCCGGAGCTGGGAGCCATTTGCAGCGGAGCTTAGAGGTCGTGTATAAACGCCCTAAGTTTTCCAGGCAAAACTTAAAGAAACAAAACCTAAACATCCCTCCTCCCTCCTCCTTCCACCTCCCCCTCCTCTTCGTCTTACTGCTCATTCTTTGACTTCTTCCCCTCCCTGCCTCTTCCAAACAAGTCAAAGAAAGGAAACCTAAACATCCCTCCTCCTCCCCCTCCTCTCCAAGTCTTAGTGCTGATTAGCTGACTTGGCTTCTTCCCCTCCCTGATTCTTCCATACAAGTCCATATGGCTGCTAAAGAGGAGTGGGAAGTGCTGACTCCCAGGGGGCTGTTGCGTGCCACCCGAAAGCTCTCAGCATGCCACCCTGGGCACCCGTGCCATAGGTTCGCCATCCCTGCTCTAGTAGTACAGTACGTAGTGGGAAATTTCAGTATTTATTTATATGCCACCCACTACCCAAAGGTCTCTGGGCGGCTCACAATCAAAGTAAACAATTCAGATAATTAAAACATCAAATTGCAATAAAATTAAAACAATAAACATTTAAATACAATAAATACAATATATTAAAATACAACACTAAAATCGCCATCAGGACCCATGTATATGTTGGGAGGGAGGGAAATTCTGCCAAATATGGCCCTTCTAAGCAGTCCCTGGTTTGGGTGGCTGATCATTCCACCCCCCCTCCAAAAAAAAGGAAGATTAATTCTTGACTAACCAGTAGAGATGACTTTGTGCAAGAAATGGCATGAAGGGGAACTCTGGGCAAGAGTGACCACACTATACAGTATTTGAGTTCTTGCTTTCAGAAGAAACAAAAGCAGAGTGTAGCTCTGCGTCTATGCAAGATTTTTGGAAAACCAATTATAACAAACTCAAAACCACCATACTGAAGCTCCTGTGACAGGAGATACTAACAGGAAAATGAATCCATGGTAGCCGGGAGTTTCTCAAAAGGAAAGGCAAAACTACAACAGTTCCAGCAAGAGGAGGGGGAGGGGAGGATGGCAAAATATTGTAGACAAATGTGGCTCCATAAAAAACGCAGGGGAGAAAACCAAATAAGGAAAGCTGTGTGATCCTTACACAGTATAAATTCAGAAGTGGTGATGTCTGGATTATACCACTTTAAAAAATCAAATAAACAGTAAGTTTTGCTGAATAAAAGTTTTTGGCGAATTTGTAGGATTCCCATTTGTAATTTCTCTGTAAAATTGGTGCTGCTTCTTTCATGTAGTAAATGTATGGTGGAGGGAGGAATCTACTGAGATGCTTCTGGGTGCCCTATTTCTGTTGTTGTTGGTGTAGCCGGCAAAACTACAACATGAAGTAGGCCAGAACCAGGCTGTGCAGCCTCTGGGGAAAAGGCCCCTTTCCACGTGAGCAAAAGGTAGGTGTCTGTAGGCCTGGGTCTGTGGCAGTGGTTCCCAGCCATGGGTAAGCCAGGTATACTTGGACTGCCACACTCAGAAACCCTGGCCAGCACAGCTGGTAGTAAAAGCTTGTGGGAATTGCAGTCCAGGAGCACCTGGCTTACCCATGTTTGAGGAAACACTGGCCCATGACCTGGAGCTCCCAAGAATTCAGCCCAGGGAATTCCTGAAAAATTCTGGAAGTAGGAGTCACAAAAATCCAAATAGTACACTCTTAATATGGATGTTTTATGTTTTGCTTCTGCTGCCAGCAACTTCACATGTATCTCTCACTTGAAAATCCCTCTATGTGAAGGGAAGGGCTTTCATAATAATAGAGAGGAGTGGTCTTCTTTGAAGTAAACTTCCTTATTTTTCAGGAACTGCTGTGCATATTTAATCCCCCCTCATAAAATTGTTATAGAGTCATTCAAGGAGAAAGAAGGGCTAAGGTCTTTACCAGTGATAATACAGTATTAGCTTTCTGCGTGGAGGGAGTCCTTTTTTCAGGCGTTGGTTGTAAAAACGGCTTACCAAGCTTTCTTTTTTTGGGGGGGGGGGGAAAGAAAAATCTAATCAAGAGCCTCATGGCACAGTGGTTAAACTGCTGAACTGCAGCTATGACTGTTCTCACGACTTAGGGTTCAATTCTAGGTAGCAGGCTCAAGTTTCACTCAGCCTTCCATCCTTCCGAGGTCGGTAAAATGAGAATAGGGCTCGCTGGGGAGGCAGCAATGCGTAGCCTGCATAATTACTTGTAAAATGCCCAGAGGGTGCTTTAAGTGCTATGAGGCGGTGTAGAAGCAGCACTTTTTGCTTTGCTTTTATTAAGAATAATTGCCAAGTGACAACTAAACCCATTAGTCACTTGGAATAAGAGAAAAATATAAATGCAGTATTATTTGTTATATAAAACTGTAATATTAATGTTAGCTTCTTTAATGAGGGGTGCCTTTATGCTTCTTATCTCCCCAAAATAAGGTATACAAGTGATGCTGTTGCATCTGATGCGTTACTTCCAAGCTGTTTTCCCTGACACACAGTTGGCATCCGTATTCTGGGGTAGCATAGTCCAAGAAGGATTGAACTATATCTTGTCTCAGAATACGTCGGTTTATGTGAGGTGTGGACCCACTTTTTAAAAGGGAGGGTAATTAAGTGCTTTAGACCAGGCATGACCAAACTTCGGCCCTCCTGATGTTTTGAACTACAGCTCCCAGAATTCCAAGCCTGTATTCCCAATGGCAAAGGACTGTGGGAGTTGTGATCCAAAACATCTGGAGGGCCGAAGTTTGGACATGCCTGCTTTAGGCAGTCTGAGAGCAAGTCAGTGTGAAAAAAGCTGATCAGTTGCTTTTCCACTTGTTAGAGATTCCTTGACCACTGAAGGGTGTATTTACAGAACCTTGTAGAGTTGGAAAGAGAGCCAGTTGCTTGTATTTTCGATTAGGCATTACTGAAAGGTGAATGGGCTGAGAATCTAATTTCTGAGGCTGTTGCAGTTCTTTTTTTTACTTCAACTTCCCCGACCTCAGGAAACAATGAAGTAGGAGTTAAACTGCAGTAACACTGAAAAAACACAAACAGGTTTTCTCACACCAAGAGACATAGAGAAGTGATTTAGTATTAGATCAAAATCCCTGCCCAGAATTATATGGGTCAGTGGGCAAGATTAGTGAAGGCTGACCGGTTTTGATAACCCATTTCCACAAGGATATGGCTTGCTGCACCAGATTTTCCTAGTCCGATAGATAATGTGCCTTATTTGCTTCGGTGTAAAGAACCAGGAGAGAGAAATGGGCATCTGCAGGTCACCTTTTGATTTCTAAGTGTTAATAAAATTTAAGTGATTTCATTCTTTTGGAATGGGGAGCATGTCTAGCAGAGGGAGGAGTATTTTTTAAATTGAAAGGGCAGAGCAGGAATTTAGTTTGCCTTTCTGATTTAAGATTGTCCTTCATATGTAACCTTGTGGAGGAATGGGCAAAAGTGTGTGAAGTATGACACACATGAAGAATGCATTAGGAACATTGCATGTTATATTCCTGATGTAGTGATATGTTGTAGGGCTGGAATATGCTTCCTTGTGTCTGTAGAGGCGGGCTGCTCTTCTAGTGTCCATTAGAAATGGGCTTTTCATTTTGGAAGGGGCCTGGTTCTGAAACGAAATATAGCAGCACAGTTGCTGTTTGGTACCAGAACCCACCTTCCAGAATGAAATCAACCAGTCTCTTACCTTGTTTTGGGTTATATGGGGCTAAACTCCAACCAGGAAGCAGCCTCTGATGCGTCCTCTTTCAGTCTCCCTGGTGCTGGCCAGTCAGGAGCTGGGCAGGGACATGCATCATCCCGCCTCCCTGTCTGATTGGCCAACTCCAGGGAGACTGAAAGATGATGCATCAGAGGCTGCTTCTTGGTTGGGGGCTAAAATCTAGGATGGATTTGTTGGTTTCCTACTGAAATTATAGGAGTTCCTGCAGGAACCTGCATTGTTCTTGGATGAATTCATGATCAAGTGTATAATTGATGACAAGCCAATTACATATGCCAGGGAGCTAGGGAATAATTGCTTATTCCCTATATTACACATATAAATTTGGTAAATACATTTGCTCCTGTGCAGCCAGTGAAGTCTGTCATGCGTGTTGGACTGGTTGTGCACAGCAGTTCTGTGTATATTATCGGAGCTACTTAGCAATTCTCTTGGATTCCTCCCTTCCGACGTAGTCCCTGGTAATTGTGCACAGGATTGCAACTTATAGAATCATAGAATCATAGAATTATAGAGTTGGAAGAGACCTCATGGGCCATCGAGTCCAACCCCCTGCCAAGCAGGACCCCTTCACAATATTTCCGACAGATGGCCATCCAGCCTCTGCTTAAATACCGTCAAAAGAAGGAGACTCTACCACCCTCCGTGGCAGCATATTCCACTGCGGAACAGCTCTAACTGTCATGAAGTTCTTCCGAATGTTCAAATGGAATCTCTTTTCCTGTAGTTTGAAACCATTGCCCCGAGTCCTAGTCTCTGAAGCCATGGAGAACAAACCTGTTCCCTCTTCAATATGACATCCTTTCATATAACTTTCATATAACTTGGCTCTCTGCAAATCAAACAAAAAAAAGTGTTCACCTTCTAGGAACTAGATATGGCTCAGCTGAATGGAAACAAAACAGATGTAAATCTCACTATTGCATATTTGTTTTCACAGGAGTTATATCCTTTTTCTCTCTCTCCTAAAAACAGCCCATATAGTACTTTGCTTCCTGGCTGGCCTGCACTTGGGAGGTTTATACCTGATTTGTGGATCACATTATTATTTTAAATTGCCTTCTCAACTGCTTTGTGTCTTTATAGCTTTGTATGTGGAGAGTGTTAATGCCTGATGTGTTCATCAAAGGACTGGGGCTCCAGCGCAAACAAAAGAGTATCATTTGATACGGAGCTGTAATTTTGTGGATGCCTGAATAATTAAGATCCTGTGAAGCCGAGCATTTAAAGTGATTGGAGGAGAGGAAAACTCTTAGGAGCAGTGTGCTTCCGAACCTTTTAGGCTAATAAGATGACTAGAGCAATGCATCCCTGAGGCCCTGGGTGCCTGACACCCAATTCATCTTCCTTCAGTCATTGCTTTTATTCTCGGGAATCTTGGGAGGGTAAATGACTATCTGTGATGGGATTGTTTTACAGCCCCGGAGTTCAGAGAGTATTATACACACACCAGACTGACTTGGTGAAACTGGTCCATTTGACCTGGAGTTCAGATTGCAGTTTTCTGTCTTGTAAGGAACACCTTGATTTCTTCTCAGAGTGCACAAGGAAGCATTGCCAGCTGACTTGAATGCCACAGTGACAATGCCTTTTTAGTGGGGCCAGTCAAACACGGGCAAGTCATGCGTGACTAGTTGGTGATTTATCCCTAACCCCCCTTTTTTTTACCTTTACTCCAATCACACTTCTTTCTTAACCTGTTCCTTATAATGGCCTTTATCTGGAAAAAATAAAAATTATTTAAAAAACAAGTTTTTATTCCCCTGTAGAGGGTAGCAATGGAAGTGTGAACTTCTGACCCTTGTGTTCAAGCATCCTTAAATCATCTTAGTTTCTTCACCCAAGATGTTTGGATCCACTGTGATGTCTACATGAAATGAAACAAGTATTCCTTCCCACCATGTATACACTTATTGAATCTAAACCAGGTGCACTAGGACGTGATAAACAGCGGGGAAAGGAACATGGCTATCTTAGGGCATCCTCCTCTGTTGCTTCTTTGTGAAGATACACCATCACATATGTTGTATTCCTGGCTGACCTACACCTAGGGGTGGCGGGGGGTGGGGTTGTTTACAAATCTTCCAAGAGAAGTTGGCTTCAGGACCAAACAATCTCCCAGCCTAGCTTTCTGTCTCAGCCATGCTTTAGAACAGTGGTGGCAAACCTTTTAGAAACTGAGTGCCCAAACTGTGATTCAAAACCTGCTAATTTTTCACAAAGTGCCAATACAGCAATTTAACCTGAACACAGGTGGGTGTGAAGGGGTGATGTCGGATGCCCACAGAAAGGGCTCCAAGTGCCACCTTTGGCACCCGTGCCATAGGTTTGCCAACACTGCTTTAGAAGCATCATCTTACACCTTATGAAAGAAGTGGCAATTGTCCCTCTCAGAGTAGAAGAGACCCAACAAGGTCCATACTGGTCTTTTGTATCAGGCTCATCACCTGGAGGCTGGTGCTTGGTGTCCTTCAAGAATACATATAGCAGTTTATCTTGTTGATTTTTCCTATTATGTGGACACTTTTGACACCTTGTGAAAAGCTGGCAGTGACATAGAAGCTTTCCACAATATGCAGGGGAGAGAATAGTATAAATATCTGCACTTGTCCTTGGGGGCCGCTGGGTGATGTAGCTTTCTAACCAATGCTGTTTTCAGCAAGCTGTGTGTGATAATGTAGCCAAGCCCCTAGATATATATTTTTAGTAGAAAGATAATTATTTGTTACTGTAATGTTAAGGAATTTCTGTTGTGATTCACATTGGCAAGGATATGATTTCTGTTCTTTCGTGTCCATCAGTGCTTTGGACAACATTAATAAAAGCAAGGAGTTGCATGGGAGAGGAGAGGAGACAATAGAATGAATAGGGGAAAGAAGGAGAGGAGAAAAAATGATGTGGAAGAGTTAAAATAAGAGCACATTCTCTGGGAACTTGGCAGTTAACATCACATCCCTTGCAAATTTTTCAGACGATGACCTTTGAAGAGTAATAGCAAATGCAGTATTAACGTCCTCAAACTCACCGAATGGCTGCCTGAAGAAGTCTCCTTAACATAAAGATTACATCCAGAGAATGAAAGATTGATAGCTAGAAGCTCGAGTTTCCTATCAGGAGGACAGAGTGGCTTGACATATTCAGGAAGGCATCCGTTTCAAGGTTCATGTATTATTGAGCCAGAAGTGGTTAGCTGCTGCTGGGACACAGGTTGACACAAAACGAAAAGAAGACCCCATCTTTCCCCCCATTTTGCCCCATCCGAAGAAGGGCAGTAGGGTAACAACTCTGAGCTGTTGGGTCATTATAGTTGGAACATGCTCAAGAAGGGATATAAGTATGAGGACATTTTCCGCCCCACCAAAGTCTTCACTAAATAGCTGTAGCCCTTCCATATCATGCGTCTGGTTCTGTGGCTGTGCAGAATCCAGCTTTCTTGATTCCAGCTGCTGCACTCATGGTCCTGAGGAACCAAAGCCCTCTTTCCTTCCATTTCTCATCATGTAAGGCAGAAGTGGAGAACCTTTGGCCCTCCAGATGTTTGGGACTACAACTCCCATGGCCCTTTATCATTGGCAATATAATCTCAGAATTCTGGGAGTTGTGGTCCAAAACATCTGGAGGGCCAAAGATTCCCCACCTTTGACGTAGCGAGTTAATGAGTTTCATATAGTGCCAATTTCTGCTAGAAGATGCAATTCCAGATGTGGAGTGACATTTTAAATGGATGTTTCCTAAAATGTATCAGAACAAACATAAAATGCTTATGTGCTCAGAGGGGAGAAGGTGGCTGTCTGTGATAAGCTGGGTAGAATTTTCACAGGAACTTTCAGTGGTTAGTATGTGAAAACTTCTGTGCATAGATGAAAGGAAGAAGCTGCAGCTTGCAGTTTTGCAGATAATCTGGGCTTCCTGGTGCTTTGGATAGGCTGAAGAATTCTTGGCATTGGCCCACAGTTAATGGAAATAGAAGACATGATGCGCTGTGTGTGTGTGTGTGTGTGTGTGTTGTGTCATTACAGTCGTGATCGACTCTTTGTGACCCCATGTCCATGGAGTTTTCTTGGCAGGAATACTGCAGTGGTTTGCCAGTTCCTACTCCAGGCGCCTGCAGCATCTGGTATTCCCTGGTGGTCTCCCATCCAAGTACGAACCAGGGCCGACCCTGCTTAGCTTCCGAAATCAGGCGAGATCCGATGTGCTTAGGGCATCTAGGCAGCTATGATGCACAGAGGGAGATGTAAATGTCCTTAGTAAATTGAAAAAATGGGTGATGGTAGATTGCACTCAAATAAAAGAGATGACCTTTAAAATGGTACAAGACTTGGTTGGATTTTGGTAGAAATATTTTAAGAATTCAGGCACTTGCAGTGCAAAAAAAATTGAAAACCACCACATACTAGAAAACATACAGCTGTGGCATTTTGAATGTGAGAGGCAGGAAGTAGGTGCGGGGTAATGGAATGCCGCGCTAGTACTCTGCCCTGATTTGGACTGTGTAGGCCAGTGGGCTAACCTGTAAAGATGACATTTTGGCGGTATTTTTACAAGTTGGCCTATCCTATTAGGCAGTCTTCATTTGCGCTTTCACCAACCCCCACCACCTTCTGCAGCTTTTAGCATGAACCAAATGTAAGAAAACAATTTGCTACAAGAAACAGTGAGAAAGATACCCTTAAGCGCTTGCGTTGTCGCTTATGACATGCATTCCTACTATAAATATAGGAAATTGCAGGAGAAAAGAACAAGCTATTCCCTTGTTTGTGCTGACTTTTGCTAAGGAATACCTTTGGGAATGCTTTTTCTGATTCTTAACTTTTCCGAGGAAAGTGATAGGAAGTAAAGGCATAAAAGAAGGGAATATACATTGCTAAAATGCTTTTTTACCTCAAACCAAGGGTCAAGGCTTTAGCTTGAAGACCTGTTGAGTCAATTTCTGGAGATTTGTATTTGATAGCCATCTCCTCTTCCACATTTCACATGTAAATTAATGCAGAAAGGTCCAAGTACAAATGTCACTTTCATAAGCTTGGCTTTAGTAAAAATAAAATGCCTGTTAAATAGAGAAAAGAATTGCCGACCATACCATTTTCATTATCATTGTGGGAAACATTATGGAAGCAGCCTTCTCCAGCTCCGTTATTTGATCTGTAGCAACCTGCCCTGATCTAGTGGCCTGTAGGTGTGTTGAATAAAAAATGTCCAAGACCCACAGACAACTTAGTTGTTGAAGTTGGTTGGGAACCACAACAGTTGTCGTTGCAGGTTAGCACATGTGAAGTGTAGCACATTGGGCAAAGATGCTGTACAGTAGATACAAAGCAAGGGCAGCCGAAGAAACTCTGCTTCTCTTGGAAGGGCAGGACACATGTCAGTGTTTAACATTGTTAATTTAAGCGGGACTTCTTGTCCCTGCCCATAGCTTTCCCAACTCCATCCTATAGCCTTCATTGGCTCGTCTTTTCCCAACCTGACCGACTCATGTGCCTCTTGTTCATCTGACCCAGAATTTTAAACTATAGACGAATTTGATTGGATGCAGACCTGAGAAATAAATAGAAATGTGCCATCTGTTATAAGAAAGGAATGTTGGGCTTTATCTTTCCCAGTTCCTGCTTAGTGAGAAGTAAAGCTTGAGAAAAGTTTAAGCTTACAGCTTTCAGGTTCTTCAGTCTGCACAGTCATAGGCTGAGAGCAGGGCCGGCGTGTCCATTAAGGCGAACTAGGCAGTTGCCTAGGGCGCCAAAATGGACAGGGGGCGCTGGCCAGCCTGCTGCCCCCTGCCCCCCGCCGCCGGCCCCTGCCATCCGCCCCCCCCCACCCGCCGCCGCCTGCCCCCCTGCCGCTCTGCCCCCTGCTGCCGCCGCTGCCACCGCCGCCCGCCACCGCCACCGCCCAACCCCGCCCCTCGCCTAGGGTGCAGAAAACCCTAGCCCCGGCCCTGGCTGAGAGATCCTGAATTTGGTGGTTGGGGAACCAAAAGCTTCTCTAAGCTCCAAGAGAAAGAATGGGGAAAATGTGTGTTGTTGTTTTTTTGTTTTTTTGTTTGCAAGATATTATTTCCTCTTGTGCCTGCGTGCCAAGCAGGTTACCTGTGTTGGTTGTCCAAGATGAGCAGGGATGCAGATGGAACAGATACGGCTTCTGGTGGAGCCTGGAACCGATGAACCTGAGCTGCGCTGAGTGATAACTCCCAAGACCTTTCAAAGCTGCTCTTTCTTAATGATTGAAATTGCCCTGGCTTCCTTTTGTAAATCAGCTCAGTGGGGCACTGATGGAGCATTAGTCACTCCCCACCTTTACAGATGGCACTGTGTGTTCAGCCCTCCCTGCGAAGGTTCTCAGTTACTAAGTCTGATTAAACTCACCAGATTATAATGAATGCTTGCGATAAGCACTGGCTGGATAAAGTTGGGAAGCTCAGATTGAGAAGAAGAGTGTGGGTTTAATCCCTCTGAAACCCACACTTAGTATTATGCACACTAGACAATCTCTTTCTTGCATTGTTATTGTTTTGACTTATATACTACTATAGGGCTAGAGCAGGGGTCCCCAACCCCTGGGCCACGGCCTGTTACTAACTGTGCTATGCCAGCAGGCACCAAGGTTTAAGGCACATGCCCAAGTGTGCATGCACACTCCTCCCCCCTCTGCATGGGTTCCCCGCCACCACCTGCTGTGCATAAACGGTAGCAATGAAAACTTATATGCAGGGCCAGAGGGTCTTGTGTACTCATATGCCTCTTGCGCATGGGGGAGGGATGTGTTCCATGCACAAGCCGGGGGGACCTCTTTGTGTGTGCATGCCTCCCCTTGTGTGTGTGTATACAGTGGGACGTATTACTGGTCCCTGGACCATGAAACCTTGAAGACCACTGTGCTTGAGGACTATCCAGGTTGTTTGCAACTCAGTTATGCAACAATAGGTTACAAACCTGTTGAGCAGAGTAGAGGAGATGTAAATTACTTTTTTCTTAGGAATGTATGGAAATATTACTTTTTTGGACTAAAGCTGCCGGACTGCCCAGTCAGCACAGCTACTGGCTATGATTATATCTTTATGTACTATTGTCAGCATTTGGCTTCGGAACAAATGTTTTACATTGCTCATATTTAGGTGATATTTTTTAAAATGGCCTTTACTGGAAAATATACTTGCTGCTCTCCTATAAGTATCCAGCAGCCTAGAGGTAAATTCACTAAGTGACTGACTAGATAAGTAAGCCAAAGACTTAGAATGGAAGGGAATAGATGCTTGTAGAGTGGCAGTCCTTACCCATTTTGGTGAAATAATTGTTTTCTTGGTAAGCCAACATGGTGCCCAAAATGTGCATGGACACATTTCCAGGTCCATCAAGTGGCATGCAGATAGCAAAGCTACAAACTTTGTACCATGCATTTTTGCACATGTACACAAAAAGGCAAGTAGATGGAAAAGATGTGTGTGTATGAGAGAGAGAGAGAAGACCAGTTTTAAAAGAGCATCAGTAGATATATAGTAGTAATTGTCATAGAAAAATGCAGACCCAGGGTTATGAGTGTGTGGCTGATGCTTTTCTAGTGATATTTAGTTTGTTACATAAAAATGCATACACTTTCCTTCAAGATAACCCCAGGTGGCCTGCTGATGTGCTAAAAGAAAACACAGGGAAGCTAGAGCCACATACCCTGTCCATACCACTTGGTGTTGGTATTTCTGACAGCTCTGCTCTCTGTGCCATCAGTAATGTTGGCCAACATGAGAAGGAGTGCTGGATACAGAACACTTTCAGTTTCCTGGTTGCTCCCCAGTTGGAAGAGTCAGCCAAGGCAGAGTGTGATTCTGAGTGGTAAGGAATAGATAAACTGCAGCCATTGTTGTCTAATTTGGCTTGGACTTCCATTAACTAGCTTTTAGTCATGGTTTACTGTGTAATTATGGGATGCTGCAGGTTGACGGTCATGCTTACCAATACACTCCGGCAAAGAACTGCTGAATGCCATGCTTTCCTTTGATTGCTGAAAGCAATAAACAGATCCACAAGGTCCCCTGCTTGGACTGTGGAGTATGGATTACTCAACCAGGGTAATTGATGGAATGACATAGTGGAGAAACAGAACATAGTTTGCAGGTGTTGCAACTCCAAGAGCACATGCAGGCCAAAATGTCTCATAAGTAAGATTTGGATCATTGATTCATATGACAACTGAGATGCAGAGCCAGTGAGTATTAACTGTGGTCTGTTTCAAGATAGTAGGAAAGAGGTCACGAGAGTTTGTAGGATAGAGTGGTGCAATTCAAGCTGGAGAGGAGCAACCATTCCCCAAACTAGCTCCTGGCTGGCAAGCTATGATTAGAGGCAGTCAGTGTGGTAGAATGGTTAGAGTCAATCGGCCATGAAACGCACTGCGTAATCTTAAGCCGGCCACACACACTCAACCTTACTTACTCTCATGCAGCTGTTGTACCAATAAAATGGGGGAGAAGAACCATGTATCCTGCTTTGGGCTCTTCAGAATAAGTCTGGAATCTAATTATAACACATAAATGTAAAACATTTATCATGTTATATTTATCATCATATTGATGATATTGTTACATCATCCCCAAACTAGAAGCCACACAGCCCCAGATCCTGGAACAAGATGTGATGCGGAGCCATCTCTCCTGATAGTTATAGGATAGTTATAGGATAGTTATAGGAAATACTCTTTTTTGATAGGGAACTGTGCCAGGGCATCTATAAAGACTTCTGGCTGGTTCAACAATTAGTACCACTTCTTCTTGAAATGAAATGATTGATGCCTGTAAAAAAAAAATCCCAACCAATCATATCACCTAAAAGTTGAGCGTGACCATGTGCGGTGAAAGAGGTGAGAGCGTAGCTTCAGCCAGAGACAATCAGATCCTTATTCTTGCCAATCAAGGTAAGATCTGTTGTTGATGACGCAGCCAAACCGAGAGGTCGGCTAGGGTTCCATTCTCTTGGGTTCATAGCAGATTATCCTTGAAAGGTCAAAGTAGGACAGGCAGAGAAGGTGAATGCCGGAACAGCTCCAGTTCCGATTCCTATACATGTTTATCTGGCTGTCCATTGGCTAGGCAGCCGAGGAGTGGAGGTCACCTAGTAAAGCAAAACACAGTTACCACATGAGGAAAAACAAAGTGGCTTCTGCCGATAGTCACCTATTCCAGCAGTCTTTCCCACTGGATACACTGTACATTTAATCAACTGTCACCTGAGCCCACCCTGCCTTTGCAAGCCAAACTATCTGCTAAATTTGGGATATCATGTTCACCAAAGCCAAGTATCAAGTTCTCTGGGTCACGAGGGCTCCCAGCCAGGACGGTATTTAACTCTGAAACATCTGAGAGTCGACGCTTTCCAGTCTTGATCACAACAAGTGACATCGGCTGTTTAGCAAAACATCGTATCTCAGGGTTTTTTATTTTATTTCTTCCTTCCACTACTTTCTTTTTTTCGGAGGACCCTTCTTTTCTCGTGTTGGAGACTAGAATAAAAACAAAAACAAAAACAAAACAAGAACAACAATCTTTATTTACGGCCATAGGCCCAACCAGAAGACTAGAATAATATTTCTGTTGCCTGTTCAGCTCCTGACCAACATGTTTCTGATTCTTTTAGCTACGACAGAATTAAAGGATTTTTTTGCCAAGGCCCGGAATGGTTCAGTCCGCCTCATCAAAATTGTCATTGAAGATGGTAAGTTTATTTTAACTCCGTTTATTTCTCTCCTCTCATCTCCTTTACCTAAATAGGCCAGAATAACCAAGCGTCTTTGTTTTAAATGTGTGTTTTCTTTGTTGTCTGTCTTACACAGTGTCTCGTGGCCATGGGGGGAGGGGTTGGAAGGGAGCTTACATACATGCTTCTAATAAATAAGTAGACAACCTGCTTGATGTGTTGGTGTTAAAGCTTGACGTTCAATAAACAAAACATATCTGCCCACAACTCCAGCACCTAAGAGTTAGGTATGGCACCAGTTCCAATACTATCTAAGGAAAACATAGCTCCCAGTGTTATAATGATGGTAAAGTGATGTTGCCCCACATGGCTACCATGGAACATCTATCAAGGAGCTGGTCTTGCCCGTCAATGTCCGTGGGCCTTAGTCTTACCCTGTGTATACAATTCTGTAGCTTCAGCCTTGCCACTTAAGACCACATCTCTTCTTTGTGATAGCTTCTGGAGCCACAGCTCAGGATTTGACCCCAAATGCTTATCCTGGTTGATCAAACAGGTTGCCCATTGATTGTAGAGGACTGGATTATGTCACCCATTGTTTGCTAGGCAGGAGTCCTCTATGTATGTTATGCCCATCAAGTTGTTTTCAATATAAAAGAGGTACAGTATTTAAGGACTAGTTTTATCACTGCCATCCTCCCCTGAATTTTCTTAGTTGAGTCTGGCTTTGAACCCTGCTCTACTGAGTCCTAGTCCAACACTATCCATGACACCACATTGGGTCTCTTTTATCTGTGGCATTGTATTATGTGTGATAAGTATTTTGATTGAAGAATCTTTTCATGTGAGCCCGACTCTGCACCAGCTCAAAGCTACACAGCCCAGAAACAAATCTATATTTTCAGTGAGAATTGGGGATCTGTATTTTTTCATTAGACTCTTTGCTTGTTTTCTTGTTCACAAGGGTAATTACATCCTGATGAAATGGCATTTGTGTCACTGATGAACTATTTTCAACACCCCCATTTTATATATTTATATTATATCTCTGGTGATGAATAACTTTATTCCAAGAAGACAAATCTAGTTATGATTACAAACCAGTTTGAAATTTTTCAAGCAAGCAGATTACATTTAGATGTAGCAGAACATTGATTTTCTGTATATATGAGGTATCAGATTATAAGTTGCCCAAAGATCCATTACATTGCATTATAGAACTGTAAATTTCATCATTATGTCTCCAAACTATTGTCTTTAGATATTTCCAAAGGTGAATCAGTGGATATTGATTTTTTTCTAAGTCTTGATGCTTCCTTAGCAGGTTGTTCAAATCAAAAGAACTACAGCGGTACCTTGACTTACGAACTTAATCCATTCCAAATGGATGCTCTTAAGTCGGGGAACCTATCTAAAAAATTTAAAAAATAAGTTAAAAAATATTTGTAAGTTGAGCAGACCATATCTGAAATTTGTAAGGCAGCCGTTCAAATGACAACAGTTTTCCGTTCTTAAGTCGAATTGCTCTTAAGTCGAGCTGCTCTTAAGTTGGGGTACCACTGTATATGTGAAAATACAAATGCATTTCTCTTTTAGTTTTAGTATACATGTTTTACAAGCAGCTTTCCTGATACAGTGAATTTTAGACAGTAAGTATCTGAATTATGTAAGAGTGTATGTACACTCTTAAAAAAAAGAGCTGCATTACAAAATTCACCATGAAGGTTAACTGCCAAGGGGTGGTTATGTTTCTTTGTAAACTGATTTGCTTGTGGAGTGGAATTGGATTGATTTTCAGCTTTTCCCCTACCAAGGTGAGGTAAGCTTACACAATATTTTAGGAAAGATGGTGATTTTATGGTTAATCCAAATATCTTTCATTTCTGCCTTTCTCCTTGACTCATCAACTTTGAGAAGGTCAGGCAAAGTCTGACTGTGCTTCTAAGAATGGAATTTTCCAAAGAGGCCAATGAAACTTGGGTTGATCATTCTGTGGAGAAGCTCTGTGGTGCTTTAGTTTCATGAGCTTTAAAGAGATTGAACCAGGCATGAAGCTTCCTAGCATGAATCCACACATAAAATGTGTCCTGTCTTTCTTTGCAGCTGATTCAGCGTAGGTTATTTAGAGTGAGTGAATTTATTTCTATGACTGGCCCACAGAAAGCCCTCTTAGTCATTCCAGAGTGAGGTATTTTTATCTGTGTGATACGTTGTGGTAAAACCTAAGGGCTCAGAGAGGACCTGCATAAAAGGAATTTAATTCTCGAGTCTTTCTAGCTATCTATATTTGGTGAACGGTTTAATATTAGGGGCAACACCAAGACGTTTCTGTGGTCGAGATAAGTAAATTTTAGAACGTGAACTCTCCTTCAAGGATTCTTTGCTCTTAGTAGGTTGGAAAGAGGAAGGTGTCAGAAAAGAAAATTTGTCTTGGCTGCCAAGTATTACAAACCACTGAGCTGACTGGAAATATTGTTGAAAGCAAGGAGATAATAGTTGACTGGAAAGATTCATTAATGCCAACATTTTCATCTCTGTGCCTATCATAAGGAACTGAACAAAAGAGCCTTTTGTAACTTTAAGATAGTGATCTACTTGTTAACTTGGAATTGCCACGGGTGTATTTATCTGTCTTTGTGTAAACATGTCTGTCTACACAGTTTTGACAGTAGAACTTACACATATTCTTCATTGGCCCTTTATAAATGGATCCAGATGTCAGTACAGATTGTATAGGAAGGGATGTATCAATTATGAATGTCTCTTACAGAAGTATGCCGTTATTTTTAGTTAGACACGTAAACATGTGCTGTGTTGTTATCCTTTCTTCAAGCTAGCCTCAGATGGCCTGCTGATATGCTGGGAAAAGAACCAAGGGGAATGTTTAGCCTAGAGCAGTGTGGGTGAACCTATGGCACAGGTGCCAAAGGTGGCACTTGGAGCCCTTTCTGTGGGCACCCGACATCACCCCTTCACAGCCGCCTGTATTCAGGTTAAATTTCTGTACTGGCACTTTGCAAAATATTAGTGGGTTTTGAATCGCAGTTTGGGCACTCAGTCTCTAAAGGGTTTGCCATCACTGACCTATGGCATGGGTGCCAAAGGTGGCACTCGGAGCCCTTTCTGTGGGCACCTGACATCGCCCCTTCACAGTCCCCTGTATTCAGGTTAAATGGTTGTATTGGCACTTGGTGAAAAATTAGTGGGTTTTGAATTGCAGTTTGGGCATTTGCTCTCTAAAAGTTTCGCCTTCACTAGCCTAGAGATTTAAACTTTCCAAAATCTTTGCCGGGGGGGGGGGGACAGGAAAGAAGCAACTGTTCTCCCTTCCCCCAATTTTTCTGTTTTTCTCCAAAGTTCGAATTTTACAGCCACATCATAGACTATCACTGCCACTTGTTGCCAGTACTTTTGATAGCTGCATTTCTCTCTACCATCTGCACATTTAGTCAACATGTAAAGGCGACCTGGGTATAATCCAATATATCTAATCTGTGCAAGCAGTAGATCTTTGCCCGCCGTAGTAGTGATGTGGGGTAGAGTGAACCCAGGTGGGCTTTGAAGCTTTTAGGCCTTCTTTGTCTTATTTGGGTGATCCTATTCTTAGCCTTACTTGAGAGCAGATGCCATTTAAATGTAAAATAATGTGTCCAAATAAATATGAATAATTTTGTAGTGCATTTGCTAAGACAGAATTGCAATTTAAAAAAACACCAAAATCATGCCAGATGTTACTTTTTCCTTTGCCTCTCTTGCTTCATCCCTTTCCATTCTTTGATTCCCCCCCCCCCCCAAAAAAAAAAAAGCTTAATCTGAACTGCTTCCTAGCTCACTGTGTGAGCCGGGCAAGCTTTGGGATGCTTTTCCTATCCTTGCTTCTGATTTGATTGAACCGCTTCTAATGACGGCATCTTTCAGGAGCACTTGTGAGGAAGATCTGATGTACACTGGAGAGTAATGTGTGTTCACCCCTAGACTGCATCCTTGCGACCCCTGAAAAGTAATCTCCATTCCCTCACACAATGGAGAGTGTTCAAGGAAATTAAAGTCACTTTGGCTGCAACACAAGGGCGGGTGTAATAAGCAAAGAAGTTCTGATAGAATGGCTTGTATGAAAGCTGGAGAGAAGGAGGAACCACGTGTTTCCAGCCCTCTGGAGGAGGTTTATTGAAAGGGTACTCAACGTGGTTCTACAAAGGAACTTGACCTTGACCTTTGGAGCCTTGAAAGTGGGACAACACCATTTTTAATGTTGTATAATATACATGGTTCACTTTTAATGCTTAAAACAAAATAGATGTGAGCCTTATAAAAGGTGTGCCTAGTTTAGCTCCCTAGAAAGCTATAGCTGTTATTTCTTTTCTATTTGGCAGTAGAGGGCCTTAACAGATGTGTTCTTGCTTTTGCTGCAAAGAAGTAGGAAGTGTTGCATTTTTTATTCAGTCAATATGCAAAAAGCTGTAGAATGCAGAGTTCTATGTATGCTAGTCTACCAAACTGGAAAATGGTGGTTCCTGTGCGTACTGTGGACAGATGCAGCGCTCAGGTCTAAGATGCATTTTGACACCCAGTGGGTGCTGCCACCTTCAGTACAGCTGGAAGAAGACTTCATTCCTGGTGGATTGCTGCTTGCCATCTTCTAGTCAACTCTTTATCTAGGCCAGGCCTACCCAAAGTCCGGCCCGGGGGGGGCCCAAATCCGGCCCGGCAGGCCATTCTGAGTGGCCCACGGCTGGCCGGCCCGCCCCTCCCTCCCCCTCCTTCGGCCCATTTTTTTTTAAACAAAAAAAATTCTTCCGCCAACACTGACCGCCGGGAAGCTTGTAGGCTGCTGCCACCAGCACAGCCGGCAACCATGTGAGGCTGGGAGCGCGCGGGGTGGTGGTGCGCAGGCGGGCTACCGCCACCCGCAACACCGGGAACCTTGTGAAGCCTCTTCCAAGGGGCGACCTATGGCCACGGTTCCCTGTGCTTCCTTTGGTCCCCACCTTCCTTCCTTCCTCTCTTGGTTTCCACCTTCTTCCCTCCCTCCCTTGGTCCCCGCCTTCCTTCCTGCAGGTGAAGTTGCAAGGGGTCAGTGGGTGGGGCTTGCAGTGGGGTGGCAGGGTCGGGAGCAACCGGCCCCTGACACATTCTCAGCCACCAAATCTGGCCCTCCTTACAAAAAGTTTGGGCACCCCTGGTCTAGTCTCTTAAGGACAAACAAGCTGCCTCTCTCCAAATAATTCACTGTATTTTCTTTATTACAAAACTTGGGTTTCTCTTACTCTCTCTTTACTGTTCTAATGGTGAAAGCTGAGTTCATACAATAACGGTTTAGGTCTCTGGCTATGGGTCTAGAGGCTGGAAGTTTCCTCACCGTGCCTTCCTGGTGGTTTTAATGATCCATTGGGTCCCGTCCACCTCTGCAGTTATACGTTTATAATAACAGCAGTTTTGAAGAAGGGCTTCTCCTTCAGGGCTAGCACTTGAGGGGGGAAATCCTTAAAGGGTGAGGGCTGAGATAGTTGAGCTTAGAGAATAAATGGTGCATCAGGTGGTAGCTCTCTCTTCAGTAGAGGGCATATCCACAGTTTAGCTTGTAAGACCTTTCTATTTTTACTTCGTATCAATATGCCAGGGCGTTTTGTAGGTCACTAATCCACAGCGTGGAGGTTTTATGCTCAGTTTTACAGGTGAAAAGAAAGAGGATGCTTCCAGTAAAAAAACAGAACTAGTTGAAGAGAACAACAGAGATTTGTCCACCCCCTTATACTTTCCTTCCATCTGCTTGTAATGAAAAGAGTGAAGCTCACATGATTTTGAGGGATCTGATAAGATGTTTGGTCAGTCCTCAGAGAAACAGGTTTCACCGACATGTCAAGACTTACTACCTATATGGTGTTCCAGAGGGCATTTTTTCTTTTGCTGACTCCTGTGCTTCTGTTTGGAAGCTTTAAAGGTGTTTGAACATTTCCCCACATTCTTAGTCACTGAAAGGGATATAAGTAATCTTTGCACTGACTTCAAGGCATGTACCTACAGGTTGGCTTTACATGGCATTATGATGCATATTCTTTGTCACGTCGCCTCTCCTCAGAGCTCAGTTGCACTAAATTTCAGAGAAGTTAAGGAACTGTTTCTCTGCTTTGCTTGTTTTGTTTTGAAGGGTATGAACAAACGTGTACAGCTGTTTTAGTAGCCCCCAGGC
>JAHTLZ010000015.1:44584867-44604153 GCA_023846285.1 Phrynocephalus versicolor | reverse complement strand
TAATAATAATAATAATAATAATAATAATAATAATAATAATAATAATGGCTGGGGAGGAGAAGGGCAGCTCCTCTTCAGGATGGAGTCCCACACTGGAACTCTCTGCAGCTCAGAAGGCCACTTCTGTCCCTTAGGGAGGATGGGACAATTTTGCCTCATCTCCTTTCACCTTCCCTTCACCTTTTTTACACCCTGGAAGTTTTCCGTGTTTCATGACTGGAACGTGTGTCGCCCCAGGACACGCAGAAGTTGTCCACCCTAGATTTAAAATATTTATTGATGGATTGATTTTTCATCCCAAAGTGATGGGTAGTGGAAAACATCAACCACATTATTTAAAAGGCTTAAAAGCCAGTTGTAAAATCCAAACTCTGGATGGAATATTATAGTTTTGACTGCCCACGGAAAGCTCAGTATGCTGAGACTATCTATGCCACTGTTTGCTTGATGAATCTGTTCCCAACAGCCATTTTCCTTGGGCAGTCTTAGGCCTTACAATGTACCGTACTTTTTTGCACCATAAGATACACCGGACCATAGGATGCACCTAGTTTTTAGAGGTATATATGTGTGAAAAAAATATTCACACATACATACTGTGGTCCTGATACATCTCCAGCCCCGGTTTACTTTCCAGCCATGCAGCTCTTGGGAGGCCTGGAGCAGCTTGGCTGGAGAGTAAAATGCGAAGACAAGCCCCCGCTGCCTGGGTCTCCATGCTGGGAAGCCTCCAGCCCTTGCAGAGGCCTCCAGACCTGGTGCAGGTCCCAGCCCCCACTGCAGCCACAGTGGAGGCTTCCCAACCTGGCTGTTTTAAAAAAAAAATTACATTGCATGATTAATGTTTTCCATAGAATAGAAGCCAGAGAGTAATCAGCCCCATTGGAGACCATGGAGATAAGAAACAGGCTAGAGAGTAACCACCCACTATGATGACCATAGAGCTGCAGCTAGAGAGTAACCACCCACCTTGATGACGGTAGAGATTCAGCTCTATCGTCATCATGGTGGTTGGTTACTCTCTAGCCTGTTTCATCTCTATGGTCTCCATGATTGCTCTCCAGCTTCTATTCTATGGAACGAATCAATCATGCTAGGTAGTTTTTTTTTAAAAGACAGCCGGGTCAGGAAACCTCCGCTGTGGCTACAGCTGGGGCTGGTGCCTGCACGTGGTCTGGAGGCCTCTGCAGCAGCCTCTCTAGAGGCTCCTGGTGGGGGTGCATTCACCCCATAAAACTCACAGGCATTTCTCTTTACTGTTGAGAGGAAAATGTGTGTGTCTTATGGTGCGAAAAATACGGTATATTCAGGATCATGCCTTCCAATAGATGGGAGCTGCAGGATATAGCCTTGCTGCTGAAAGCAGGAAGAGGTACCTATGACAGTACTGTCACATTCTCCCCCCCCGCCACATTTCTGTATTTTGTTCATCTCCTACTGTTGCTTTTCCTAAGCTCATTACCTTTGATTAGTTCCAGAGAATAGATCAGTAAGGAAATGTACCCATATCCGTGATGGCGGACCTGTTAGAGACCGAGTGCCCAAACTGCGATTCAAATCCCACTAATTTTTCGCAAAGTGTCAATACAGCAATTTAACCTGAATGCAGGTGGCTGTGAAAGGGCGATGTCAGGTGCCCATAGAAAGGGCTCCCAGTGCCACCTTTGGCACCCGTGCCATAGGTTCGCCAACACTGCTCTATATCATGCTTGCCCTGGGCACTGTCCAATAGGTTCTTTGTAACAGTATATAGAGCAATCAGGTACTAGCTGTGAGGAGAACACCTTTCTGAGCTCTGAAATGTTCTTGGCTGATGGAGCAAGAAGAGTCAATATTTGATCTACTTGTACTCTCCAAACGACTTCTTGGCCTTACTGAGGCAAAATCATTTCTGTGATTCAGTGAATGAATTTCAGGAGTTATTACTTCCTGGTTGCCAGTATGAGCAGTCCTTCAGGAACGTAGACAAGCACTTTTCACATTTCCCTGATTCTGTCAAGGCTATGTAGCAGCTCATATGGGCAGCGAGAAGAGAGAATTAGAAGGTAGGTCTGATCATATGAGATAAATAGTGATTCCTTCAAGGCAATCACCCTTGGGTCTCCAGATAAATTTGGATTATATTTTGATGGCTTTATAGGCCCCTTCCATTTCAACTGCTCTGTGATTCTCTGACTACACATTGTCTCTGACCATTGACCACACTAGTTGGGATGATAGGAGTTGTAGATTACTTTATAGGTAGACCCATACATAATCCTGGGAAGGGTGGAAGACAAGTGGAGACAGATTGACTCAGTGAAGCAAGACATAGCCCTTTGCTTGCAAGAGCCAAGCTTAGCTGTTAATGATAGGACATTTTAAAGGCTGCTCATTCATAGAGATCCCATAAGTCTGTGACCACCATGACGATAGATAGGCTTGGGAAGCTGTGCCTTGGAGTAGTGTCAGAGTTCCAGGGAACACGTTTCAGTTGGCCTGAGTTGTGAAACAGTGAGCCTGTTGAGTAGTCATGGGTTGAACCAGATGGTGTGAAATTTGAGCCCTAAACCATCCAGACGAAAATGATGGCATGGCAGTGACCTAATGCCGTTGTCTTGGTGTTCTCCCACAATCGCATGCTCACTTGGCCTTCTGACTGCTTTCGATTTCTATCTTGTAAGCGTTGTTTTCTGTTTACCCCTTGCTTCTTCAATGTATACAATATCTGAATCATTCTTAACTTGCCAGGATTTGAGCGTTACCATTTATTTATTTATTTTATTTATTTTAGAGTATCTTTACCCCGCCTTTCTCCTTGGAAAAAGGACCCAAGGTGACTTACAGAATGAGGGATAATGTACAGTCCAGTACAATTAACACATGTTCAAGTATTGAGAACAATGAATTGAGGGACATCTTACAGCAATAATAGACAACATTACATTAAAGCTACAAGAGAATGCGAGTGTTCTGATCAATGGTTTAGCAACTAACATGAGGCACCCAGTATTCACATTTGCGTTGGCTTAAACCTTAGGGGGTGATAGGGTCAGTAGCAGAGGTGGTGATGAAGAAGAGGGAAAGCAAGTGAGCAGAATGTTCCATTGGATGTTTTATAAGACAAGCTTCTAGGTCTAGTAGCATAAATACGTGGCACACAGTTTCCAGGAGATGAGCGTTTTTATCATGAGGTTCAGTGAAACCAAGACATGCTCCAGCTCCAAATGAGGAGGGTTGAGTGGCATGGCATAGTGGTTATGCTGTGGATTGAATTGCTCACTTGGCTTTGAAGATCACAGGGCAACTGTGGGCCCTTCACCTTCAGCCGGACCTGCCTTACATACAGAGTTGATGTGGGCAGGGGTGCTGCTTACCCTACCTTGAGTTCCTCAGGAGAAAGGCAGAATATAAATGCAACAATGGGGAAAATCTATATACTGTATAGAATTGTAGAGCTTGAAAGGACCCCAAGGTCACTGAGGCCCATCTGCTGCTGAAGAAGAAAGTCCACAGTGAAATCTTTCCCAACAGGTGTTAATCTAATAAATGCTTTAAAACGTATAATGCAGTCGAGTCCCTCATAGTCTGATCTATCCCATTACATCCCCAAACAGTTCTCACTGCCTGGATGTTCTCCCTAGTATTTCAGTCAAACTCTCTTTTCTTGTTGCCTGAATCTGTTTGTTCATGTCCTACTTCTGGTGCCTTAAGGGGTGGGGGGGAAACCCCAAATGACAGTCTTTCAGATATTTAAATACGGCCATTTTATCATCTCTCAGCCCGTTGTTGTTTAGGGAAAACCTATCCAGGTCCCTCAGCCATTCTTCACAGAAGAAAAACGGTATCCACACCTTGATCTGGATTCTGTAATTCTTTTGATACATCTTATATTCACATTTTTTGCCAGGGGGCTGGGAGGCTGCTACAGGACACTGTTAACTCATGTTTAGTATGTGGTCTACTAGGACTCTGGATCAGTTGTCTTGCATCTGATATTAGTGCATCTATCTTTTCCCGCCCAAATGCAGAGCTTTACTTTTTCCCCTGTGGAAACCTTTTTTTATTTATTTTGGCCCAATTCTCCACTCTATTTAGGTCAACTTAAACCCTGATTCTGTCATAGCTACCCCTCCCAATTTGATATTGTCGGACTTTGATATTAACTGCTTTACTCTCCCTGCAGAAGAATTCTACAGAAATTCAGTAGAAAATTAGCAGAATGATTTAATTACAGAATGAAACCAAACAATCTCCAACAATCTTATCAGTATTCAAAGTACTATATAAATCTTTTAACTGCTACAATAATTCCAGGAAATTCAACTTACCTGTTTCTGCAAGCTTTATTTATCTAAATTGTTTTTGTGCTCTACATGTACAAAATACTTCAAAATGTAACAAGTTAAATGTATTGAAGACATCATTGTAAGAAAACTGTATAAAACATACGGAAACTGAATTTAATTTATAGATAAACACTTGACAAAAAATAGAAACATAGTGTACATTTTAGAAGCACATAGTTCATAGACTGAAAGCCACACTGAAAAAGCAAAAGCACATCATTAAAAAGTATAAGACATAATTTTGAAAGCTTTAAAAGCCTTTTTGGAAATCCATAGAAAAAGTTCAGAGTGTTTAAAATAAGAATATATAAAAGGAAAAGTATTTCACAGTCTCTAAGCTTATAGAGAAAGATATTTATAAAAAGTTCATCTAGAGTGGCTATTAAGTATATGAAGGATACTCGTCATCAACTTTCTTCTGGTTCTGTACAGCTGAACTGTTTGTAGTTGCTATCTGGCATATGCAGCATAATGTGGAACCATCATGATATGAATTGGTGCCTGGTCCCATTCATTGTATGTTTCCTGCCTTCACATGTTTGTACTCTTACATTTTTCCCTTTTCTTCTTAATCACTTTTTACCAATATAGGATTGTCCACCACCACAAGAATTTCTGGGTAGACAACAGAAATGTAATTTATTTTACTTCATTATTTCCCTGCGGAGGTAACATAATCCTTATGTATTTATATTATGACTTTGTTTACTGGCGCAGGGCATACTGAAAAACAAATTCCTGACCAACATTTTCCATAGCCAGAAAAACCGATCATTCATATAATTACCTTTTCAAAAAGATGGTGTTATTGGGTTGTCCTTGGGTATTTGCTCCTCTTCATTCCATTCCCTATGTAGACCTCTTTTAAATCTTACCTAATTTCACAGCCACCCTAGATCCTTTTGATGGGTCCCACTTTTATTTGTCATAGGAATTATTTATGACTGTGCCTTCTATTATCTTTCCTTAAAAAAAAACTCCTATCCTTGTGGCGCAGTGGTTAAATGCCTGTGTACTGCAGGTAAAACTGTGCTCACAAGCTGGGTTTCAATCCCAGGTAGCTGGCTCATGGTTGACTCAGCCTTCCATCCTTCTGAGGTCGGTAAAATGAGTACCCAGCTTTGGGGTGGGGGTCAGTGTGTAGCCTGCACACTGTAATTAAAATTGTAAACCGCCAAGAGACTACTTGAAGTGCTATGGGGTGGTATATAAGCAGAACACTTTGTTTTTTGCTTTACCACTTTTGGCTTGAGTGTTCCCAGCCCTGGGATCTCTCCCAATATTTCCTTAAGCTTATCGAAGAAATCATATTACTTAACGTCTGCACCTTCCCTCAGTAGCACTAATCCCAAGTGCATGGTGATCTCCTCCACTCCAGGTTTCCAGTTTCTCCCTCACTAACCAGTTCTCCCTCTCACTAGGGACCAGATTGCTTTTTCCACTTTATGGCTGGTGAAGTTGTCGGCCAGGTAGTTAAGGAATAGGTGTTGGGCCAAGTTGGTCTTTCAAAAGATATTGAGCGCTTGAAATCTTCCATTACTCCTGTCTGCTTTCTTGCGCAGCATTTCATAATCTAATCTAGGACATCGTGCAAATCTTCAATCTTTCTTAGGGCAGCCATCCACCAAAGTGATGTGTTTTCTCTCTCTCTTTCTCTCTCTCTCTCTCCTGTTTTTACACCCAGCAGCTTTCCTGTGCCATCGCATTGGTCTTTGTGCAGCTGAACACATTACGTACCAAACTACTCCTCCTTCCAGCCATAAATCAGGACCACATTGCTGGACCTACCACACTTGACCCTACGCAGGAAAATGGAATTTTGGTGCTAATTTTGTAACCTGGAGATTAGTTTTATGTACCTCTTCCTAGGAACAAAAACATTGTGTTGTGCATTTTTGGCTCTAGACACACTTCACATTTTCTAATAATCCCGGGATTATCATATATCTCTGAGATTATCCCTTTCTGTATACCGAGCAAGTATTATAAATAAAGGAGGCAGAGGGGTTGAGAGAGAGAGAGAGAGAGAGAGAGAGAGAGAGAGAGAGAGAGTTGACTTGCCCATCTCCTGACAGACTGATGAGGGCCAACATCACATGACCTTGCTTGGCCTCTTTTCAAAAGGCAGTTCCGTTCAGTGCCTCCTGCCTTCCTCACTTTTCGTTGGCTTGTTCTTTCACCTTGTCTCAGAGCTGCATCTACAAGAGGCAGCCCCATTGCCCGTCTTGGTTCCGTTCTGCTTACATTGCAATGCAACAGGAATGTTTCCAGCACTGTGGCAATTCTCCCCCCACCCCACCCCACCCCGTTCTGCACTCTTCTCTAAATATCTGTATTTAGTTCCTGATGCCAGGAGTCCACTGAAACATCTTTTCATCCCCCGGACACTGCATGCTTTCCTCTTGCAACAGCTTCCACTTCTTCACAGTTGAATGGTTCTGACAGGCTGTGAAGAGAGTCCGTCTCTGCTTGGTGTAGCTTTTTGGGTCAGTGTGCATGTGATGTGGTGGTGCTCTGGCAGGCACGATGTCAGTTTTGTTTTGGGGGCAAGTTCAGAGGATTGATTATCACTCATGAAAGCTTAAATAACCAGCTCAGCCTCTGGATTGCTCTCTCTCTCTCTCTCTCTCTCTCTCTCTCTCTCTCCACACAGGCTGCAGTTTAATAGTTCAGCCAGAGTACTTTGTGTCCCATGAACCCAATTTATCCAGGGTACTCCGGCGTGGGCACAATATCATACAACCAGAAATCAAAAGGGGTCCCAGGTCAAGGAGAGCATCCTTTCTGATGCTCTTGGACACTCGGGGCTTAGCAAGCATTGCTCCTTTGGGGTCCAAGACTCCCAGAATCCTCTAGCCCAACATGGTTCCCATGGAAGCCCCACTTGCGAAGGGAAGGCCACTCGTCCATTGAGCCTGGTGCCTGCTGCTGTCTTGTCTCTCCAGGCCTCTGCCTGAAACAGTTTGAGACTAGGGCAGTATGCAGTGAACTCTGCCACCCTGTTTTCTGGCAGAGAGCAGTGATCATTGCCTGAAGAAGCACCCTCTGAGTCTGGGTGATAGGAACCCCAAAGTATACAGTACTAGTACTCAGCCACACTGTGTCAGTTTTGCTAGAACATGCAGGGATCATTAAGCTGCTTTGTTCCCTTTGGTTCTTTCCGACCTCCTACTTGGCCTATTTGGGGCTTTTCTACTTCGGTTCATGGCCAGATGCCACCCCTAGCGTGCACCGGCATAGCTGTGTGTCACAACACATTTGTGAGTGGAGCCTGCTCTCAGGAAAGGTGTTTGCTCACTTTTTGCTGCTTATCAGATAACAGCTCTGCAGCCTGATCCTGGAATAGCCTTTTGGTTCCAAGAATCCACCCCCCTGTTCATAGACTGTTGACGACAGTATTTGAGGATATACAGTGCCTTTTCCTTCACAGCTATATAGTTGTCAGTAGACTATTCCACCACCACCACCACCACCACCACTCCGTTCCCACTGTTTAGGTATTTGAGGGCTCAGAGCTTCATTCACAGAAAGTATAACTTCAGGAAGGCTTGAAATGACTCTTACTTTATAAACTCATCACTGTTTATTTAGTTTATTTTAGAGTATTTTAGAGTATTTTACCCCGCCTTTCTCCTTGGAAAGGGACCCAAGGCGGCTTACATTAATGAGGGATAATATACAGTCCAGTACAATTAAGACATGTTCATTTATAGATATATAAAATGGCAAAGTTGCTACACTTGATGTTTTGAGTAGAACAGGGCTGTTGTACCATGCCCTTGCGAAATACTTGAGGGCCAAATATTTTGGCACTGTCGTTTTTCAGATGCAGCAAATGTTACAGGCATTGTCCTTTTGTTTGTTTGTTGGGCTGTAGTATTACAACTGCTGTCGGATTTGGATTGCATTGTACTTGGTAAAATGCTTTTTGAAGGTAACGTTGGCTCTGTTCACGGCAATGAATGTGAAAGCGCAGATTGAAAGGGCCCCTGTTCAGACACATTGGATTTGTATGAAACATGTATTGGATGCTCACGGACCTAATACACATTGGATTTGTATGAAAGATGTATTGGATGCTCACGGAGCCAATACACATTGGATTTGTATGAAACATGCTGTAGTGCGATGCTCCCAGATCTCTTCTGACTCACATAATCACCTCATTTATGCCTCATCCTTAGGAGCACCTTTAAGCTATACTACTTGCCATAGAGTTTGTTTGAAAGATGGGTGTTTCCTGCAAAGAAGTAGAGATTCTCTAAAAAGAGTAAATTGTAACTGAGTTCCATTGTTTTAAGTTATTTGAGTGAACACCTGAAAGAGGGAGAGGTGTTTAAAGCTTGCCTCTTCCAAGGTCACGTTCCTCCTGTGGAAAACAGCAAGCCCGTACATAGAGGTTCTCCATGTGATTCTGAACTGTGGAATTATAAGGAGACCCTTCACACTTTAGAGGAGCTTTTTCAAAATCATGCTTCCTTTTTCCATGTGTGGAGGGTGGCATCAGAAGAGGACAAATTTCGGAAGCCAACATAACCCATTTGCACAACTTAAATGAGTTTCTCTGTAAATGGTCAATCGCACTTAGTCTCTCAAAAAATATTGCTCTAATGATCAACTTCAGAGAAAGAGAGAGAACTCAAGGAATTGCAGCTTACCGTTTCCCATTCCATTTGCTGCAAGGCCTGACCGCCCCCTCTCCCCCCCCCCCAGCTACCTGGCCATCTATTTGCCAAGATGAAGGGGAAATGTGCCTGAATGCAGCTATATTTTTCCACCTCATAGCAACAGAATTTGTTGTTGATGATGTTGGAGGCCGTTCTGGAATGGACCAGAGATAACCGGCTCAAGCTCAATCCGGAAAAGACGGAGGTTCTGTTCCTCGGGGCGCCCTCGTCTCGGTACAATGGCCCCCTCCCTAGTCTGGGGGGTATTTCCCTCCAGCCTACAGACAGGGCCAGGAATCTGGGCGTGGTCCTGGACTCGGCCCTCTCCCTGGATGCCCAGGTGATGGCCGTCTCCAGGGCCGCTTTCTTCCATCTCCGCAGGATCGCCCAGATCCGCCAGTACCTTGATGAGTCCTCCCTGAGGACAGTCGTGCAGGCCCTGGTGATCTCGAGGATCGACTATTGCAATGCCCTCTACGTGGGGTTGCCCTTGTCCCTGGTCCGGAGGTTACAGCGGGTCCAAAATGCGGCGGCCAGGCTGGTGGTGGGTGCTCGTAGATACGAGCACATCACCCCAGTCCTGGTCCGCTTGCATTGGCTCCCCGTTGTCTTCCGGATCAGGTTCAAGGTCCTGGTCTTGATTTTCAGGGCCCTCCACGGCTTGGGACCAGGTTACCTGGCGGAGCGCATCTCCCAGAGGTCATCCGGATCCAGACCCACGAGATCATCGCAGGCGCGCTCATTGAGAGTGGCCACACCCAGAGAAGCGCGGAAAACGCTTACGCGGAACCGCGCCTTCTCTGTGGTGGGGCCCTCCCTTTGGAACCATCTTCCTCCCGAGCTGCGCCTGCTGGAGTCCCTGCCCGCCTTTAAGAGGGCTTTGAAGACCTTCCTCTTCAGAGAAGCGTTTGGTGACCTTATTAGTTAGTCTTTTTTGTTTTGTTTTTGTTTTGGTTTGTTTTTCTTTCCCTTCTTCCTATCACTTGCCGCCATCCTGTTCTCCGCTGTATTGCTAGGAGATTTTGCTTTTTATGCTTTTTTTTATTGTTGTTCGCCGCCCAGAGTTCCCATTTGGGAAGATGGTGCGGGATATAAGTCTTCAAATAAATAAATAAATAAATAAAAGTCACCACCAACCTGTGGAGTGCATAACTCCCTTCAGAAAAAAAATACCGAGATCAGGGCCTTGAAACCAGGAGAAGGTGGTGTTGTTTAAACTCTATAGCTCGTCACGCTTGAACCAAGTTGACCCCTGGTGTTCCACTTCCGAGAGTCTGTGACGAGCAGGTCGTTCCGATCTCCAAAGCATGAATTTAGTGCTTAGATATGGACATAGTTCTGTTCCACTTGACAGGTTCCCTTCTATTCCATTGCAAAGTGGCCACTTCATTTTGGTTTGTTAAAGAAAGGGCAAGGTAGCACTCAAACTCCTCAAAGCCCCATGAGATAAAGCTCTTTAGAAGCATGTTCTTGATGTCGTTGCAAGCTTGCAACAAACCTTCAGCTATTTATTATGGGAGATCACGTGAATCTTCTACCTCACTCACTTTTAGCAAATTTAGATTTTCCTTCCTTACTCCTTAGCCCAGCATTCAGTTCCTACATTCTGCACAGACTGTAGCTGCCATGTTCTGCACACTTTGTAAAAGTAAGTCCCGTTAACCACAATGTCTGAAATCCTGTTGCACAGCTGTATGCCATGTAAATCTTGTGATGTCATCAGCCACAGCTGTTTTACAGGAATTTGAAGATTTGAATCCCGCCTTTCCAAGTTCAAAAGCTCTCTTGGAATTCATTTCATCCTGGGAAAGCCTTTGGGGGCTGTGAGGTGGAATGGAAAAGGCTTTTTGATGTCCAAAAATCAAGGAGAAGATAGACCACTATGCCCAGTTTACCAGGATGGAAAGGATGAATTCGGAATTAAGGCAGGAGTAATGTTTACACTAAAATACTTCCTTCAGATTGTTTAATCAGGCTAGTGTTTTCAAAACGATGTAATTTGTGAACATTGTTTATATATGTACATTTTCCTAATTAATTAAATTATTTAAAATTTAGAATGTCCTCATTTTTTGCTTTAGCATTTTATCTTCTTTTTTAACATGCTCTGTAACCATTGCATTAGGGCAGGGAATATATTTTAAATATAAAAGTAGACTAGATAGTTGGAATGGTAGGGGATAAGTGAGGGCTCTGATATTGAAAAAAGACATGCATATTAATTAAATTTTTTATTTCTGTATTTTGTTCAAGTGCTGCCCTCAGTAAAAATCTTGGTGTCTTTCTCTTGGGTGGAGTCAAGAGTAGTTTTATAGGATTCTTAAATGTAGCACAGAGGTTTTCCATAAGTGATAATCCTCCATTTCAACTGAATGAAGATAATGTTGCCAGCTTGTGAACAATTTTGGATCTTAAACCAACTTTAGCCTGTGGTTTTGGATTCTGCATTGTTTTGAGATAGGTAAACATGGTATCTCACTTCTGGCTGCATGAGAAGTCATGTTTAATTGAAGATTTCTTGCTTAATTGTGCCTTGTAAAAAGAACGGAGCAAAGAAGCCAGATAGAATATGCCATAGAGTTTTTCATAACTTGACTTAAGAATCTAATCCAGTTCTTCTGAATCTCAGATTTCCAGATGTTCTTGAATAAAAGCTCTCAGAAGCCTACGGCACTGTCTGTGTTGCCCAGGATTTCTGGGAGCTGTAGTCCAAGAACTCATTGAGACCCAAGTTTGAGAACCACTGATTGTTCAAGAACCAATTTTGTGTTTCTATTCTCCTGCTATTTCTGAAAATAGGAAAATTGGACTCTGTCATGTTCCTTATAGTATTTATTCAAGTAGCCTCTTCCGCTGCTGTTGTGATGCTGACATGGGTATCTGACATGAAACACACACATTTTAGGAAGTCTTTGGTTAGTGCATACAAAGGTGTTCCTGTCCTAGCAGAAACCCTTAAGATTTGCTAAAATGTTTAGATATACAGTATGATAGCTTCTCCTTAGAAAAAAATAAGCATTTTTACCTATGTTTCCAATAGTGGACCATCTTGGGACTTGAGTACAAAGCTAACCTTCTATTTTGCATGTATGTCAAGGATCTTCATTCTCTGGCCCCGCCCACCAACCAGGCAACCCCCCCCCAGCGACAAATTGTTTATCTGCTTTAACTTTGTGATCAAATCCCTTAGATCAGGCATGTCCAAACTTCGGCCCTCCAGATGTTTTGGATTCTGGAGTTATGGTCCAAAACATCAGGAGGGCCAAAGTTTGGACATGGCTGCCTTAGATGCTCCTTGTATGTGCATATCCTCATCGGTGGCCTCTTCCTTTATTTGGAAGAGATTGTTTTGTAAACTGGAGCTCTCTGCTGGTGGTGGGTCAATCTGCTGATCTGGTTTCTTCTTTCCACATATCCTCAGGATTCAAATTCCCAGGACTCTTATGCTGAGATGGTAGGCTGCACACTGTGTGTGTCTCTCCTCCTTTAGATTCATCTCTCCTTCTTGACACTTCTTCTCTTGCATGTGTTAACTCTGACCCGAAGTGTGAAGCCTCAAGACAAGAACTATTTAAGTTCTGTCAAAGTCCTTCTTCTGTATTCTGACAGATTACAGAATCTATACGTTGTATTTGCCTGTGTATTGTGGCTGTGTTATGTGGCAAGTCTTACAGCAATCCTAGTAGAGTTTTCAAGGCACCTGACATGTTCAGGAAGGGTTTTCCATTGCCATCCCTAGTGAGTTTCCATGACTGAGTGAGTCCTAATCTGACTTGCTCCCCACATTGGCGTTCTCATAGCACTGTAATGCTTAAGAACTAAAGGTGCAAAATCCCCAGTTTTGATCTCAACACAGACCTGATTACTCCCAAGCAAAATACTTTTCTCAGCCCAAGATTTTCATGTCAAATGCTACACGGGGATAATACTTCATAACACACATATGCCGTGGTAACAAACAGTACTGCGAAGCACTCCAGATTCCCCTTGCTGGCAGCTTTGCCCATCATCCATGCACAAGTTGGTTTCATCCTTGAAGCCCAAATCTGCTTAGACAGGGTGGAGTGCTCAAGAGACCAGAAAACGTGTGCCATGTTGTCCCAATCCATTACTGCTTGACTCTTTAGGAGTCTTTCTTAATCCCAGCCCAAGAAGGCTGTGCAAGAAGAATCTAAATAGGAGCTAATCTGTGCCTTTTTTTTTTTTTTTTGGAGGGAGAGCAACACAAGAACTTCAGTAAAGGAAGCCCTTGTGCTTCATTTCTGCTTTCAGACAAGGCGGTATGATTTCCCTGTCTGTGCTTGCTTTTCCTATGTCATACGAGGGACAGAAATGTGATGTGCCTGCTGCATGTCTTCCTTTATAAAGCCAGCCTGAGGTCGTGATCCCATAAGCTGTTCTACCTGGATATTCTTCCATGCTCCAAGAGGTCACATTTCCATTGCTAAAGGAACAGGCACTGCAAGATGAAATCCTCAAGGTGGTTTGGTCTGTAAACACGGAAGATCAGGCTGCATTGTGTCCTCTGAACATAATGCAGTATATCCTGTATAACTTTTAGCTGGTAGTTCTGCAAACAGCTTGAAGAAAGATCTTAAGAGCTGGAAGATCTCAATAGCACTTGAAGCGCTGCTGGGAAGTTTGCCTAAGCAGTGAAGGATTTATTTCTTTGAATGACTGCATGAAATACATCACTTCTTTTCGCTGGAATTTGAGAAGGGGCAGTGTGTTGACAAATTTGAGCTAGTCAAAAGTTTATAGATATGAGATGAGAGGCTAAAGCCACTGGCTAGCTCAGATTTGTTTACTGAACTTGATGGCAGCTCCATCAACTTGTATGCACTACCTGTCCTAGGTTATGAGGGTGTTTTTTTCCAGTTAAGAAACTCATTTGGCTATCTATTTGGGGGACTCGTTTGTCTCACTCTTGTAGTAGTTCATGAAGTTGTGCAGCCCACAGATTGCATATAATCCTCCAAGACCATCGGTGCAGCTTTCAGCAAACCCCCATACCTTCCATCCTCATAGAAACAAAATTGGCCTTAAAAGGAGCACTGTTGGTAATAAGATCTTAAGAGAACCCCCTTTAAACGGTCTGAGGTAGTCCACTTTCCTTCCAAACCAGAACTGACTTCTGCTTCCATGAAGTCTTATGATGACATGTAACTGACAGATCCCTTCTGCTTTGGAAAAACCATGAGATAAATACTGGGATATCCAGGGAAAAGGACTCTCCATTGCTACCTATTCCTGTAATGAAAGCCAGGATTCCTTGGAACCTGGATTTCAGTAATGGCCATCCAGCTGTTATATCCTGTTATTTTGGCCCATCTTGGTTTGCTCAAGCAGTTTGACAACCACATTCTGAATTGTCCTTCCACAAATAAGACAGAGCCATAGGCCAGTGATAAATCATGGTTTGTGACTTTGGCTTGTTGAGGTTGACTCAGGCCAGAAACCATGAATCAGGCTTCACAGTGTATCTACCAAGGATGGAGAAAAGCCTGCAGGAAGAACCAGGAAGGACATGTTTGTTCAAACTTGCATGAACCTACATTTCAATCTGTTATTAGTTGCTTTGTGAATCTTGATGAGCATTTGTTTGTTGTTTGTGCATTATTGTCCATTTCTTAATTTTTTTTATTATTTCTTGGTTTTTCTTATATGCTGTGTCATGTGAACTGTCCAGAGTTCCCATTTGTGAAAATCGATTAGGGTAAATAAATAAATAAATAAATAAATCCCCCCCAGTCCCTTTAGCTTTAGCAAACTGTGTTTGTGCAGTGCAACCAGCACCTTGTTAATTTTGTGGCAATTTTCAGCTGTGACCTGCACCATTCCAGTTGCACAAGTGTCAATCATAAATCAGATTCTGGCCTATTTGAAACAAAAAAACTTCACTAAAATCTGAAAACCTTTCCACTTGCACACTGAGTTATATTTATTTATTTATTTATTCTTGGACTTATAAACTGCCCGATTTTCCCAGAGGGAACTCAGGGTGGTGTACAAACATGTCACCCCAGGCGACTAAACAATACAATAAATCATGTATATGATTGATATATCAATCATTATATTTCATTGGTCAGACTGAAACCAGTGCATGTATCTAGCTACGTTGCTGCAGCTATTATCCCAGGAATTTGAACACAGAACATACTGGTGTCAGTGGTTAATCAGTACAAGGGCCATTCCATTTCTCTCTGTGTTTGACCTCCTTGCTTTGCGTTAAAATTTAGAGTTACTCTTCTCTCGGAGTCCTTAGTGACCCCTGTTGATTATGAGCGGAGCCTGGAAATGTTGCTGTCTTCATCGGCACCTTCCAGAATTCCCCCAGACAGTATGGCTTAGTGGTTACACTGACTGCCAGGGAATTCTGGGAGTTGTTATTTTAATAAGCTTTCCCAAGCCCAGGTTGTGTGAAAGTCTTCAGGTAATTCTGTTCTTGTTTTTGTTTTTCCATTTGCTTCTGTCACGATGTGACTCCTGTCTCCCTGTCTCCTCCATGAGAGATGGTAGTGGGCTGCTGCTGCTGCCCATCAGTGGTTGAATACCCTCAGCTTGAGGAGGTAGGCAGTGTGGCCCCTGCATTTTGCTTTCTCTTCTCTCCTGGAAATCTTTCTCTTGAATGCCAGCATGGTCACATCCTTCTTTCCATTCTCTTAAAAACAAAGCAAAGACAAAAACAGTAACAACATCTCCAACAAAATGGTGGTTCATTCTCTCTTGCCCTGACCAAACAAATGAACATGGCCGCCATTTCCTGAACTGCCCTAAGGGGAATGTGAAGGACAGGTTACCTTATGAGTGGTGTTGTATGTCTTATATGATCCCATTCCCTACTTTCCTTTTTAGGTCAACCTGGTATACTGGTTCGGAGGTGACGGATTAGGTCACTCTTTAATCAGGATGGTCATTAGACAGAAATCTTCACCAACTGAGAATTTGTTTCCCTCCCTTTTCATGGCTTTCTTCCAAAGAGTTATTTATTAGTATGATCTAGTTCGTCGGTAGTAATATAAATTAATGTTATTTTTAACATAATACCAACCTTTAAACTTTCCATTAGTCTAACCGTGTCAGCTGTATATATATTCTAAATATATATAGTTGACTATATATAGCAAATCCTTATTCTGTTACTTATGAAAGTCCCAGTGACATGTGGGTAAAATTGGAATGTGATTAGCACTACAGAAAACAACACTTAATAGCAGTTAAGACTGCTTCAGAGGTTTGGATTATATAAAATTGAAATTACTTCTGCTTACTGAAGCAACAAATAAAAATGCAAGTTTTTCATACAGTGGAAAGTAATCTTTCTGTCACTTGCGAAAGTAGACTCAACCGTTTACTCCAGTTTCAAGAATTAAAGTAATATGTTGATAGTTACTCAATGACCGTGCGAGTATTTTTATATGTGAATTTTCTCCTCTGTAAAACATGAAACTAAGAGGCAATTATTTCCTTCCGATGGTACTGTGTGAAGTATTTTGGAAAGAAAGAAAAAACTATTTGTTTCATTTTTAATATTAGAAAAGAACATCCCAGGCTGTTTCAGCTATTAAACTGCAATTGTAAAAATTACTGGAAGACTGGCTTCATTAAAATAATGTACTGGCTCTTGCATTTTGTTAAAAATACAGCCTTTTGACTACAGCCTTAAGTAAGAAGAGAAGCAAACCTTCATCCTCCTTTCCTTCTTAATACCATGTACCCCCCACTGCACACACAAATTTCTTTGATTTAAAAACTGGGGAAATGTACAAGAGGAACATTGGCGCAGAGCAGGATTGCTAAAAGATCTGAAGAGATTTACCATTTGGTTTTCCACTTATGCCCATATTGAGAATAGGCAGAGTGTTTCAATCTACACTAAACAGAAGATAGCAATGACATGCTTTGTCTTTATAGTGGCTGAAATCCTGTTTGTACAGCTGTGCCCTGTAAGGCTGATGATGTCATCTGCCACCATGATCTTTTGGAAATTAAACATTTCAGATTTCTGACCTGAAGGCTTCAGGGTTCCCTTGGAATCCCTTTCATCATTGGGAAGCCACTGGGGGCTACAAGAGAGGAGGGAGAAGTCTTCCACTACTGAAAGTCATTGCTGCTGGTGGGTTAATTGTATTGGCGGCAGCATTTTTGAAAACCTGATTCCTCTCCGCTCCTATCCTACAGCCTCCAGCAGCTTCCCCTGGACAAAAGGGAGTCTAAGGGAGCCCGAGGACCTTCATGGATCTGTGAAGTTAGAAAATATCAATATGAAAAATGTTGAAACAATTCCACTAGCACAGGATTCCAACCAGTATATAGGCCCAAAAAATCAACCATATCTGGCTGCAAAAAGTACAGCTGTCTACTTAAGCTTGCAGATTTTTGCCTGAATCTATTGTTTGTTCCAGGTAGTGTGAGATCCGTTGAACCCAGTAAGAACTTGATAGGTATATAAGCTTGTTTGAATCAGTTGGTCTACTCTACTTGGGATTGGCAATTAGATCTAGACCTTTATTTTTTGCTTGTATAGACTATCCTTGGAGAAAACAAAAAACAATAACAAGGATTTTAATACATCTTTCTGAACTCAGGCTGTTTCAGTTCTCGCAGCCCCCTACAAGGATTGCCAGCAACTCTTTAGCAGAAAGGTTCTTACTCTCTTCAGTGAATAGTGAGAATGATAGTTGAGTCTCACTGGGGACTATCTCTTAGCTATATTACTGATCCATGCTGTTAGGTCATGCTGAAACGATTTGAGCTTCCGAAGGGCAATCCTCGTATGCTCCAACAAACTTTTTGAGCCGCAATTTCTCCTGCATACGTCTGATCTCTCTTTATCATTTTGTAAAGTTTTATAGGGCATAATTGTCATCTGTGAACCGTTTTAATACCATTTCCGTAGACATGGTTGACACTGATTTACAAGACTGCAAAATCCATATTGTTGCCCAATATTCCGCTGATATATTAATATTCAGATTCATTTTCCCGGAATGTTTTAACTTCCAAATAAAGACTATATTCATCATTTACAATATGTTCATCTAGAGATGGGCACAGACCTTGAAGGATTGACACGTTTCGCTGCTCATCCAAACTGCTTCGTCAAGTCTGATGAAAGCTAATTGAGAGTCCTTCATCTTATAGTCCACTTTGATCTCATGTCACCCTGGTCTGAAATAGGCTCATAAGATGAACAGTAGTCTCAATAGGTCCATTAGGTGGACAAAGGCCCACCTATATGGCCTATTTCTCCTCTTTGGCTGTTCATCCAGTCGTTGGCAGGAGCACAGGCTTCCCTGCCCCACCCTCCTTGGGTGTTCACCCACTCAGACAAGGTGGCAGGACAGGCAAGCCCATGCTGCTGCTGGGGACTGGTTGAACAGCTAATAGAGGAGGAAGCGAGGAGTGCACTCGGATGAGTAAGGGGATGAGTGGTATGATCCTGTCATGCCGCTCATATGAACCGGCATGAACCTCTGAGCCGAGGTCCATATGCCCATCTCTATACAGTGGTACCTTGTATAAAGGAATTAATTCGTTCCAAATGAAATTATGTTAAGCAAATTTTCCTTTATACAAATTTCCCATAGGAATGTATTGAAAACAGGGTGATCCCATTTTTATGTTGTACGGATTTTCCCCATAGGCAATTATGTTAAGCAAATTTCCCCTATCTCCAGAATTTTTTATGTTGTACAAATTTTATGTTATACAAGCTGTTTGTTATACAAGGGTCCACTGTATTAGACTTTTTTCCACATAAACTCGACTAAGAAGTGATCCAGAATGTCTTCCATTTGCTCAACATCTGCATGAGTTCCTAATTATAGAGTTGCATCACTCTCCCTAGAAGAAGTGTGCCCTCCACTGGTTGAAGTTCGTTTACTTTGGACTGTATACAAGGCCACCTGTCGGCTAGAGCAGATCTGTGTAACAATTGCTTTCCTTCAAGGACTCATAAACCTGAGTGCCTTCAGTCCTAGCAGCATGTTTGTACTTTGGTGTCATCTCCCTCTTTCTCTCTCTCATTCTCCCTTTCCCTCCCTCCCCTTCATTCTTCTCCTATTTCCTTGGTTTCATCTTTGTCCATTTTTGTTTTGCACCCAGGTTAAGACCGAAATCAGCGTAGAAAGCAAGCATCAGACGCTCCAGGGACTGGCTTTTCCTCTGCAGCCAGAGGCACAGCAGGCCATCCAGTTACTAAAGCAGAAGAGAATCAATTACATCCAGCTGGTAGGGAACTTTCTTTCTTTCTTTCTTTCTTTCTTTCTTTCTTTCTTTCTTTCTT
>JAHTLZ010000015.1:44560335-44584857 GCA_023846285.1 Phrynocephalus versicolor | reverse complement strand
CTTTCTTTCTTTCTTTCTTTCTTTCTTTCTTTCTTTCTTTCTTTCTTCCTTCCTTTCTCTCTCTCTCTCTCTCTCTCTTTCTTGTTCTCTCTTTATCCCTCCCTCCCTCCCTCCCTCCCTCTGTTCTTCCTTTGTCTCCTGCCTTTCAGCAGAAATCCTGTTTGTGTGTGGTTCCCTTCTTTGCCTCCCTGCCCTTTATCCCAATCCAAATGTCAAGCTGAAGTGTGTGCCTTTTTTTTTTTTTTTTTTGCTCTTGTTGAAACAGAAGCTGGACCTCGAACGGGAGACCATCGATTTGGTCCACACAAAAGCCACGGAGATAGGCGAACTTTCTAAAAGAATTCCTCAAGATTCAGCCCGTTATCACTTCTTTCTCTACAAGCATTCTCATGAGGGAGATTACCTAGAGTCAGTTGGTAAGCTCTGAGCCAATCTACAGCCTTGTTGCCTTTAACAAAGAAAGAAAGAAGACCCGATCATTTCTCTCGTCTTCGCGAATATGTTGAGTGTGTCCATGTCCCTGTGGGAGAACTTACTCTCTGAGTGTATCATAGGGTTTTTGCCTCCACTGGTTCTCTTATCCCTGACTGTGGGAATCACAGGAATATATCTAAATTCCTTTAGCACTTACTCATATTTGCACACGCAGTTCCACAAATGCCACAAAACCTTCACCACCTTTACTGTGGATGGAGAATCTGACATGCTGTTCAATTTTGGGTTGTGGGATTCCATGCGCTGTGACCCCAAAAAGCAAACATTTGCCCTCTATGGTTTTTGCTGTGGCTTTCAAACCATTTCCTGAAGATTCTGGGATATAAGAATGGGAGCATTTTGGGTTTACATGATGGTGATGGTGGGGAATTAATTACAAACAGTTCCGCAGTTCCCACAGTTTCCTTCTTACATGCATGCCAATCACCTTCAGTAGACTTGTGGAATCAATCTTCCCAGGGCTGAGGAATGAGTGACCCTCCTCCCTTCTCTTCCCTGCAGTGTTCATCTACTCCATGCCTGGTTACAAATGTAGCATCAAGGAGCGCATGTTGTACTCCAGCTGCAAGAGCCGACTGCTCGACACCGTGGAACAAGATTTCTGCCTAGAGATTGCAAAGAAGGTGCGTCTTGTTCCGTGAGTTTAGTCAGCCAATTTTTTCACTTGCCTAGCCCCCCAAGTGACTCGGGAGCTCCAGTTTTGGTTTCATAGCCCTGTAGTAGAAATTTTTAGAGCAAAACTAGGTGTTGGGGAGTGCACTTTATACGAATGTGAAATTGCTGCTTCTAGAGACTTGTATGAGCAGCAGTTCTCCTTTTGTGGCTGGACACTAGGGGATCAAGGGATGGAAGAGGGCCAGAGGCTTATAAAAATGTATAAGCCATGTGTGTCCTACAGGTTGCATTTTGCCCATCCATGTTCTACTAAGGTATAGTAATACCTTGGTTTATGAGCATAATCCATTCCAAAAACATGCTTGTAAACCAAAGCACTCGTATATCAAAGCAAATTTCCCCATAAGAAATAATGGAAACTCAGATTATTCGATCTGGGGACCCATAGACCACATTGTGCAGATACATTGTGTGTGTGTGTGTGTGTGTGTGTGTGTGTGTGTGTGTGTGTGTGAGAGAGAGAGAGAGAGAGAGAGAGTGAGAGAGAGAGTGAGAGAGAGAGAGATCTGATCGGAGGGAATACCCAGATGGTCTTGTCTTGCTGAAAACGTTAAGAAGCAAAACAAAACAAAAATATCTCAATTCCCCCCAAAGCTTGGTTCCTCCAAAAGTCTTGGTTGAGAACACTTTCAAGTGTTCAAACAAGAGCAAGGGAGCAGTCTTGAATCAGCTCATCTCTCATCAAAGTTAAAATGCCCATATCTTAGAGACAAATCAGGCTACTTGGTGGAAATGAAGGAGGGGCGGAGGAAGCAGGAGAGCAGCGTTTTGCGGGTGGAAAGAGTGGGGCAGGAGGCGCCTGCCTCTGTTGAGCGTTCCCTGTCCCAAACTGAGGAGTGCTTTCCCTCTTTCCTCCCTCCCAGATCGAAATCGACGATGGTGCCGAGCTGACGGCCGAGTTCCTGTACGAGGAGGTCCACCCCAAGCAGCAGGCCTTCAAGCAGGCCTTTGCCAAGCCCAAGGGCCCCGTGGGGAAAAGAGGACAGAAGCGGCTGATCAAAGGCCCAGGCGAGAACGGGGAGGACAGCTAAGCCCCCCCCCAGCAGGACAGGAGGGGAACGGGTCTGGCAAAGGGGCTGCGGAAGTCTGCCAGCCAGCCCCCCCTCCCCACACCAAAAGGGAGGCTCCAACCCCATCCCCCTCTCTGCATCTGAGCCTGCCCACTGGACTCCAGAGCCTTTTTTCCCCCCTCCCTCCACCACCTTCTTTCCAAGTCATGTCCGCCTAGTTTCATTTGGGGGGGGAGGGTAGGAATCTGGGGGAAGGGGAATGCAGGAGCGGAGAGGAAGAGGGAGACCTATGGGTGTTGTTTCCTCTTCCCTTTTGCTCTGTTGTCGTGTAAATCCTGGGGGAGGGGGGGTCTCATATTTTGTTCTGACTTGGAAGGACTCTTTAAACAGACGTTCCTGCTCTTGCTTCATTGTTGTGACCTGGTTTACTCGGTATCTGCACCACTCAAAATGATGCTGTTCATTGTTTGTGGGTGTTTCTTACAAAAGGAGCAGATTTCCCCCCTGGGATTGTCCCACACTTGTTATCTTTTCTCTTTAGGGGTGTGTGTGTGTGCATGTGTGTGTGTGTGCTGTTACTGCACTGCACAGACACATGCCCATCTTTGACATTTCTCAACTATCAATTTCATTCATTGGCTTATTGGCTGGTCCTTCTCTACTATTGGTTGCTTCAGGAGTGTGCTCCAGGGAGGAATGTAAGAGTAAGGTCTCTCCTCTCTGCGCCTTTTGTTGTTGTCGTCGTTTATCTTGAGGAGGAGAGAGAGTTTCAGTCTGTGGACTTGACGTGGAAAGTGCTCGAGGTGAACAGGAGATTTATCAAAGGGCAGAGAGGGACTTGATGTGGAGGAAGAAACGGAACTCGCCTCCCGGCAGCTTCAAAGAATGCCTGAGAGCTCTTCTCACCTCTTCCATCACCCCCCCACCCCCTTGACATCCTGTTCCAGCCCTTACCTTGTCTGTGTCACCAACGAACTGGGGTGAGGGGTGGGGAGTTGGATTTGCTTCAAAAGAGTCCTGCTGCTGTCGCCCTTGTTGCTTGTATGAAACTATCCATCAGAGGCAGGTCAGCGAATTCTAACATTCTTGCTGCGTTTTGATGGGACACTGCCTTACACAGCATCTGCCTATGAACACAAGGCCATTAGAAACAAAGAATACCGTTTTCTTTTGGGCAGCTGTCCTGTTTCCATAGTTCCAAGGTTTTTTTGTATCACCTACACACATGCACACACACACACACACACACACAGAGAGAGAGAGAGAGAGAGAGAGAGAGAGAGAGAGAGAGAGCCTGGTATGCTTCAGTTGGCATTACCATGTCCTACACTAGCATCTGGTCCTATGCTGCATCAACACACAGTGGTTTTTGTTCCGGTTTACTGTGAAAAGCAGGGTCCTTCCTCACCAGCCTGTTCTGAAATTAGAGGGTTCCAAAAGGTGCCTCCAACTGGGATTTTCCTAAAGCCATCCAACACCTTGGCCCACTGGAGGGCGTTTGTTCGCCTATTTGCCCTCTTCCTGGATCTCACTATGCTGGTGCTATGCTCCATCCCACCTGCAGGTTCCGATGCAAAGCATGCGTGCATTGGAGCCATGCAGTCATCCTTTGCCAAGCCAGAGGAACAGTGGCACTTTCACAGGCCGCTGAACACTGATTGGGTTGTGTTCTTTGTGGAATGTACTTTGCCCACAGGGGCTGCTCATTCCCTGTGATAGACGTTGTTTATGAAGAGTTTTGTTGCAGATCCATGTCAACCCAGTGAAAAGGTTGGCCAAATAGCGCAAAGTGGCAGCCGCAGAGGTCTGTGGTAGAAGGGGACCTGAATAGCCAGGGAGGGTGAGAGAAGTCTTGTCGATCTATCGTGAAGACAAGAGGAGAACTAGATACTGACGCAACACACACAAAACTCCAGGCACGAATGTGTCCCGAACTAGGGACGTCAAACATTGTAGTAGATGCGTTCATTCCATAATGGTTAAATTTGATGTGCTTGACTAAAAATTGCCTTCTGACCACTAGGCAGCTTTTTAGTGGTCTCTTTTGTATCTCATTCAAAAACAAAAAAAGCTTCAAGATGGTTAGCTTTTTAATTTTTACAAAGCCAAGTATATGATGTGAACTTGATGGCTTTCAGATTTGTGTTTTTGTCACTATTCCTCCTCCATTAAAAGAAAAAAAAACCTGTGCTCTGCATAAACCTGTGAAGCACCCAGATGTCTTAAGCAGCAAAGAAAGAATGTCGTAAGTCATAACAATTGGAAAGAGCCTGATTTGGGTTTAGCTCATTCCTTCTCACACTGGGAATACAAAGGACTTGGTACCCAATTCAAGAAAGGAAGGGCAGGGGTTTTTTCCCCCAGATTCAAAGCACCCTGGCCTAGAGAGCTATTCAATTCAAACTGACATTTCAAAGCAGAAAATCTAGTTATGAACTCTCTTTCAGTTATGTGAGGTTATGAGCTCAGCTGTTCTTGCCATCTTATCAGAAAGATCTGAAAGCAGGTGTTAATCTTACATTTAGATCTTCCTTCACACTATTGTAAAAATGGTCAGTTCTTGTTCCTATGATGATTAAAAAGACATTAATTATGGAAAAATGCCAGCCCTACCTAGCATTACAGTACAGCCCAAAAGAGCCAGGTTCAAATACACCTAGGGAATAATCTATTTTATAATATCTCCATTTTATTTTTTAAATTGTCAGAGTTGCATGTATTCTCAACAACCCCCAGTGGATTTCTGTCCTTATAGTATCTACCATCATTAAATTGGAACTCTCACATGTTCTGTGGGGGAAAGTCTGCCTTCTAAATTAGGTGGGCCTTACATGTGTAAATACTCTAATCCTTTCATGCGTCACGTGCTGCTGGCTACTGCCACCCACTGAGGGCATTTCAAAGCCTCTGTGAGATTGAGTAAGGCAGGTTTTGTATGTGATTTGTTTTTTGCTCTGCGGGAGGTTCTGCACCTTGCTTTGAGATGAATGCATATTAATTAATGCCTCTGTCACGCCATTCCCCTGGGTATGCGCAAAAGTCTGCCTTTGTGTACCACAGCCCTATGAGATGGGACGCCAGAGAAGCATTCTCACACTGAAGCTGGGCAATGGAGATCGTTATGGCCCAGAAGTCATGTATCTTTAGGATCCCCCTTGGACAGGCAAAGATAAAGTCAGTGTGCTCTGCTATTTCATTGTATGTTTGTCTGGGCTGGCCAATGTTGGTCTGTCCTCTGATCCCACAGCATGTAGAGTTGGCCCATGTAAATTAATCCACAACCCATCCCATGGGAGTTGGGTGAACAGAGCATCCAAGTCCTAGCTTTCTTTTAACTAACGTTTTATTTTCTGTTCTGATTGCTTTGAATCAATTATTTTGCTGTAGGAAAGCAGGACAATTACTGTGTATTTGTGACGGCCAGATATGTACCTAAATACATGACCAGGTAAGGGTCTTATCAAGGCAGATTAGCTAGATTTCACAGATGGCTGGAACACCTTTAAGATGCAGGTCTTCCAGTCATCACAAGGGATCACAAGAAAGATCACCACAATCTGCAGCTCTGTAAATATCCTTTCCCCACACCCTCCATTCTTCCCCAATGCCTATTAAGGGTATACAACTGAAACTCACTTTCCTGCCTTTCAGCTGCTCTGGGCTGTCACCAGCATGGAATTTGCTAAATAATAGCAGTGTGCCACAAAACAAAAGAGGGATGATTCTCTTGAGTGTGGGGGAGATCCTGTGTGTCCAACTGGGTGCCTCCATGCATTTTTGCCAGTAGAACTCTTAAATTTTTGTTGATCAAAATTGGCTCCTGGCTAGCAAGCTTGCTTCATGCTTCCTCTGTCTAGGAGCCAAGCCACTGGCCAGAGGACCTGCTTTCTGGCCTTTTTCATAGTTTGAAAAATGGTGCATTAGGTCAGATTCGTTTCAGAACTAGCTAAACTGTAGGACGATTGCAGACCCATCCGTTGCACTTGTATTTGGAATATAGTTTGATCTGTATGATTTTCACAGAAGCCTCAAGCTGGAGTTCTAAGTCCACATGAAAGCTGTATGATTATAGCATAGAATCTTTAGAATATTGAGAGCCACAATGGAATATGCTTTCACTTCCTCAGAGGAAAGTGTGATGGGCATAGCACAGATGACAAAATTCTAGCAGTGGCAAATTCTGAACAGTTCTGTTCTAAAGACAGGTCTGATTGGCCACATGATGAAAAGGGTAAGTTCTTTGCTCTATCAGTGAGTTTAAATTGCCACAGCAAAAAGCGAGCCAGAAACTACCACTACCTTATCCACACTAATAATGCCCCAACTCTTACATGAGTGCCAGGTTTGAAGAGACTGGGAAATGCACATTCCTGATTGGGCTGGGTAACAATGTGGGTTTGGAGATAATGGGGGAGGCAGGGCACACTGTATTGAATGCTGTATTTTCTAAATAAAATGAAATAAAAATAAAGTATTTTTAAAGCACTCTGCTTTGCATCTTTCTTTAACTGACTGAGGCAGCGCTTGACTGCATTGACAGATGCCCCTAAGCATATCCAATCTCGCCTGATTTCAGAAGCTAAGCAGGGGCGGGCCTGGTTAGTACTTGGATGGGCAACCACCAGGGAATACCAGGTGCTGTAGGCGCCTGGAGTAGGAACTAGCAAGCCACTCCAGTATTCCAGTCAAGAAAACTTCATGGACATGGGGTCACAAAAAAGAGTCGGTCACGACTGTAACGATACCACACACACAACAATTCCCTGTGCAGAGACAGCAACCTCTTGGAGAACTAGTCACTTGTAACAATTATTGGGTGGAGTCTGGTAGATTCCAGTTTTGGGGTAATCCTTGCCAGGATTTTAAAAATATAAAGTAATTGAATGTGATTCACCTGATGGTTAATACGCTAGCATCATGGTACTCGGCGCAGTGGTTAAATGCCTGTACTGCAGATAAAACTGTGCTCACGGCCTGGAGTTCAATCCCAAGTAGCAGGCTCAAGGTTCACTCAGCCTTCCATCCTTCCGAGGTCGGTAAAATGAGTACCCAGCTTGCTGGGGGTGCAATGTGTAGCCTGCACACTGTAATTAAAAAATTGTAAACCGCCCAGAGACTACTTAAAGTGGTATGGGGCGGTATATAAGCAGAACACTTTGCTTTGCTTTTTGCTTTACTTGCCTAAAGTTAGAGGGCCTACATCTCTTCTGCAGGGTACAGAAGACAGTCAGGCTCCTGAAGCCTTTCTCTGCAGCTTGGTGCCCCAACACACCGAACTACCCAGGCATCTAATCCTTTGTAGGACTATTTGTTTTTGATTGCTTCTTTTCTGAGCTGTTAATAATTCAGCTATTCAGGAGAAAGCCCACTATGATCAGGTAGGTAGTCTGCTAAGAACTTACCACTCACAGGTAATGCCTCAGTAGTCGAAATGGGACCCCCGATAGAAGGCACTAGAGGTGATGCTGTGTGTAGCATGTTGTTTTTGGGCTTAACAGCATAATGGTTGCAAAAAACATAATAACTGATCATGTAATTACTTTTTACCTGTAATGAGTAACATATGCACATTATTATTTTTTCTCCTTAGAAAAACAGATTAAAGAACTAAAAAGCAACAGAAAAGTAGAGTAGTGTAAAATACATAAAAATTCTCTCTCACTCTCTCATGCATAACAATCACACTTGGCGGCCATGTAATGTGTTAACCGGTTGCTTTTGCAAAACAGTTGCTTTTGAAAAACAGTTGCACAAATCCTGAGGAGACCACTGACAGTGGAACGTGCTCAGGTACTACCAACTGCCAGCCTTTTCAGCAAATATTCCTAAATTCAGAACAGCTGAAAATCTGTGGGGGTGGGGGGATGATTCTGAAATACAGTATCTGGCTGTGAGATAGCGAACACTGCAGTAAGTACTATAAGCAGACGACAATTGCCACTGTTATGCTATTGATTGTCCACTAGGTTGAGAGATAATTAAATTTCATGTGCCGCCTTGAAAATGTGTTTCTGTCATGCATGGGCAGGCTAAACGAAGCTTCTGGAAGAGCCACTTAATGCAACTGCTGTTGATAAGTGGCAGAGCCTGAAGAATGGGCGGTTAAGTTGGGGATGGGGTGGCGTAGCTGGTGGGCATTTTAAGGCAGGATTGCAACATCTCACAGCCCATCACCCCAGTCTCATCCCTGCTCAGTTTATCGACCAGCTTCTGCATTCAGGGATGTAGCACTCGCTGTTGTTTCCAGCACAATAAGGCAAACGGAGGATTCAAGCCCTGTTTCTTGGTTGTCCCACTGCTCCTCAGACGACCACACAGATGCCTCTATAGTTGGTTGCATGCTTGAAGTCAAGAACACTTGGGTTGGTGAATGCTAATAGATTTTTGAGAAGAGGGCTTTGAATATATACAGTATATGGGGATATTATAATTCAGACTTCCTTAGGCTTAGTGAGAGATGGAACTTGAAGCTTCGATGACTTGTATCTTTCTCAGAGAAATCGTAGAGGTTGAGTAGTGGATAGATAGTGGGTAGTGGTGTAAATTAGGAGGGAGGTAGTCTCCTGTGCCTTAGCTAAAGGCTGTAACACATATAGTGGCATAAAAGTTCAGGTCTTGTAGTCAGTCAGAGCTGGCTTGCCTGTAAGACCTGGATTACATTATCATCCATGCCATTCTGAATTTGTCTCAATTTGCAACACAGAGAATAAATTGTAAATGTATACAGTGCTTGGGAGAGTTACTTTTGGGGACTACAGTTCTGAGAAACATATACAATATGATCTGATCTTCATCTACGTTAAGTATTTTGACAAATATAATGTGCCTAAAATAACTTAGTTTTCCCAGTGGCATTTTGAATGTTGAACGGTAGACATGGGCACGACTTGATGAAATTCTCGTTTCCGTTTCCGTTACTCGTTTCCGTTACGGAACGAAACGAAGAAAGACAATTACTCCGCCAGAACTCAAACTCGAACCGATAAACGACAAATTGGGTCTGATTTGTCATGTGGTCATTCCTGGCATCACGGCGATCCCGCAATGCCAAGCGGCACAGAAAAAAAGTTTTTAAAAGTTAAAAAAAACCCGATTCCCGGCCAAAAAGCAGGTGAAAATATGCCTGCCTGAGTGAGGGCTCAGGGCACCTACCAGAGGGGTGGTTGACCCCCCCTCTCCTGTCCTGGGCTGCTCTGGTGGTGGGGGAAATCCCAGTCGCTCGTCGCAGCACCGGACTCGCCGCCAGCCGCCGCAATTCAAGCGGCACAGAAAAAAAGTTTTAAACCCCCCGATTCCTGGCCCAAAAAGCAGGCGGAAATATGCCTGCCTGAGTGAGGGCACCTACCAGAGGAGGGGGGTGGTTTCTGGGGGGGGTCCCCGGCCTCCCCCCCTCTCCTGTCCTCCTGGGCTGCTCTCGTCTCGCCATGCCATGCGGTGCGGGCGGGGGATCGAAAATGGGGCGGCGACCGCAATTTTTTTTTGAAATCATGGTCCAAAAAACAAAAACACACAAGCCAACACAAGCACCACAGAAACATGCGGAAATTGCTATTTTAAAACTGCCAGAATTTTTACAGTAGCAGTGGGTTTTTCTGTGCCATTTGTGTGCCATGCTGCAAACCATGCCCGTCGAGGCCTGCTGATGCAGGGAAGGCACCCCAAAAAGACGGGTGCCTCTGCCAGTCTGCTCTGCTGTGTCTGCAAATGGTATGCATATCCATATGGTTATGCATGCCATTTTGTAGTGGGCCAGAAGAGGCACCCACCCCAGAGAGGTGCCTCCAGGAGCCCACTTCCCTTCATAGCGGGCCAAAGGAGGCACCCACCCCACAGAGGTGCCTCCAGGAGCCCGCTACCCCCCCAAACCAGTATAACAACAGACGAAAAAACGACAAACGAAACGACAATTTTTTGCGAAATTTCGCAAAAAACGGAAACAAGCCGAAACGGACCCGTCCCGAAAAACGATAACTCGAAAAAAAAATTTCTTGGTCGTGCCCATCTCTATTGAACGGTATTATTTTGGGTGCATTATATTTGTCAATACACTTGACTTAGAGGAAGATCAGATTACATTGTATGACACATTAATGCAGAACACCATGAAATTCCAAAAAGGTTCACATACTTTTTCTTGCAACTGTACCTGTTGCATATCTTTGAAAATGGGGGGGGGGCAGCCTCTCCATCCGACATCATTCCACTCAGAACGACAGGTGCCAGTGTGTACACAAAGGACGTGTAACTTATAAATTGACCTAAGTTGACATCTGGGCACAGAGCCTAGATCAGGTCACAATAGTAATCCAGCCAGCCTGCTCCATTATTATTTCCAATAAGTGGCTTGTATTGGTAAATGGAGATAGATGAATAAGGCATAGAAATCTCCCATCAAATGGAGGGGAAAATGCAGTTATGTAGGCAGCATAGTGTGTGTAAGAGCAGCCGAAGTGCTCTGAACTTACCAGAAGAGTAAGTAATCATTAACTTGTGACCACTTGGTGGGAGGTTTAGAGCCAATGGAATGGAATCACCCAGGCAGAGAACTAGCAGGCCCTGGCTTGCATCGCAGTCCAGGCAATGGAAGAAAGAGGCACTTTTGTGCCTGTTTGTGAAGCCTCTGGCTATACTCGGGATTATTGGTTTTCCCTTCCAGGCAGGCCCACAACAGCTGTTTGATAGGCAGACAGTAAACAGGTGTATTTGACCTCAGAATGGATGTATGGGGAAATGTTGCAGCTGCTGAATGTCTGCCTGTCAGGGCAGCCTGTAACACTTGGGAGGGAGCGCCCCGGCTTCTCGGTGGTCTTAAAGCATTTGTTAGGAGCCCTGTCTACAAGTGGGATGGCCAGAGCAGACAAGAAGATGCTGCTGCTTTCAGGGAGCACTTGAGCACTGAGAGGGGGGGGGGGGGGATTTTCAACATTTATAAGCAAAGATAGCAGGCTTTTGTTTTGAACCATAAGCCTAGGCTGCTGCAGCCTGATCCTCTGCAGAATGTCACTGGAAGTTAAGATATTCCATGCTTGGTCTCTTGGGGAGGGGGGGGTTATGGGTAATTATATGGCTACTGGGCCAGCCCTGCTTTCGGCAAAGTGAGGTAAGGGCCCTAGGAGGCCGGTGCTGAGGTGTAGGAAAAGTCAGAGGCAACTGCAGTCGTTTCCAAGATCTGTAGCCCCACATGTTACACACTCCGTCATTTCCCTTCCAGCACGGTATCGTCTAGGCCACACAGCCTGCCCGCATACCTTGCTGAGGACTGAAGTTCAAATATCAACACCATTCTGTAGAATGGGCATGGGGCAAGGCCCGCCCTACCATTAGGCAGTCAGGCAAGACATGTTAAGAGACAGGAAGCTGAAAGAATGTGTGTGTCATGTGACCAGCTTTCTAAACCCAACCCCCGCTCCAAGCTACCATACTCTCTTTAGGTGCAATACAATGGTCAGTTGCCAGTAATGATGTTAGATTCCTGAAATCCTACTTTATCAGTTTTAACATGGGACTGGGTGCCATCTTGGGGTTTTTTTTGCTTAGCAAAATACCATTGCTGGCCACATTAGTCAAATATTTTGTCTCTGAGAGAGTCTGGTTTCTTACCAAAACATACACCCAGCAATTTAGACTGGCTTTTTCGAATGCATAGGCTGCAATCCCTGAACCTGGAAATTCTAGGGCTCCGCAGAGGAGGGTACAAAGCATTTGCCTGCTTATCTCCTGGATGACTGATTCCAACGCCCTCTCAATCAGGATGACTAATTGCTGAATTATTCTAGGCAGGCTAACCACACATACCAGATCCTGCAAGAAATGTGCCTATGCTTCAGGTTCTATCAGTGTCATCTTGAGTTTCCTCAGAACTAAAACCGCCTACCCACTGTACTACTTAGATTCTATTTGCTCCAATAAAGTGGGATAGTAATCAAAACCCCTGGAGACAATACGTTTTGACATTAGTGGCGGTACAATCCTGCCACTGGTGACCTTTTGAAGAAGAACTGCTTGATTAAGAAACTGGATTTGTAAAATCTGGCCTCTTTTTGTACAGTGTAGACAGCTCAGAGCAGGAAAAAGGTGGTCTTCCACCAATCCTTTCTTTACTAGCCATCCCTTCCTCTGCCTGCAACAAGCAAGTCTCCAGGTGTGCTACACAGCAGGCTGGAAGCAAGGGGAGGAACAACTGGCTGAGGGAAGAAATACAGGCTTGTGGTGTGGGCCTGGTCTCTTTTCCTTGGAGGGAACTTACACTTCACATTTATTGGGTGTTATCCATAACTTACCTTCCTTGAACGTCAGGACCAAGTGTATTGTACTGATGGTGTCTCTTCATGGCCCCAGAGGATGCAACCCTAAGTATGGCTTAATTGAAAGCCAAATATTGCTGCCTTCAACACTTGGAGGAAGATGAGGCCTCGGAAATCAGTTTTCTACTATGCATGAAGGAAGGGGGCAGGATCCAAGTAGAAGAACTGATCTGTGTTGCTATTTGCCTTGGAACTTGAGAACCCTCTGCTTGTTTGAAAAGAGATGGGGGATTGGAGGTTACCCTGCATGCAGAAGCAGACAGGAGTGAGGAACTAGCAGATCTGGGTTTGAATTCCTGCAGAGCCATGGAAACTCTCAGGGGTGGAGGTGGAACTGGTAAAAATCACTCCCCAGATGTCTCAGTTACCTTGAAAGCCCTATTAAGGTCTCTAAAACTTGGATCCAATCTGATGGCCCACATCACAGGGAGAGGGAAAGGCAGGTGTTTGAGGAGTTAGTTGCAAGGTTGGTGTAGAATATTGTTGTGTTTGGCTTTAGAGGAACAAAGTACCAGCCCAATGCATATCACATGAAAAATATTTAATTAAAAATGTTTTTGTTATCTCCCCTCCTCCTGGTAAGAGAGGTAGCTTGACATGCATGCACACACACACGCACACACACACTACAACCATACAGCACCAGTCACATTCTGAAGACACCCAACTGGTTCAAGTAGGAAATGCTTCCTTTGCATATAAATAGTCTGCTTAAATACAGTTACAATGGTGTAAAAGGTGATTGCATTGCTACTCAACTGTCATAAATACAAGGTCCTGGCTGAATAAATGTTGTTTTTTAAAAAAATAGAAAACAAATGTTCTGGTCACATTTTGAGGGAAATGTGCGCTGCTCCATATTCAATCTGTCTCTGTGCTGGTGAAGAAAGAGTTACAAAACTTAAAGGAAACCTTTTGAGCATTGGAAGAAGAGAGTCCTGCATAGGTTATGAGTGCTGCTGGGGGAAATCCACATGTCCTAACATTTTCCAGTGCAACATGACAAGAGGAGAACATCGCATAAAGCCTGTGGGACTCACAGGACATTTAACAACACTGTCTTGTCACCAAACACCACACTTGTATTGATTTTCCCTTCTCTCCACCATTGTAGAGGGATGTGGGATTCACTTCACACCACGGGCTTCACAAAAATTCAAATGCACCCTAACGGATCCCAAACGGTTCATAAATACCCAGCCCACAGCACAGGAAGAAATATCCCAGGGATGTACCAGCCCTGGGTCTGCAACGTCAAAGCGTGCCCCTGTGACTGGCAGCTTTCTCCATCCCAGCCCTGATAGCAGTGACAGGTGAACTCCTTCCTCATCTGCTCCTTCTGCTGACTGCTCAGGGCCCCTTTCACCGAGACCTGGGTTTGATTGCCATATGTGCTGGTTTGGATCTGGAAGGATTCAGTGCTGAGGTGTAAATAGGTGTCTGAGTCCATCCTTCGGCGGATGCAGCGGCCATGGTTGTTGCAGATGGTTCGGCTACAAAGTTTGGTCGCTGTGGTCACATTGACAATGTAAGGGCCTAAAGTGTTGCTCAAGTAATTCTGAACCTTCAAGCAGTTGTTCTGTGAGGGGAGAAAATACCTAAATTAAAAGAGTCAACAGGAAGGCGCATTTCAATGAAAATCTTGTTTGCTGTTATACTGTATGTCTGTGAAGATTCTCAGTCATCCAGGTGAGTTTATCTGGAGTTGAGCTATGGCAGCTGGACTGATGAAGCTGTTTGGATGGGCAACGAACCATTTCAATCTCAAGAAAAAGAAGTCCAGTTGCCATGACTCAGCTTCCAGGTTATACTGTATATGCCCATAAATACATCTTTGTAAATAACAGGATCTTTAAATCAAAGCGGTTTAGACATTAATGGCTGCGTGTTGCATTTTGAGGGGGCAGCAAATTTTCACTGTTATACAGGCTGTATACTCACTGCTTTACAATGTAGCCAAGTGTCATTTCTTCAGTGTTGTCACATAAAAGATATACTAAAATATTTACGACATGTGGTTAATATTTACTCACAAGGGTTAAACAAATCAAGATATTTAACAGATTGTTTAAAAGGACCTGCATCTGAGCTTTTTTGTCCTGCTTCTTGACCTGTAGGCAATCATGATGACCTCTCTCCACTAGTCAGCGTTAGAAGCTTAGAGCCAATTCACACTCTTAATGACCAGTGGCTATGCTGGATAAGGTATTCTGGAAGCTAGACAATTTTTTTTATTTTTAATACGGTTTTTTTTTTTTTGAAGAAAACAATTGACAAAGTTTATGAATATTTCTCAGTAGCCTACAAGGGCACAACTGGCTTGCAAACACGTCACCTTAAGAAGAACCAAGAGACCCAAAGGTTTCCCTCATCCTACGTTTCCTTCCATCCTGTGTGTGGACTGAGTTGCTGTTTTTCCTTCTCATCCAAACAAATGTTAAATCTTGTACAATTCCTCGGCAATAAAATATGTCTCAAAATTGACCATCTTAAGTATCAGTCCTCCATTTTCTGTTGTGTGATATCTTCATGTGTTTATTCCCCCCCCCCCCCCGTTAATATTCTTAAAGGAACCACCTCCATTTTATCTCTTTGCTGGTTGAAGTCATACATGACCATGTGAGTCAGCAAGAGGAAATAAGCAAAGCAATTTCCAGGTCTCCAGCTCAGTTACCTGGTTGCGGGAATAATCTGCATCCCCCCAAAGGACGATGCCGTGAGCTCCCATGGCTGCAGCCTGCCCAATGGTGTACACCAAATCCATCTAGAAGAAGAACAAGAGGCCAGCATGAATCTGCAGTCATATCGTAGCTGCCAAGTCATTTCTAATGGGACAGTTTATAAATACATGCATAGACACAGGCATCTGATTTATTTTGTGACTTTTCCCCCAAACTGGATCATAATGAAAATTTTAACAGTACAGGTACATTTTATGGAGACAGTCCAATTAAATATACAAGGACACACACACACACACTCACAATGGGTAAACAAATCAAGATATTCAACAGATTGTTTAAAGCAGTGGTTCTCAACCTGTGGGTCCCCAGATGTTCCCGGGCTGCAACTCCCGCAAATCCTTTCTTAGCACAGCGAGTGGTGGAGGCTTCTGGGAGTTGCAGTCCAGGAACATCTGGGGACCCACAGGTTGAGAACCACTGGTTTAAAGGACCTGCATCTGAGCTTTTTTGTCCTATTTCTTGACCTGTAGGCAATCATGATGACCTCTCTCCACTAGTGAGCGTTAGAAGCTTAGAGCCAATTCACACTCTTAATGACCAGTGGCTATGCTGGATAAGGTATTCTGGAAGCTAGACAAAAAGTAACTTTTCCCAAGATGTGGGCCTGGCCTGCATGAGACAGCCTCCTGTGTTCCGCCAATGCATTCCCTGTGTTTGTTGCTTATACTGATTATCTTGAAAATAAAGACTTCTGAGTAAGGGGGAAATCGATTCTACATACTGTATTTGGCACAGTAAGGATGGCTTGTAGGCGATCCCCCCCTCTTTTTCAGTAAATAATTAGGACTTCTAGAAATCTAACAGTAGACATGTAGGCAAGAACATTGCTGCCATTTGACACTGAGCATACTGCTGAGAAAAAATGTGCATACACATGCAGGGATTAACCCATGTTCCTCAATCAATTATTTTATTGCTCAAAAATAAATTGGATCAGTTTCAGGTCTGCAACAAAAAGGCTTTTTCATGTAAACCACAGAAAGGCTCAATCCTAAACTGAAATGAAAAAGCATGTGTGTTTGCACGTGGACTCACTCATTCTTCTAGAAACCATTTTAATGGCTAAATCGTATAGCGTCATGGGGGGAAATGATTCCTAACTGATCTCTAATCCTGCTATAGGGCTCAGAGCTGGCTGCTATTTGCTCATGGAAGCGAGCTTATACTCCACATAATCCAAGTAAAAGAAAACCACTTTGAACATGGGTTGTAAAGTGGTTTGAAATTTGAGGGCAGATATTAAGTGTTCAATGCTAGCTGCATAGTTGTCAGATACAACTGCATAAGGTTGAGTAGTGATGCTTACAGGAAGCTGATAAAGAAACATTTTTAAGGCAAGTTAGAAGCAAAATACCACCTTATAATCATTTCAGATGGACCTTTATTAAGAAGTTTTGAAAAAGATATTTGTCTATAAATACTAGCCAAAATCTTTTTTTAGTAGCTATGCTAACAAAAGGAAATCAACGTAAGTGGCAGTAGGAAATGTCTGGTAATTAACAAGTCTCTGCTTGAATCCCTGATCATGAGCCAATGAATGGCACATGATCTTGAAAGAGCCAACTTGATGCTGCCCATTGCACCAGCCTAGCTAGTGCATTTTGACCAATAGGTGTTGATCCAAACAAAACTGAATACTCCCTTTACCGCTTGGCAATCCTTACTCGATGGCAGCGCAGTACTGGCCTTCCATTGTCAGTTTAATTAACCATATTCTTCAAGAGCCACGAGGCTTGTATTCCTTAGAAAGGTCAGCAGCAAGTCCACTATACATAAAACATGGGCTATACTGAATATGTGCAGCCCCTCTTCTGATGATGTTGGATTCCCAACCCAAATCTGTTCCAGGCAGCATGAGCAGTTATTGGCAATAATGGAACTATTGGCTGAATTGCTGTTGCATAGTTATTACCCATTTAATTAGTAGGGAACTTGATAAGTCAGCCCATTTGTACCAATGGAACTCATGGAGGAGGTGAGTCACCAAATCCCCACTGATTGGATGGGTCTGCTCTAGTGTGACTTGCTATGCAAAGGAACAGGATTTCCATCAATATGCAACCATATCTGGAAGGCAATGGTTTCCCCATCAAACTGTTCTAGCTATAAAGTGGAAGAAGGAAGATGATACTTCACCTGGGTCAGTTCTTTAAGTGTGTAGGTGTAGAATGGCCTGGCATACACAAAGACAGGTAAAGAATGCTGGAGAGATGGTAACTCAGCCACTCTCAGGGCTTCGCCCACTTTGGCCCACACAAACTTCTTCCCCTGGCGGGAAGTCCTTAGCACCTCCTCCAGGTAGATGGAAGGGTAGAGGGCCTGGCTGTTCTCCCAAAGCCAGATCAGCTCGTCATTGCGCTGCACCTCCAGTGGGGGGCAGTGCCCCGTGAAATTCTCGAAGTCATCCAAGTAGTGGTAGTTGTAGCATTCTGGGTAAAGGTAGTAACCCCACCAGCCGTTGGGACGGAGGGATTGAGCTACTCGGAGAGTGTCCAACATGAATTTCTCGGCAGCGGTCTCAAATTCCCATTTGGCCTGCGTTTCTGCCTGGTAGTCCGATAAATGGGGGTTCCTTTCCCTCACAAGGTGGAGGGACATGTTCCTGTAGACATTTTTCTTATCCCAGTTCCGTATCCACTGAGGTCTCCAGTTCTCCCAGTCAATCACAGAAAGGCCTGCAAAGGAGTCTGAGGGCATGGCCGCACCGATGTCATCTTTCATTTTGTCCAAGTGTTTGGTCAAGCTGGCATTCTGAGGGCAGCCACCAAAAACAGCAGTGGGCGGGACTGTTGTGTTCAAATAATGTGGGTACATGCCCAACTGGTCATAGTAGAAGATGGTGATGTTCCCTCCTACAAAGGCTTCCTGGGAGTTCACGAGGATGCCATAGGACTCCAAGTTGAGTGGGACCTCATAGGCTGCTGAGCATCGAGCCGTTGGTGCATTCCAGGCCACTAGGAAAGGGCTTCCTTTCACGATGGGGGACAGGGATGGTTTCAGATTATGGGTGGCTGCCTGTAGGTCAGGGAACAAGAGCAGCAGCAGCAGCAGCAAGAAGATCTGATGAATGAAGGTCTTGTCTGGCATCAAGTGTGGTAAAGTCTGCTCTGGGGGCCCCATCAAATACAAGGTTTGCGCATTGTGTGAAATACTGCAGGAGGACAGGAGAGACAATCCATTGAATGAGATGTTATCATATCACCATTTATTTTTAGATTAATTATCCCACTCTTCCGTTTCAGCCATTTATTTGTTGCCTGTTTGTTATCTTAACATCCTCTCAGTTCTGCCAGTGTGGCTCCTCTCTCTCTCTCTCTGCTTCACCATCATGGTAAGCCTGTGAGGTAGGTCAGGCTGTGAGGAAATGGCTGGCCATCCATTTCCTGGCTCACCAAGGACCAGCACTTGGTTCTCCCAAGTCTCAGGCAGCCAGTGCTCTGCCTATAAGCAAATACTGGTTCACAGCCATTTTCATCCAACAGCAGCTTGGTTTCTCTTCAGGATGTCTCCCTGACCCCTAAAATCTCTTGTGTGTTTCAGGATGCAACAGCATCAAGCACTGTGAACCCCTCGGTTCTCCCCTTGACATTTAGCCCTCACTTTCCCTAGTTCTGGGTCAGGGGCAGCAAAGAGGAATTGACAACTCTCACAGATTGCTTTCAAGGGTCTTCCTTCTTTCCGTTCAGGTCAGTTTCAGTGGCTCTCTTTGCTAATTGCCACTGCTTTCCAGAGGTTACTTCCTAAGTCCCAAGCAAATATCCTGAGTAATTCAATTTGCAGTACACATGAACGGGGCGGTGCTGGGGTCATGACACTGCCTGCAGGGCGATTTATTAAGGGGCGACTGGCAGCCTGGCTTTGCTATGTCTAGCTTACCACTGGCCTTAACTGTTTATAATTTAATCTCTGACATAGTTTAATTCCTCTTAAAAAAGAAAAAAAGTTAGCATTTTGGATTCATAACCATTACCGAGGCGAGTTCTGAATTAATAGCCCCAGAGACTGTAGTTGCTATTAAGACAGTGAAAAATGATATCTAGAATTTCAGGATGTTCCCTCTTACTCCCCTACTCTTAGCGTTGCGAGCATCTTTTTCTCCTCTTCTAATGCTCTCCAGCTTAGCTGGGCCAATTCCACTGGGAGCTAAGCAGTTGCATTATGATTAACCTCATTCTGCATAGGCCACAGAACAGACATCTGATGATTATAGCCTTCAATCATTGCTGACCTGTATTAAACTTCCTATTTCCCCGAAGGCAGAGCACTTCTTAGTCAAAGGCATCATCCACTCCTGTCTGGAGCTCTCAGGAAACCTCCAATAACGCGATGCAGCATAAGTAACCTCAACGGCAGAAAGATCTTATCATTTGGTTTCCATGCACCTTGATTCAAGCTGATACATCCTGCTCCCGGATAAAAAGAGGCACACAACCCCTTTCAGCCTTTTTAGTGTATATATAGACTCCCATCCCCAATGGCTCTGTTCAAGAAAGGACCTGCTGATGACCAGCCTTGCAGAGATGACAAGTAAGGATTCAAATGGACACCCAAGTCCAGCAGCTCCTTAACTAGGGCAAAAAGGATCTCCTATAGTCAGCAGTCTACCCAGAGACCTTTCTGCCCTTCTCACTTTCTGCATAAACCTCACAGGCATCCAGCATCTCCCTTCAATGTCCTCTGGAGCCTGCAATGACCACTACCGCACTTCCTCCCGTGGTCAGGTGGTCGCTAGAGCGGTTCGGCAGTCCGCACTTTAGCGGTTGCTTAGCAATCGGCTTCCCCGTTCGCACTTTGCTGAAACGCTTTAAACTACGACAGGGAAACGGCAGAAACCGAGGGGGGGGGGACACCGAAAAAAGGTGGCGTAGTATGTCCGCAAATACAACCAAATCGCTTTAAAAGGGAGTGCAGGAACCGATTTTAAAAAACACCACCCCCAGTGGTCGTTGCAAGAAAAACTGGCACAGCAGTCACAAATGGGCGTGGCCAAGGGGTTTCTTCAGAAAAAGCAATTTGAAAAGCGGACAGTGATTTTTAAGGCGATTTGTCTTTAAGGAAAAGGCGTTTCAAATCTAAAGTGCGGTAGTGGTCTTTAAAATGAAATCAACCAAAACAATAGGCTCACCAGAATTTCCTCACGGTCATGGTATTAACCTGTAGCCTGCTGTAGCGGAAAAAAAAACCAGGAAAGAATCTTGTGGAGCCTTGAGGACTGCTGCGTTTTACTCAACTTAAGGTTTTCTGGTCTGCATGCCACCTTTTCAGATGCACTTGGACATGGCACTGGAGTGCCACGTAAAATTCTGTGCCGCCTTTGTTGAAGAGGAGAAGCGTCATTTTCATCAGCCCACCAAAGAAGTAGATTGGTCCTCCCCCCACCCCCATTACCACTTACACTCTAAAGCAGAAATTGTTCTATCAGATTCAGAAGCTAAGCTTCAGAAGCACTAACGAGACCTTAAGGGAAGACGAAATGGAGATCCGTCTGCTGAGCTAATATTTCCTCTCCCAGAACCTTAGCAGTCAATACAGGAGATTGTGCGGAAAGAAGTAGCTCCCAAAAGAAACATGTCTTTTCCTTCATCCGGAACATGTAAGAAAAGTGCAACAATTCAGTGCAAATGTGCATTTAACTGGTTCATGAAGCTGAACTTGTGCCAATGAATACAAATCGGAGGGGGGGAGAGAGAAAATTCCTACTAAATATTAGGAAGAACACCCTGATGGTATGAGCTACATTACAAAGCAAAGCAAAGCAAAGTGTTCTGCTTATATACCGCCCCATACCATTTCAAGTAGTCTCTGGACGGTTTACAGTTTAATAACAGTGTGCAGGCTACACATTGCCCCCTCCCACAGCAAGCTGGGTGCTCATTTTACCGACCTCGGAAGGATGGAAGGCAGAGTCAACCATGAGCCAGCTACCTGGGATCGAACCCCAGGTCATGAGCACAGTTTTACCTGCGGTACAGTGGGATGGACTGTCTCAGAAGGTGACGGACTGACCTTCCTCAGAGATTTCAAACTGAGGTAGTTTAACCTATGCACTGGCACAACTATGTTACCCTGGGGACCCATTCCAACCCTACAGTTCTATTGTTCCAACTCAACCTTCTGTGGTTCCCTTGTGTGGTGGTAGTGGATCCAGGGACCGATTGGGATTCAGGAGACCTGGCTTCAGAACTTCACTTGGTCAGGGAAATTCAGGTTGTGTGGAACTGGTAAAATCATCTCTTTTCCTGGAAAGCCGTGTTAGAATTGTTCATTCCAACCTGGTAACACATCTCTCTCTCTCTCTCTCTCTCTCTCTCTCACACACACACACACACACACACACACACATACATACTCTCTCGCTCTCCCTCTCCCTCTCTCTCTCTCTCTCTCTCTTCTTCAGCTTCAGGGACCTGTTTGTTGTGAGAATCATTCTAAACAGTAAATATGGGTAAATGTGTAGCAGATTTTTTTCTCTTTATAAGAGTATTGAGCAAATATCCCTTGAAATTTACCAGCTGGTTTCCTGTGCTCACAATTTTATTGTATATGATTCATACCCGACGGATTCCTTTTCCTAATAATAATAATAGTTCAGTCAATTTAATGACAGGGCTTTCTGCTTTTAGGTGCCCAAAGCCCTTTGTGGTAATCCGCAGCACATATAAATTAGAAGCCGCTGGCATGACTGCCCCCATTTTGCGGACTAAAGATCAAGACTGACGGAAAGGCTGACTCAAGACCTTCTGCTCCAAATTCATGCTCTTAAGACTGCAGACATCGGATTGGTTACGTTTCTGTTGCTTATTCAAAGGACACCTGACTGCTCTGTGGCACAGAGGCCAAACAAGATGCCAGTCCAAAGGGCAGAGGGTATGGATGCACGTCCTGAACGAGAAATGGGGTGAGCGGTTCAAAGTTACTTTTTTGGGCTCCAGCTCCAAGAATTTCTGAAACAACAAGGACAGTTAACGCAGGTGGTTTTTACCATTATTTTGAATTTTGTTGTCTTTTACTACCACTCTCGGGTTACAGAGGTTCTGGGAGTTAAATCAGAAAATCAGTCCCAGAAAATATTTTCAAAACAACATTAAGGCACCAGTCCTTCAAACCAGATGCATTTCAATATGCATTTTTCCTTAAAGAATGGAAAGAAGGAAGGAAAGAAATATGAATTTAGGATCTCACCCTTAGTTCTCACACTTCGTGTTGCACTTAGATATGTAAGCACTTTTTTCACTCCAAATAATACATTCCCTTAAGGGTGGGGATGATTATCTCTGAAGGAACGGATTCTGTAGCATTCATTTATTTTAAAAAAGGGCATGTATGATTAATGGGGACATAATCAGCTTTGGGGTAACAGTATTTTTTTCATGTGTATTTCATTCCTGAAAGAAAGCCTTTTATGCTCCTACTCCTCTTTCAACTCCTCCTCCTCCTCTTCTCCTTTCTCCTCCTCCTCCTCTCCTGAAGCTCACCATGCCTGTACAGTTTCTGGAGCTGCCTCTCTAAATACTGATGCCAGGAAGCATCCAAACCTGTCCAATACATTCATTGTCCTTCTTGCATGCCTTTCCCCATTTATTTTACCTTAAATGATTGGCTGCAAAATCTAGTCTTGGTTTTCCATTGCATGGCCAAAATTACTCTAGCTTTCTGCATTTTATGAGTTTTATGACTTCTACTTTTTAAAATCCGTTTACTTTAATACCTCTCCACTGAGCAACCTCTCAATCTAGGAATTTTTTTAGCATCCTCTGATCACACCACACCTCAAAGGCTTCTATCTTTTTTAGAACAGTTGCTTCTGTTACAAGTTCATGATGCCATGTCATACTGTAGAACTGAGAATGCGTAGCATCACGCAGTGCACACACATTTTCGTTGCATGATATGTTCTTCATCCCGAATAAGTTGCTCCAGTGCAATTCTGCTCATTCTCCAAGTCAAATTCCAGTTGCAGATGACAGAATTGTTGCCTGGTGTTGTATTATAAAATTACTCTTTTATAGCATGTGCACAGGGGGCTGTGCAACATTTGCAAAGCGTGGAATGGGCAGAACAGTTTGGAGTGACGTCTCCCACGTACCACGAGCACAGTGGCAAACAAGGCTATCGTTGACTCTTACTTCCAAGTAGAGATGGGCACGACTAGGGAAAATGATGTTTTCGAGTTGTCGTGTGTCGGAGGCAGCCCATGTCGGCTCGTTTCCGTTTTTCGCAAAAAACCGCAAAAATTAGTCGGTTCGTTTTTTCGTTTTCGTTATACTGGTTTTTTTGGGGGGTAGCGGGCTCCTGGAGGCACCTCTGTGGGGTGGGTGCCTCCTCTGGCCCGCTATAAAGGGAAAGTGGGCTCCTGGAGGCACCCGTGGGTGCCTCCTATCCTCACCCACTAGGAAGGGACAGCAGCAGGCTCCAAGAGACCCCTCAACATGGGGGTCTCCCCTCCTCACCTGCTGCTGCAAAATGGCATGCATAGCCATATGGATATGCATACCATTTGCAGGCAGTGAGACCACCTGGTCCTCTGGTACGACCCTCCAAGGAGTGTGTCGCACCTGCCATGTCCCACAAAGAAGGGAATCGTACTTGCGTGTAGTGCAATGCAAGTACATCTGGCTATGGGCTAAGGTGGGTTAGTGCAAGGGCTAGGGTTAGGCTAATGACGGGTAAGGTTACGGTGGGCTATTGGGTTGCACCTCTGGGTGCCTTTCTGACCCACTAAGAAGACAGTCTGTGATGTATGGGTAAGGAGTCAAGGATTAGGGTTAGGGGGTTAGGGGGCTAGGGCAGGTTTTAGGGGGCTTTTTGGCACATCCCAGAAGTCTCAGTGGCCAAGTGGCCATGCGATTGGTGGGATGGCTCCAAAAATTTGCATGGTCGTCCCCTCCCACATGGCTGGCCAGGCCACTGGGCCAGCCCATCATTGCGCACTGCGCAGGTATAAATAAAATAAAATAAAATAAAATCAATGGAGGACAGAGGAGGAGAGGAGAGACATTTTGTTGCAAGAAAACCCACTGCTACTGTGAAAAATCTGGATTGGAAGTTTATAAATTTCCGCGTGTTTCTGTTGTGCTTGTGTGTTTTTGGACCACGATTTCAAAAACAATATTGCGTTTGCCGCCCCATTTTGGATCCCCCGTCCGCACTGCATGGCATGGCAACTCGAGTCCGGCTGCCCAGGACGGGGGGGAGGCGGGACCCCCCCTCCAGAAACAATCCCTCCGGTAGGTGCCCTGCGCCCTTAGTCAAGCAGGCATTTTTCCGCCTGCTTTTTGGCCCGGGAATGGGTGG
>JAHTLZ010000015.1:44543024-44557362 GCA_023846285.1 Phrynocephalus versicolor | reverse complement strand
TCTATCTATCTATCTATCTATCTATCTATCTATCTATCTATCTATCTGTCTGTCTGTCTGTCTGTCTGTCTGTCTGTCTGTCTGTCTGTCTGTCTGTCTGTCTGATTTCTGTACACAGATGTGTGTGAGAAAGGCACACCTACCTGAAGAGTTTGGCAGCCATGGGACCCAGCCTCTGCCTCTTGGCCCTCCTACCAGCCCTCTGCTCCTCTGAAGGCTCTGATTTTCCCCCTCCTCAGATTCAAGCTCAGACTTGGAATCTCAGGGGGGTGGGGTAAGGGGTGTGTGGGTAGAGGGGGGGCACCTGCTCAGTCCGCTTCCTCCAAGGCTCCCCTTCAGCTCCGACCAGTCCCTTGCTCCAGGGGCTGTCCAGGATGCCTCTTGTGTGCCTCTCTTCCAGATGCATTTGCCCATCAATTTTATACTCGGAGCCCCCACAGAGGTGCTCCTCGGGCCGAGGCAACAGGAGGGGAGGGGGAAACTACCTGTGGCTGCTCTCCCCTGCCTCTGTCTGGAGTGGAACAGTCCATGTCTTTCTGTGTGTGCGCTCTCAGTGAACAGCTGTGTTTGTGAGCACCTCCTCCAGACGCACCTCGTGCTTTGTTTTGTATGTGTGTGTGTGTGTGTGTGGCGAGGGGTTGCGCCTGGTGTGCTCATTCAGTCAAGCAGAACCTCTACTACGCTCACTCAGCCCTTTCAGTGGCTGGTTGGAAATGGGAATGACAGGCGGAGACAATCAGAGTTTTTCTGCCTTCTCTCTCGCCCTCCTTCCTTCCCCTCCGCCTTGCCTTGTCCATCTTCAACATTGTCACCCCTGTGCCTTTTACCAAGAGGCAGCTCTAACGTAGTGCTTGGAGTCTGCTCTGAGAGGCCAGGTGAGGTGACTCTCTTTACAGTCAACCAAAGTTTCCAGCTTGAACAAAACAGTACAGTTGTGGAAGAGGTAGCCCTGTCCACATCTTGGGCAAAACCAAAAGAAAAATTAATAATTAAACAAAACAAAACTCTTGTGGCACCTTAAAGGCTAACTTGATAGCTTTTTTTTTTGTGGAGAGAACTGCCTGAAGACATCCACAAATGCTCACATTAAACTACAACAGTTAGTCTTTAAAAGCAAACTGTGCTGCTTATACACTGTCTTTGGCTGGTTTACAGTTTGGTTAACCAGGCTACACTTTGTTCCCCCATCCCCAAGAGCTGGGTACTCAATTTACTAACCTCAGGAGGATGGAAGGCTGAGTCACCCTTGAGCTGGCTACCTGCATCTGTCAGATCGAACTCAAGTTGTGAGTAGAGCCTTGACTGCAGTCCTGCATTTTAAACCCGTGCCATGAGGCTACCACTTTAGAATGCCACAATGTTTCTGTGGTCTTTATTCTTTAGTTGTTATTTTGTTTTTGCCTGATAAACTAGTACAGAACACCAATATTAGACAACTTCTACCTCCCAAATTTTAAAGAGTGATGGCTGGTCTTATCATTCGTTCTTAGGGCACGGAAGCATAAGAGAGTGAAATTAGATCATGAGAACTAAAATTTTCACATAAAAAGAGGGGGGAAATATTAATGTGTAGCCTGTATTACTGTAATTAAAACTGTAAACCGCCCAGAGACTACTTGAAGTGGTATGGGGTGGTATATAAGCACAACACTTTGTTTTGCTTTGCTTTGCTTTAATCCAGATTTTCTGATCAGACTAGATCTGTGCCTCAGGGAGTAGGAGAATCTGCCAGATTTGTTTTCTAACATATAGCAACTTCTAAAACTCAAGGTTTTGCTATGTTGTGAATATTGGAAAATCTTTAAACCCAAAATGAACACAAATTAAACCCTTCTCCATCTGTATGGGACTAAATATATGGGTACAGCTATTTCCAACAAGAGGAGGGGTGTGTTATTCCTGCTTGTCATATCCATATCAAAGCTGAGAATTCTCTCCTCAAGACAAAAAAATGAGGCAGCAATCTAATTAGTGCTCACTCCAGGATTGTGACATGTGTTTATAGCTTAAGAACAATATGCTCTGGGCCAGGATGGACTACTTTGTCAGTTTGGTTTCTTCTCTATTTATCAAAACTCAAGTTCTTTCAATCCCAAACATGGAGATGTACAGTATGTGCACCAGGTCCTATTAGGATCTTATTGTGTAATAAGAGAAATTGCAGAGGTCATGGCAGCAAGTGCAGCTAATTTAACTAGGTACCAGTTGGTTGCTGGAATGTATGACTGGCATGTGACCAGGAATGTGGCCACCAGGTTAACTGGCTGCAATTCATCACTGTGACCCACATGATTCAACTTAGTCTGAAAATTCTGGCCATGAGTTTTGCAAATCTGTATTATAAAATGGACTGGACTGCATTACTAATCTCACACAGCCTTTTTGCGACTGTGTTCAGCTATGACACCTCACTTCCAGCAGCCCCACCCCCAAGACACGTAGAACAGCACACTTTTAAGGTAGAACAAGACACTTTTTGTTCTCCCTTCACCAAGTCAAAGAGCACAGTAGCCACAGATTATGTTGGTACATGATAGAACAGCTGACTGACGTCTTGACAGGTAGAAGTGGCAAAAAACAGCCCTCAAAGCTAGAAAGGTTTTCTTTTGAATCTCTGACGGAAAGCTGAGTCGTTGAGAAACAACAGGAACTTAAGAAATTGCCCCAACGTATTTTGAGGCACACCTTCACAATTGCAAAGGTTGCAAACTTACTGTCCTACTGCCCCAACAGGTCATTTTGGTCACTTAGCATTTCCTCAGTGGCTTCCAAGGTTGTGGTGGGGGAGGAAGGTCTTGGTAACTGAAGTCACTGGTGTCCCTGATGAAGACCTCAGTGGGCAAGAGGCCATGAGTGATAACAGCTAGCAAGGACATAGTCCAGCCTCTGATATATAGATGAGTGAAGAGAGAAGCCAAGTTCTTTGCTTATCATATACAGCTCCATTGCACTTAAAAGCAATCTCTGGGAAGTTTACTATTTAATTATGCAGGGTACATATTGAGTCAACCTCAAGCTGGCTACCCAAGCCCAGGGTTGAACTCAGGTCATAAGCAGAGTCTTGACTGCAGTACTGCAGTTTCAGCATGGCATCACTTCCCCAAGAAGGAAGGCAATGCTTAGTTAAATTTGCTGTCATTTTATTTTTGCTGCCAGGGAAGGGAGGTGCGCTTACAGGATTATGCTGCTATTTCGCCCCAAGTATGGCTTTGTTTTTCTAAGCACCTGGACTTGGGCAAAATGGACATACCATGTGCTGCTGAGCTTTGGGCAGCTCAATCTCTTTAGCTGGTTCTTGCAGGTGATGATGAAGGCGGGGGAGGGGGAAGGTCAGCCGCTTCCAGAGGAAAGCCAAAATCGCTGTCAAAGTTGCCTGGCACAAGTCATGATGATGTCATGCTCCATGAATGGCAGACCATGATCATTGACCCAATTGGAACCGGAAGAAATCCGCCTCTCCCACTGTCAGATCCATCACGACTTGGTTAGGAACACATGTCCATGTGTACTTTTGCTTCTCCAGGTGGAAACAGACAGAAGACTTGCAGGCCTGGTGAATAAATATTCCTGAGGATGAGGGAATGAAGCTGAGGGCAGTTCTTTATTCTTTCACCAATTTGTCCGTCCCTTTTGGCACAAGTCCTCGTGTTGTGAGAATCCTGAACGGGCTATTTTTCAGCAAATTGCTGGTGATGTCTACACAAGGAAAGAGGGCAATCTACATCTCATTGAGAGACTACCGTTTGTGACCAACCTAGTTGTATCTAATAATGAAAAAGGGTGTGCTTAACATACTCATGGCGCTGCCCCAGGGCACACAGATACCACAGTAATACACAAACAGCATCACTGGAGGCTTGGTGCATTTCAAGGAGCAAGTCTTGCTTTGATTGCAATTCCAGCCAACTTGGTCAGGAGAGAAACCCAAGCCAATAGGATCCTCATTTCCCAATGACTCCAAAGTAATGCCTACACATTAGAGGTTTCCAACACTGAAATCAAGGGGTAATGGGGGGAGGGAGGGAGGGAGTGCTGGAGGGCAGAAACCTTCTCACTTTGGAACAGGTCTTTCTACTGAAATCGATCAAGAGGTTTAGAGCTAAGGTTCACCAGCATGTAAGAAGCCAATTGTTACTACAGCCTAGCCCAAGATTGTCAATAATCTGAATCACCTTGCAAGCAGCCCTTTGGGTGTCTGTAAGGGTTCGATTCTCTCAAGAACCGGTGCCGATCCATAACTCAGTCCAGAATCCACTCTCGAGTAAACTTCAAAAGGATTTTTATTTAACATTAACGGAACTAGAACATATATTACTTTCAGTCACTTGTGGTAAATCTCTTGACTTTGTTACAATAACATCGTCAAACACAGGTTCTTCTAACAGTAACCGCAACGGAGTATCTTCTTTTGAAGAGAGATTTAGAAATATGGGTGATGGAGCACCCCCTGCCCCATACCTTGCGTGCCGCAGCATGGGTGTTTGACCCATTGAGCTATGGGATTCTCCGGTTTGCCTCTGCTCCATCTTGGTCCAAACCTTTCCCAATCACCTGGCCACTTGACTGTTCTTACTTGAACGGACCAAGTAAACTCATCGGTTTCTCTTATTCTAAACCAATCTCCCTCGTGTTTCTTCTCCCTCTCCTCCGTCTGTGTGCCTATTTCTCCCTACGGCTTCTTCCAACTGTCACTTTTTCCCTCTAGCTCCACCCAACCTGCCACCACCTCGTCATGTGCCACTCAGACCTCCTCATCCTCCTCTGACACCCACAATGCCTCACTTTCCCTTTCTCCTGCTAATGATCCCAACTCTTTATTTGACACCCTAACTGCTTCCGACACCTCTGTTTTCTCTATGCCCGTCTCTAACATCTAAGCTAAGTCTCTAACATCTCCCTTCTTGGTCTTCTCTTCCTCTGCTCCTTTCAAGCCAGACGACTCACTCTCCGGCTCTCCTTCAGTGTCAAACATACATTTCCCCAGCTCTATCCTGGGAATGCCAGGGGGTTATGTCTGGGGACCTCTTATAAGCAAAACAGCTGCTCTTCCACAACGTTACAGCCTTGTTTGTGTATTGTAAGGAAGCAAAACTTGTGTGGGTGTTTATGTGCACCTTGTATGCACGCAGAGTGGCAGCAGAACTTGAGAATGTCCCTTTTTACATCTCAAGTTTCCCAACAGTGGCCATTCTAGCTGAGGGGTTTTGGAAGCTCTAAGGTTGAATGCAGAACTCTTGGCACTGGAGTCCTTTCTTGTCTGGTATCTGGTGACCACAGTGTGCACTTTTATGTTCCCATTATCATCCTGCAGAAAGGCAGCTCTCAATGCAAATGGCTTGTCTGTCACAGATCCTGGTGAGTGAAAACCTGACATCTGGGGTGGTGGTGGTGGTGGTGGTGGTGGTGGCGGTGGTGGTGGTGGCAAGCTCTGCTGAGATTTTAAAAATATCATTATTCCAAAGACCTGCATCAAAAAATTCTCTCACACACACTCTCTCTCAAATAGGTTGAGCTGGAAAAGAAAATCTTCACAAGCTATTGAGGATTTCCATTTCCTGAAGCCCTACTACACCGACCACCTGCTGGGGTTCATTTCACAACCCAGCAACACTGAGAAATGGTTGCTGTTTGTTTCTCCCTCTGGGTGTTTGCTCTTCTCTTTGCCAAGCAAAACAGACTCCCAAGTATGTTCTACCAAGGGAGCCTTTGTGAGGAGGCAGAAAGAAGTTAAAGTGAGACAGTCCCGAAGTCAATAGAACCCATAATCTATTTTCAGTCTTGAAAAACCCAGTCCCAGTGAATGTTTGGAAAATACAGTAGGACACTGGTTTCTGCTGGGGATTGGTTCCAAGCTTTCCCATGGATAATGAAAGCCGTGGATAAGAGAAAACACCACCACCACCACCCAAAAAACCCTGCTGTTTTGTGACAGTAGCTTGCTTTACGGCTGCTGTTTTATGACAGTAGCTTGCTTTGCAGCTGCTGAATTATTTATTTAACTTTTTCCTCTACTAACCATGGATAATTGAATCAGTGGTCAATGAATCAGTGGATATAGGGGTCCTACTGTATTTAAAAAATATATATAAACTTGCTAAGTAAGTGGTAGATACTTAGTATGTTATAACTGATTGCATAACAAGGATTCATGAGGCCTAAGGTGAAATTGTTAATTGCCTCTGGAAACTCACAGGAAGAGAACTGGTAAATCTACTTCTTTAATATCTCACTTTACCTTGAAAGCCCTGTTACAGTTGCTACAGTTTGGTTCTGTTGTGGTGGCTCATTGCGTGGGCACACACACACACACACACACACAGAGAGAGAGAGAGAGAGAGAGAGAGAGAGAGAGAGAGAGAGTACAACCAGACTTTTAGCTATCAGATGATTATGTTAACTGTATTTGAGAACTTAAATAACACACTGAACCTGTTAGCTAGGGAATTATAACTCACATCCGGAGGGTACTTTAGGGCATGCCAAGTGTTCTACATCCCTTTGTTGTCTTTTCAACAACTCACTAAGGTTGACAAGTAGTAATTAGGATAGGACATGTGTTCCCCCACTTCTGAGTGGGCCGCAGTTTGTTCTGTAATGACTTGGAATTCCTTCTAGATTCAGAAAGAATTTCAAACTGGGACACTCACAAGACCACCGACTTTGCCTTGGGAAATGAAATCCACCCCCACCCCCACCGGACATGAAAGTTGGAGCGACATCATGAAACCTAAAGGGAGAATGAAGCTGCTGAATGTCAAGAAGCTATCTTTCGGAATTTGCATCTTAAGCCCCTTTAAAGTTTGCCCTGTTTTAAAAGAAGATGGTTCTTAAAAGTATGTAAATTTAGTTGGCATGCCTACTTAATCTTGCCCATCCAAGCTGCTTTACTTCTTTCACTGTCCCTGTAGTATCAGCAGCATCTTCCTAAGAGGCCTGAGGAAATCCTTGGATTTGCAGTTGAAAAACTGTATGTAGGCCTCCTGTGAGTCCAAATCTGTCACTCTATTCACTACACCACAGTGGGTATCAAATGATGGTAATAGTGTCTAATTGTGCTGATATTTGCATATGCTGGTTCAAATGAGCATATGTACATTTAATGCAGGAAAAAAACCCAATAAAGTGGCCTCCAAGGTACCTAGAGGAACCAAATTTTCAGGAATGCTTCCCTTGACTCTGCTCTACAAGCCCTGGTAGATTGGTGAGGTTTGGGCTCCAGATGTCTGAGATATGGATCACCAAATAAACCACCCAGCAAAGTGCCCCTCCCAGGAACCTTGAGATACCAAATTTGCAGAGAAGCCTCCCATGACTCTTCTCTATGAAACTTCAAAGTGTGGTAAAGACTGGTTTTCAGACATCTGAGTTAGGCGGTTACTTCACGTCCATCTTTGTTCCACGACTAGTTTTGTACTGTGACAGCAATGGTTGTGATCACTATTGTAGCGTGGGGTTAGTGATTCAGCAGTGATTTCAGCTCTGAGACAAAGCAGGCTCGAGACAGCTTCTAGTGAACAGCTCTTTAATCAGGGAGAGACAAGACTGGGGACTGGGGAGAGGGAGTTACATTTATAGGCACCAGAACTGGCTAGGAAAAGATACATTTTGGAGGGAACAATTACAAGCAATCAAAAGGCTGCCTTTTGGCGGGAACCAATAGAATCGAGGATCCAAATGCAGCAACTAGAATCAACCAATAGGCCTGTTCCCTTTTGAACAGGGAGGCAGTTACTTCAACCAGCAATTACAGATCAATACACAACAATCACATGGTTTTGTCCCTGTTTCAGTCTTCCGATGGTCATGATAACTTGTCTCATGACAAGTGTTACCTCACTGTCTTGTACCATGACAAACGCTGAATTTGTCTAGCTTCTTTTTTCCTTATTTTTTTGGGGGGGGGGGCTTAAAATTCTTTTTTGATATTTCGGTTCTGAAAAGTCAAAATAAAAAAAAGGTCACAGTTTTCTAAGAGAAATGAATGTTTGTTGCATGACAGTCATTACTACATGGTGTCTTGTCTCGGAACAGAAAGCAGGAACAAAGAGTGACAAGGGAAATCCTACCCCAGCATCAGGTACAGTATTGTCGCACTTTGCACCCATTCCAGGGGCGTGGTCGAGACAAATTTCAGTTGTTGCGTGACGGACGTGAAGTAACATTTTTTTACCGCTCCTAAGCGCAAGACTAACAGAGACAAAACAGATGTGAGGTAACCGCCTTATACACCTACAAACTCCTCTCCCCAAGTAAAGTGTCTTTTAGCAACAGGTTTGGGGAAATCCAATCTTCACCAAACTTGGAAGGATTGTAGAGGCGAGTTAGAGGAAGCTTCTCTGCGAGTTTGGTGTCTATAGGTACCTCGGAGGAACTTCCTGGGGAGGGTTATTTAGGGCTGTAAACTTAGACACCATAAGATAAATCCAATCTTCCCCGAACTAGGAGGGATTGTAGAGAAGATTCAGAGGAAGATTTTCTCCAAACCCATTTTTCTAGGTGCCTTGGGGGGCATGTTATAGCCCAATGACAGATCTAAATTCACTAAAAATTCATCAATTTGCATTTGTTGGGGGTATCAATTCATGCACATACAAATCAATGAATTATTCATTCATCATGCCCATCTCTAATTATGGCTGTTCTTCACTGAGCTAGCAGTTCCACTTTGCAATCCTGCCACCTTCTGGAAGCTTCATGTTTTAAGCTTCTGCCTTTTTTTAACCCAAGAGAACAATGTTGAGTGGCAGTAAGAGGGTGGGTAAGCTGCCTAGATGCCCTAGCGCATCCGATCTCACCTAATTTCAGAAGCTAAGCAGGGTCAGCCCTGGCTAGTACTTGGATGGGCGACCACCAGGGAATACCAGGTGCTATAGGCACCTGGATTAGGAACTGGCAAACCACTCCAGTATTCCTGCCAAGAAAACTCCGTGGACGTGGAGTCATGAAGGGTCGGTCATGACTGTAATGACACAACACACAGAGACCCAAACGGGTGGATGGAATGTGTTTCCTGGAGGAAAACTTTGAACACTGCCCTAGGACAGGGCAGATTTATAAATAACATATTGCAGTATGAACATCACTTTGAGAGGCATTCTTAAATGTCAGTCTTTTTTGAACACATGTAGTTTCCTTTGACAGCCAAATAGAGTTGGCTGGGAAAGGTTAGTCTATAGGTACTTTGGAGGAAGGTACAGAGAGTTGGAACTTTTATGTTGCTCCTGGCTGTTTGTTTTATTTGAATTTATAAAATGTGTTTTTTAAAAAATCTCTCTTTAAGTTGTTCAGTAAAGACAGTGTTATTTTCCCAACATCGGTGTCTAGATTGATGTCCACTTCCAAAAGCAGGGAAATACTTCAAATTAAAAACTTTTTAGTTTAAACTAGAAAGCCATAGCTGAAACAAACTATGTCCCAAAAAGCAAATAAATTAATATCACAGGCCCACACCATCAAAATGATGGGCATACTTCACTTTTGGCCCTTTACTTCCACCCCAACTAACCACAAGAAGTAAGTTTCCCTCTTTTGCCCCCTTAAGAAAGATAAAGAATATGTCTCACTTCCTGAGGATTAAGCCTTTAAACTAAGTATGATATAAATTATTTCCCACAAATAAAAAATCACTTGGACTGGAGCAATGTCTGGAGGCAGTAATGGGATGGATGAGAGTCAATAAACTGATGCCAAATCCCAACAAGATGGAAAATCTATGGTCTAGTCATTCCTAGATCCAGGAGCTGGGCAGGAGTCCTGTTCGGGATGGAGTAGCCCTCCCTTTGAAGGAGCAGGAGCATGGTTTGCAGGATACACTTAGATTCATCTTGGTCACTGGAGTCTCCTGTGGACTCAGTGGCTCAGATTTCCTTATGGAGACCCTCTAAATCAGTGACCTCTGAAGGGTCATGGCATTACAGTTTTGACTGGTCTACAATAATTCCTGGACAGGAATAACTGCTGAGTGCTCCAACACTGCAGTCATTCAAGAAACATTTGATAAATTCTTTGTTAAGCTACTGCAATGCACTCTATGCAGGACTACCCGTGAGGATGACATGGACGCTGCAGTAGGTGCATCATGTAGAAGCTACGTGCAGCCACATTACACCAGTTCCTGCACTGGCTGCCAGTACACCTCTGGTCTGAGTTCAAGGTGTTAATGATGACCTATAAAACCCTAAACAACTTGAGCCCTGGATGTCTGAAAGCATACCTCTCCCTATATAAACCAGCCTGATCACTAAGATCTGCTGAGAAGGCCTTGCTCCGTGCCCCACCATTGAAAACAGTTCATTATGCGAATATGCAAGGGAGGGCTTTCTCTGCCTTAGCACCCCAGCAGCTTCCTATTGGAAGCTTAATTGAACGTGATGTTGGCATCATTTTAGCACCAAGTCAGTACATACTAATTAGAGACTTTGAAGGTTGAAGATTGTGACCTATGTAGCTTTTAGTACAATGGTTTTAATATTTAAGTCAAGGCTTAAATTAAGGACTTAGCTTAAGGGAACCCCAATTTAGGTTGCATATCAGAAAAAAGTCTTAACTGTTAGAGCAGTAAGGCAATGGAACCAACTACCTCGTAAGCACTCCAACACTGGAGGCATTTAAGAGAAAAGTAGACAACCATCTGTCAGATACTTTGATTTGGATTCCTGTAGTGAGCAGGGGGTTGGACTCAACTCTACAAATGTTGTATAGCTGCACAGCACTGTACTGCAGGTCTGTTGTTTTGTAGATGGTAACACTATCAAGCACTGCACTTTATTTGTTTGTTTAAAATATTTTACCCTACCTTTGCCTATTTAACTTATATGCAGAGTACATCATGCAAAAGGCAGTTCTGGATGAATCACAAGCCGGAATTAAGATTGCCAAAGAAATATCAACAATTTCAGATACACAGAAGATGCTACTCTGATAGCAGAAAGTGAGGAGGAATTAAAGAACCTCTTAATGAGGGTGAAAGAGGAGAGTGAAAAAAATGGGCTGAAGCTCAACATAAAAAAAACTAAGATCATGGCCACCGGTCCCATCACCTCCTGGCAAATAGAAGGGGAAGAAATGGAGGCAATGACAGAGTTTATTTTCTTGGGATCCTTGATCACTGCAGATGGCGACTGCAGCAATGAAATTAAAAGATGCCTGCTTCTTGGGAGGAAAGCAATGGCAAACCTAGGTAGCATCCTAAAGAGCAGAGACATCACTTTGCCGACAAAGGTCCGGATAGTCAGAGCTATGGTTTTTCCAGTAGTGATGTATGAAAGCGAGAGGTGGACTATAAAGAAGGCTGATCGCCATAGAATCGATGCTTTTGAGCTGTGGTGCTGGAGGAGAGTCTTGAGAGTCCCCTGGACTGCAAGGAGATCAAACCTATCCATCCTGAAAGAAATCAACCCCAAATGTTCACTGGAAGGACAGATTTTGAAGCTGAGGCTCCAGTACTTTGGCCACCCCATGAGGAGAGAGGACTCCTTGGAAAAGTCCCTGATGTTGGGAAAGACTGAATGCCCTGTGTAAGCCGCTTAGAGTTTCGTACGAAAGATAAGCGGGGTATAAATACAATAATAAATAAATAATAAATAAATAAAGGAATGAAATGGTTGGATGGTGTCATCGATGCAACCAATATGGATTTGACCAAACTCTGGGAGGCAGTGGAAGATAGGAAGGCCTGGCGAGCTCTGGTCCATGGGGTCACGAAGAGTCGGACATGACTGAATGACTGAACAACAACAACCCTACCTTTCTCCTTTAAGAGGACCCAAGGTAACCTACATAATTAAAATATATGTTTAAAGTTAGAGAGAGAGAGAGAGAGATCCCAGTTTTTCTGTACTCCTAGTGATGTGATGTATAAAGAATAGTGTGGTTAGTTGGATTATGATGTAGTTTTGTGTTGAATATAAATTAGGTACAAGAAGGGGGCATGAACATAGCCATGTTTTCAGTTGGGCGTTGATCAGTGATATGAATGTGTTCATTTTCTCATAATACTGTTCTTGTTATGCACTGTTAAGTTTCCTCTATCTTACAGTAATCCTAAGAAAGAGTGACCTCTGGAAGGTCCTATCATTAATAACCCAGCTCAGTCTTGAAAACTCCTATCTCATAGCCAGTTTTGTAGTACTGTACTGTAGTGTATACCTTGCATGATTGATTTATTCCATAGAATAGAACAGTGGTTCTCAACCTGTGGGTCCCCAGATGTTCGTGGACTGTAACTCCCAGAAATCTTTTATCACTAGCTGAACTGGCTAGGATTTCTGGGAGTTGCAGTCCAGGAACATCTGGGGACCCACAGGCTGAGAGAACCACTGCTTTAGATCTTTAACCTTTAGCCTTAAATGAAGTCTCTCTCTCTCTCTCTCTCTCTCTCTCTCTCTCAGGAATTAATGCAGGGCTGAGGAATCTCAGGTTTTAGGGCTCATTCTGTCTTCCTATAATCCTGAACTACCTTGGATTTGACAGATAGCTTTACCCAATTCCTCTAACTACAGTCCTTTAGAACTTTTCAATTCCCCTTATCTGCACAATTCATCTCATCTGCAGGGTTTTATTTTCCATTGTAAAATGTTGAACTGGCTTTCCTGAGGCTTTTTGGTAGCAAAGTATTCCCCACCACCACCACAGTCTTTTGCACCATTGAAATGCACACCCCTCCCTGCTTTGAAAATGAATTCAACCATCCATGTCTCAAAAGGAATTCCCCCTCCAGGGCAGCACAGTTATGCCAAGCAGTTCTAGAAGAGAAGTAATTTCCTCTCAACAGATGCCCTGCTACCTTTCTTTGCTTCATAGTTCCCTTTGTCATATAGAACCCGGGCCAACAGAGGGCAGGAAATATAGGGCCATTTCCTTCATTAGTTTACCTGCTGGCATTCTTGCAGCAGATACAAAAACAAAACCATCATTTTACTTTTGAGGGCTTTGCTTGTTTGTTTGTTTTTAGTCCATGAGTAAAAATATCAGAGTCAGAGGCATATATAACTCCAGATAACCCTGCTCTAATTCAGGAGGGCACCATGCCTCTTTGCATCAGACCATGCCCTCAATTGTTGACTAAATGTGATTCCTGTGCTGTGAGCAATACAATACTATACAGGCTCATTAATGTCTGTCTAGTAAGGGAGCTAGGTATCGGACTGTGGAGCCAGAGGTTAGGAGTTTGATTGGGCAAAGCTGAGCAGTCCCAGGGTTCTCCCAGCAACACAAAAAGGGTAAATCACTTCTTAGTACTTGGGTATTCATAAGTCTGAATCATCATCATCATCATCATCATCATCATCATCATCATCATCATCATCATCATCATCATCATCATCATCATCAAATTATCATATAGCAGACAAGATAACTACACTGGGTTTTATATTACAATACAAATCACTAGTCGAATGCTTCCCAAGTGTTTAGGACTACGTGATGCATTGGTGAATTATGTGAGCAGATCCCAGTATGGTGACTTTCTGCACCTGACTGATGGCAACTTTTTCAGCTCCAATTTCTTCTAAATACTTGCTTAGCTCTTTAGGCACCACACCCAGCATGCCAATTACCAGTGAGATCACCTGTACCGGTTTATGCCAGAGTCTCTGAAGTTCAATTTTCAGATCCTGATATCGGGCAATTTTTTTCAAGTTGTTTCTCGGCAACTCTACTACAGGCATGTCCAAACTCTGGCCCTCCTGTTGTTTTGGACCACTACTCCCAGAATTCTAAGCTTAGATTGCCAATGGCAAAGGACTGTGGGTGTTGCTGTCCAAAACATCTGGTGGACCGAAGTTTGGACATGCCTGCTCTACTATCACCTGGTATAGCAACATCAATGATCCACACACTTTTTTCTTCTCCACAATCATAATATCTGGGGTATTGTGCTCCAAAACCCTGTCTGTCTGTATTTGGAAGTCCCAAGGTAATTTTGCATGCTCATTTTCAATCACTTTTGTTGTTGTTGATGTTGCTGTTGTTGTTGTTGATGATGATGTTGTTGTTAAAGCCCATTAGCATATAAACTGATTCTGTGTGAAGGATACTTCCTGCAACACTTTCGGAATATGCTGCCAGTTCAGCCCAGCTCCAAATGTGATTAAAAAGATCACTGGACAAGGATTGTTTGTTTTAAAAAGGAACTCCAAGCAGACTCCCAATTTCCCCAGCAGTCATTTAACAATTGTATACTGGAGGAAATTTTGGCAAGTGTATTTGGAATAAAAGGAACAGGACAGCTGTGTCTCCTGAAATTCCTTGTTCTGTATCAGAGCAGGCAGATATTAGGTATGTGGGAGACACACACACACACACACACACACACACACACACACACACACACACA
>JAHTLZ010000015.1:44523693-44534231 GCA_023846285.1 Phrynocephalus versicolor | reverse complement strand
TGTGTGTGTGTGTGTGTGTGTGTGTGTGTGTGTGTGTGTGTGTGTGTGTGTGTGTGTGTGTGTGTGTGTGTGTGTCCAAGAACTGAGATGAATATTCTCAGATTAGGAATACTCTTCCAAAATTTGGACAGTAGGGAAGTCAAAGTCACTCGCAACACAAGGCTTTCTGTTACCTGCTGGTTTTTCACCTTGAGTGCACCTAAAAATGCATGTGCTCCCTTTCAGAGCTTTTGCAGGGAACGACCTTTCTGGGCTGGGGTGATTGACCATCAATCCAACAGTAGCCAATTGTTCTCTGCCTGACTCTGGTTTTGAAGAGAGCTACGCCTCTCAGCTTTAGAGTTCTCTTCCCGCTCTTTTACAGTCAGTATTCAGTTAGGTATACAATAGGGCAGTCATGCAATACAGTTTGTGCAGTTACTACTAAGTAGTCATATGTCAGTTAAGGCCTGTTCCGGTAACTGAGCTATTGAGACTGTATGCAACAGTTAATGAAACAATAAAAAGTAGTCTACTCCTGGTTCCTGTACTACCTTCTGTGTAGCTAGAGGGTTTTAGCCAAATCATCATCATCATCATCATCATCATCATCATCACCACCACCACCACCACCACCACCACCACCACCACCACCACCACCACTACCACCACCACCACCAAATTCTGCCAATATAAAAAATAGTAGTGAACACCATGTTGTATGGATTCACTACCCACAATGATCTAGGAGTAAAAAGTCTTAACTTGTTCTGAAAAATATCTCTCTGCAATTATTCTGTATGTGAAGCACACAACCTCTCTGAGATATACCAGCTATCTCAATATCATTAACATGCTTTTCATCTGACAGTACCAAGCTGTAGTCCTCTTTTTGCTCTGCTATCTTGTTTTTACCCAGAACCCCCCCCCCAATAGTTCTATAGCTGTGTTCATATTACACATGCATAGAAGCAGTAGCATATACGGTACTGCCATTTCCACATCCAAATTGGCATCATGAGTTATAAAGCCTCGGTTCCTCACAGCCAAATATTGAGGGCAAATGCCTGAAAACGAGTGTGAATGCTGGAAAAGGGACACAGCTACACAGCAGATAGTACAGGAATCAGGAGTAGACTACTACTTATTGTCTCATGAACTGTTGCGTACAGTCTCAGTAACCCACTCTGTACTTTGGTGAGAGAAATAATAAAAAGTTCCATTTATTCACCATTCCGAACAGATTGAAAACAGATCAAGTACGATACACAAAAATGTGACAGGTTACCTGAGCAGGCCTTTACTGACTCGTAACTACTAGGTAACTACACAAAATGCATTGCATGACTGCCCTATTGTATACTTAACTGAATACTGACTGGAAAATAGCGGGAAGAGAACTCTTAAGCCAAGAGGCCTAGCTCTCTTCAAACCCCGAGTCAGGTAGGCAACAATTGGCTACTGTTGGATTGATGGGAAACAAGTGTGAATGTTGGGAAAGGGACCTCCATGCTTGAGTGCCCATCCATGCACTGGCGCTTGTGATTGCAGGATGTCTTCACAGCATGGAGTCCATATATCGGAGCAGATGAACTGGATGAGCCCAGGACTGGAACTGTAGAGGTTTTCTTATTCTGACTATACTAGTAACCACAACCATCACCCAAGACCAACCATGAGTTCGGGGTGGGGGTGGGTTGGCACAAAGTAAGTCGGTGTCAATTTCACTGCTCTTCTGACCTTTCAAAAACCGCTATCCGTACAGTGGTCTAATTTTTAGAGAGGTTTTAAAATTGGATAGTTTCTATTTTTGTTGCTCTTAAATCTATTTTAGCAGTGCTAACGTGTTTAATAAAATGTGTATTTTTTAAAAAAATGAAAAAAATTACCATTCTTTTTAGCTTTTCATATTGTGTTATTAATGGATCCTTTTTAAAGCAGAAAGAGGTGTTTAAAATATTTTAAATATATAAACAAATAATAAATAAAAGGAATTTGTGGGGAAGTGGCCAAAATTCTATTGCTTAGTGCTGTAAATTGAACTAGAGCAGGTCCCATTGAATCAAAGGGGACTGAGTCCCCTTCTCCGTAAATTCCATTGATTCAAATAGGCAGACTCTAACTCTGACTTACTATGCTAAAGTACATTTTAGGTAGAGTCGATTCATCTGAATCAATTAAATTCATGGAGAAGGCCACTCACCACATCCCAATTGACTCAATGGCCTGACTGTGGTGTGATTTACTATGCTAAGCAACAGAATTTTAGCTAATAACAAATAACTTTAAAAAATAATGACATAGGACCCTGAACAAAATGCAAATGCCCTGCCATCTACAATCCCACTTTTCCCCTAGTACTTTGCTATTTGCTGCCTCCAAGATCAACATTGCATTAGTTTATTCAAACTCACATTAGAAGCAAAGAGATCCCCAGTTTCTTACTAAGACATCTTTTTTATCTTTTTTAACAAAAGCACTCTCTCTTTTTATTGGCGAACTCATGAAGTAAACCATTAATTAGACAAAGAAACCAGGAAAGAGAGGGTGAATCCTTTGGCACATCAAACTACACGTGCTTGCTTTGAGCCCATCACTTGGCAATACTTAGGGCCAGCTATTTACAAAACCCGAACATTGCAATGTGATATGTAGCTTTCACAGGAGCAAGGTTTGATCTGCTGCCAGTTACTGGAATAACAATGTGAAGAATTTCCTGTTGCTTCAAGATTCTGCCCCTGTGGTACCATGTGGAGATGCTGACACATAATTATGTTTTACTGCAAATATTATCAAGAGGATAGAGGAAAATTTATCTACCTAATTTTGACACCCCTTAAAGCCATTTTGATAAATTACTACTTTTAATGAATGGATATAATGTCTATTACACCAAGGGTATGTGTGTGAAATGTTTTTAAATCTGGATGTGAAAACCTGGCCAAATTTGAAAATCAAAGGCCAATGACATAAAATTGTGTTGCAGTTCTTATGATGAGATTTTACTCTCTTCTTTATTGTTCTTATGTCTGTGATACAAGGAAAGCTTGATTATCACCAGGATAAGTAAGACTAGCAGTTTTTGCTTCCACCATAAACTGACTTTTGCTCTCACCTGGTCTTATCTCTTGGGGGATCAAGCACAACTTTTTGTCTGCATGGGATGAGCACAGGAAGAACTCCAAAATAATCATCGTTAATATGCATCTACAAGGACTATACCAAGATATATTGCTGCCTGAGTTAATGTAGCAATTTATAGCCCATGCTCCCTCAACTCCAGGTAAGTTTAAATACAAAACAGAGGGGATAAGCCATGGCATCAGCCACAAGCATGGATGATGCCAATATTAGACCACTAGAGAGTTGAAAGCTATCTTCTGTTTCTGATATTGTAGTGGCTGAATGAAGGCATCACCCGCCCCTGTCTTCAGAAAGCTAAAGTTATTTTGATACTCAAGGAAATAAATTGCAATCGTGTGTTTTCCCCATGTTGGCAGTGACAACCATGCAAGAGTGACAACCAACAATTTCCTGCCCTTGTGTTACATCCCAACTCAACCAGCTTGTTCTTCTGACTAAGGGTAGGCACTAGACCTGCAGGATATGAGCTCATAACAATAGCAGCTCTTAGCCCACTTTGTGTTGGCTTCCAGTTTTATCCTCCCATGGTGAGACAGCCAGGTGTGCCCATGACAGATCCTGGCCAACTTGCCACATCACTGACAATGGCAAAGCCCATCATGTGTGGCAATGGTGAAGAAGGCCAATTCCATGCTAGGGATTATCAAAAAGGGGATTGAAAATAAAACAGCCAAAATTATAACGCCATTATACAAAATGATAATAAGGCCACAACTGGAGTATTGTGTACAATTCTGGTCACCACATCTCAAAAAAGACATAGTGGAACTGGAAAAGATGCAGAAAAGAGCAACTAAAATGATTACTGGGCTGGGGCACCTCCCTTATGAGGAAAGGCTAAAACATTTGGAGCTCTTTAGTCTGGAAAAGAGGCGCCTGAGGGGGATATGATTGAGACGTACAAAATAATGCAGGCCATGAGTAAAGTGGATAGAGGGAAGATCTCCCTCACACAAACTACCAGAACTAGGGGACTTCCACTCAAACTGGGGGTTGGGAGAGTAAGAACAGACAAAAGATTTTTTTTTTTACCCAGCATGTTTTTGTCTGTGGAACTCCCTGCCATAGGATGTGGTGATGGCATCTGCCCTGGATGCCTTCAAAGGGGGGGGGGGGTTGGACAGATTCCTGGAGGAAAAGTCCACCACAGGTTACAAACCATGATGGAGATGTGTAATCTCCAGGCTTAAATCGGGGTACTTCAAGGGCCAGATGCAGGGGAGTGGTATCAAGAGACTGATATCTAGTCTTGTATGCTCCTGGCTGGACACATCTGGTGGGGCCACTGTGAGATTCAGGAAGCTGGACTAGATGGGCCTTTGGCCTGATCCAGCATGGCTCTTCTTATGTTCACTCCATTCAAAACACAACACACAGGGATGGCAAACCCATCACATGTTGAGAGACAGAACTATCCAACCCATGTCCCATATAGACTTCCCATATGCCCACAGCACATGGGAAATCTAGTTCTATACAGTTAGTGGAAAGAAACACTGTAAGCTACAAAAAAGCCAGTGGATAGACCAGTGGCATTCCTGAGAATTGCATAACAAGGAAAAGTAAGTGACGCTGAGCTTGAGTAGGTAAATATTTTGTCCCCACTTCCACATTTCCACACCTTATGGAAAATGCCGCTGACCCACCCAGTGCTTCAAGAAAGGGGCTCTCGAACAAGTATGACGTGTAATGAAGAGGGAAGCATACCTACGCATCCTCCAGTCTGTGCTCAGCTCGCAGCAGTATTAAGCAAATGTTAAGTCGTTCTGACAATTACTGGCATGGTTGCTTAAAACTGGTGAAGGTGCATCCACAGGGAGGAGCAACACAGCCAAGGCATTCTGTGAAGGGACTTGAGATGGCCTCTACAGACCCAGCCTTGTTGACCTTCCGGTTGTCAAGACAGTTAAGGATGATGGGATGGGCACTCCTGTGTGTTCCAGCAGGAAGGACAAATTTGGGGAGGCTTGCTTCAGGGATATTTTCTTAGCCAACGCCTGGCACATTTCCCAGGCCAGGGCAAGGAACAGGTCGTCCTTCTCACTCTCACTCTGTGGCTCCCTTCATCTGGGACTCCAAAGGGTAGAGCCCAAACCAAATCATGAATTGTTTTTAAAAAGCAACACCAACGCCAGGATGTCAAGAGTTTTGGGCAGAGGAATGGCCTCCCTCAGCAGTTGCTGGACTCTCCTTCCTTGGAGGAGGTTAGAGAGGCCTATGTTTCCTTTGCCCCTAGATTTCCTGCTTCGGGGGAGAAGGCTGCACTAGGTGATTCTTTTAAGCAGCCCCCCCCCTCCCCATGATTCTGTTTTGCAGGGCTACTCTTCCTACCAGCGCTGCCCCAGGCAGCCAAGGATAAGGGATGCGGATGATGACCTCCACTAACAGGGAGGGACATGCATTTCCAACTCCTGCCCCCACCAGAATTCCCGCCACACAAACACTCGCACACAGGGGTGCGAAGAAGTTGCATAGCAATATCTGTCGGTCGGATCGGCGTGCCTAAGGCGCACCAGTGCAACCCAGCGTGTCTGTCTGTACGACCATTAAAACGGTAGATTTAGGAGGCGAGGAACGGGGCAGAGAGCCCGGTGCCTCTTCTCCAGACTTATTCCCCCCCCTTCCCTGCAGAGGGGGTCCAGTCGACCCACTGAGACGCCGGGGAAAACGATCTACTTGCCATCAGACAGGCAGAGCGCCTAAAATGAAAGTGCAGCTCGCGGGCAACTCAACAAGGTATATTGTGGACTCCTTGCCCACCGCCGTCTCGCCTGTTGCTTCCAGGAGCCGATATGAAATTGGGGGAGAGAAGGGGGGTCGCTCCGTTTCTCCCCGACCACAATAGCTTTCCAGATCCCCGTCGATCTCTCCCCCCCCCCCGCCGCCCGGTAACTTCTCCCCGCGGAAGTCCATCAGAGAACGGGAGTGGCGACCTCCCCACCACCACCACCACCCTCCTGCCTGGATGCCGGAGAGTCTCGGTAGGCAAAGGAACGGGCGAAGGAGCAGCGTTGCCGAAGAAAAGGCGATTGCAAAAATAGGTTACAGGCGATACCTTTATAGGCCACTAATAAAAATAAAAAGCCAAGAACATTGCAAGCTTTGGAGTGTAAATCACCCTTCTTCAAAGCAGGTCCCAGAAGTTCAGACATGGTAAAAGATGTGCTTTACCAGGAGGTTACTTGCAGGCGAGGAGGGGGGGAGGGGGTCACTTGGGAGAGATGTCGACCCCACATCCACCTTCCTAACAACCAACCCAGTTGCGCAGGCGAAGGAAGGCGAGTCCAGAACGACGGTGGATGCGAAACGGGTTTTCAAGCGTGTGAGGGAATCCCAAAGAGCCACCCGGGTTCGAAATACTCGTGTGTGCACCGACATCCGTCCCAGAACTTGAGTCTCCCCCTCCCTGGAGGGAGCGCCCCTTCTTTGGGACCGATGATCGCTCCCCCCCGCCCCACATCGCCCACGGCTGAGGCGGCCGGCTAGAAGTCGAGGGCAAACAATGGAGCTATTGAAAAATTCCAGAGAGGAGACGGTGTGTGTGTGTGTGCGCGCGCTGGAGGCACGCAGAGGGGGTGGGGGTCACTTCACCAGCAGGTAGGAGGAAGAACCCCCAACAGAAAAGAAGGCGCCAGGACGCGGGCCCCAAGCTGCCCCCCCCCCCCATACACACACCACCCCCAGGCACACGCAGGTATACCGAGGCGCGCATGTTACCTTAGGCGCCTGCTCATCTTTCCCGGTTCGGACACTCCCGGCTGGACCATGCGCTGGCTGCCCGGCTCTCTGGCACCGCTCACCTGGTGGTGGGGGAAGAGAACCCCGCCCCCATTTACCTGCTGGCCACGCCCCTTCGCCTCTCCCGCGCAGACGGTGACGACCTTCCTACGTCCCGGGACGGGCCAAGGATTTCTTAACCTGTGACTCAAGCCTCTGACGGGGCCAGAAACGACTCCCTCCCCCCCCCCCGCTCGGTCCTGGTCCCAGCAGTCACCGACCAGCCGAAGGCCTTGAAAAGGAGAGGGACAGGTGGGCGACCATCTTCTTGGCACCTTGCCCCTTAGCCCAGCTAGTTGGGAAAGTTACTCCGTGGACGACAACTCTCAGAATTCCCCAAACCACGCTGGCTGGGGTAGGGGGATCCTGGGTGTTTTAATGCAAACAAGGGGAAACTTTCCCCTGCTGTGTGGAAATTAGCGCTTGCATTGCAGGGTGTGCTTTGGTGACATCAGCAGGTACATGGGATGGATTTTGTCCAGTAATGACTTCCTCAAAGAATCCGTGCAGGGCTCCTACCTGCCAGGAGTGTCCTAGTCATGAGTTGGAATGTCCAGGAGTTAGTGCACAACGTCCACAAGCAACAACACCAACACCTGATTGTCTCCAATGTCACTCCTGAAGATATTAAGAGAGCACAGCAGCTTGCTGGGAGCCATTGGTAAACTGGACATAATTTACTAGTATTAGATAATTTACTTATAAATAAGACACTGCTAAAGCAGAAATGAAGCAGTCCTATGGGTTGTAGAACTTTATGAGGCTCACCCTTAGGACTAGGATGGAAGAAACCCTTAGGAAATTTCTTGTGCAGCCTGATCCTGTGTATCTCGACTCAGAAGGAAGTGCCATGAAGCCCAACGGGAGGTACTTCTGTGTAAGTGTACATGGGGTTACAATATTCATATCCCAGACGTGTAGTGATGGATTATCCCTGGTAATAATGTATGGATGAAAGCAATGTTGGTTTCTATAGGCTCCAACACAGCTTACTAGACCTCCCAATAGATTTAACACCTCCTTTGCAATTTCTAACTTCATCAAATGTATTATATTTCTCTAGAAGGGCAACAGGCACATGGCAGCTAGGTGTTAAGAATCTCAGTCATAATGTCTTTGCTATTATTATTAGTGGTAATTTAAGTTCACACGACCGGTTTCTTCACCGCTAACAAAATGCTGTTGCCCTTCTGTGACTCGCTCTGTTTCAGCCAAAGGGGATCTGCTTTTCTGACTTCCAGGTTGGCACTTTGTCCCAGTAGGTGTGGTTAGTTAACAATCTCACACGCACACCCTTCAATGATTCATTCTGTCCGCAGTCTTCATACTGGGACATAATTTAATTGCAGACTTCTTGGCCGCCCTATTGATGTGGGCTATTTTGAGGACCTTGATGTTTCTGCCACTGTCCTTATTTTTTGTCACCTGGTCTGATTAAGAATTCTGAAAAAAGGAAAAGATTGCACACTTTAATTGTATTCTCACTTATCCAAATAATCTATTGCCACACTGTGGATTTGAGTTTTCTTTGTCATGGACTCAGCAACACAATATTTGTTGTTGGTTGCTTTTTTATTGGGTGATCTCACTGTTTGTTGAGCTGAATTCCAAGGTATTGGCCAATGTCCTGCACACTTTTGGATCCTTTTGGATTTTTCAGGCTTTTGTGCGATCTCCAGTTAGTGTCTCTTGGGCTTAGCTCTCTTCTTTCCCTCACCAATCTCCGACAGTGCCCCCACCCATCTCTGCTTTTGATATTTTCTTCCGGGTAGTGGAGGAAAGACCTTGTTTCCACCTCTGCTTTTCAGGCTGCTTTCTGTACCCTGTGCAGTTCAGGGGGTTTGTCTGTGAAGATTCTCAGTCATCCAGGTGAGTTTCTCTGCAACTTGAGTCATGGCTACTGGACTTCTTTTTCTTGAGAGATTGAAAAGTTTCGCTGCTCATACAAACAGACTGATGAAGATGGATGAGCAGCGAAATGTCTCTGTCTCTCAAAAAAGAAGTCCAGTAGCCATGACTCAACTTCCAGAGTCAGGGGGTTGTAATGATGCCTGGGGGCCTGGCCCTCCTTTGGTCCCTCCTTGGTGTGTGCCTGAGTCTGAAAAACTACCAGGCAAGTTGCAATGTTTGTTTTCATCCAGACTGCATTAAGTGGTCAGAAATGGGGCTAGGAGAAGTTGAGATACGCACCCACTCCTGCACACATGCTACAACTTCCATGGACCATGCTGGCTGGAGGATGTGGGGAATTGCCATTATCCCCCCCCCCAAAAAAAAAAAATCCCCAAAAGCTTTCCAAAGCTTTAGAAGCCCTTGATCCTCAGGGAGCAATTGTTGTTGTTGGTCAGTCGTTCAGTCGTGTCCAACTCTTTGTGACCCCATGGACCAGAGCTCGCTAGGCTTTCCTGTCTTCTACTGCCTCCCAGAGTTTTGTCAAATCCATATTGGTTGCATCAATGACACCGCCCAACCATCTCATTCTCTGCCATCCTCTTTTCCTTTTGCCTTCAATCTTTCCCAACATCAGGGACTTTTCCAAGGACTCCTCTCTCCTCATGAGGTGGCCAAAGTAATTGGAGCAATTGTAAGTTTTTAAAAAAGTGTTCTGGTTTTCCCTTTCTCCAAAACAGGTAAATATGCCTAGCTGGCTTCTTGAAGCCGAGCTGTTAGCACAAATTAAGTGCTTCCTGCCACCTCTAGGCCAGGCTCTTCCCCTTTTCACATGACCCCTAAGATCCGCTGGCCACTTAAATTCGGACCAGAGATCTTAGGGGCTTGTCGCTCTTCCTGTGTCCCCACCCCTCCGCACTTCCTTGGTCCTGTCTGCATGAGGGGAGGGAGAAAAAACAGGAAGAAAAGAACGCGGCTGCACCTCTTTCCCCCTCTTGCAGACCTTCCAGCCTCTGTTTGTGTATGTGTGTTTGATGCAGATGGCAGAGTTGGGGAGGGATGGAAATTGAGAGAGAGAGAGAGAGAGAGAGAGAGAGAGAGAGAGAGAGAGAGAGAGAGAGAGATTGCAGCCGCAACAAGAACATTTGTCCTTTTGCACAAGGTGCCCTGTTCTGTTCCTGAGCTGAATTGTGGAGTGAATTAATCAGGTGGGGTTGAGGCAATGTCTGAGCCAATGTTTGCCTCTCTTTGTGTGTAGGGGGTGGGGGACCACTTCCTTGCCTACCTGTGAGCCCACTGGTTTTCCCATCATGGACTGCTGCTGTGTCTTCCACCCACCAACCACAGTCTGACACTCCTGTCCGTCCTCTCTGCTCTCAGGGGGCAAACCTGTGCCACCCAAATCCGATTGCTTTTTAGCCTTCCTAGGCCTCCTTGCCAATTTCCTAGTGCTCTCCCCAGTCCTTATTTGACACTGTTGGGGGGTTGCTTTCCTCTGTTATCATCCTCATCTTAGAACTGCTGGAAGGGATCCTATGGATCATTGAGCCCATATCAAGGGGGCACCAGCGGGGAATCAAACTCCCAACTTCTGGGTCTGCAGCCAGATAACCTAAACCACGGAGCTATCCAGCCATTCTTGTTGGGATTTGGATTATCTATAGGGCCCCTTGCAGCTCCATGGTCCTAAGATGACAATGGTTATTATTATTATTATTATTATTATTATTATTATTATTATTATTATT
>JAHTLZ010000015.1:44468721-44511697 GCA_023846285.1 Phrynocephalus versicolor | reverse complement strand
AAAGACTGCATGTACACCTTTGTTCTTAACGTTGTCTTAACACTGAGTAAGCTTCAGTGATAGCAGAGATAACAGATATGTAGCCAACACAGTACTCTTATTAGTAGGGTGGTGCTATGGCAGCTACATGCATTTATGGCTTTCTACAGACGAGCCAGATGATCAGATACTCTTCAGTGGGTCTCACCTCAAGGGCAACTGGTAAATTGCACAACTAGTGTGAATTAAGCTATGAAGACCTCCGTTAAAACAAGGTTCTGATCAAGCAGCCATCCTTAATCCTTTAGCTTATCTTTATTACAAAAACATCACACATCCCAAACAAGTGGAATCCAGCTTGCACAAGTGCTATCTCGAGATAGCAAACACTAGTTTACAATGGACCCTCGTATAACATAAAATCTGTACAACATAAAAAATTCCGGAGATAGGGGAAATTTGCTCAACAGAATCGCCTACGGGGCAAATCCGTACAACATAAACATTGTCGCAGTTGGGGATTACTCTGTTTTCAATGCATTTCTATGGGAAATTTGTATAAAGGAAAATTTGTTTAACATAATTTCATCTGGAATGAATTAATTCCTTTATACAAGATACCACTGTATATGTAGCTAGAGAAATTTAGGCTAAAATCTAGTATGATGATGTATCCAATGGCAAATTCTTTACATTCCGGAATCATCTATGCAGTTCTTTATGCTTCTAATGGTGCTTGTAGCTGTTACCAGCCACTGCAAAAGAGATAAAAGTTTCTCTGGAAACGAACTTCTGCAATGGAGTTGAGCCAGTTTACTTTTTAAAGTTTGGAACCCATGAAATATTGCTGTGCTTCTACAGCCGGGTACTCACCAATGAAATAGTTCATCATCTGCGGTGTATGATGAGGTGTTGGGGCAATTCGCAGCAGCTCTTCTCCGCGTGGCACAGTCGGATAGTTTATTGCCTGGACATAGATGCTATGCTGGCTCATCATCTGGTCACAGATCTCAGTATTTTTAGCAGCATCTGCAACCTGAAGTTAGCAAAATTAAGTCTCTACTTTATTTCAAGCTAATTTCCCAAGGCTTAGGTTACCTAAGTGCAAGCCCAATCATCCACCAAGGACTGAACTGTTCCTATAGCAAACTCCAAATATGATACTGTGTTAGCTTGGCAGATCCGATACAGCACTAAGGGAAGGGGGTTGAGAAGAAACAGATAAATGAAGCAGAAGGCAAAACACTCGAAAAGCAAGCAAGCAGGGCAGGCGGCTTGAAGGAATTATTATAGAGACTTGTTCTGGATCAGCATAAGTCTCTCTGTAGCTAGTTAAGTGTTAATTTCAAAAGAAAGCAGCAAGCAGCAAATTGCTACCTAAAATCTGCAAACTCCATGATCCCTATTGCCACATTTCTCAGAGCTGAACAAGCAAGCACCTGCATACAGTAGGATCCTGGTATCCACTAGGGATTGGTTCCAGGCCTTCTCGGGGATAATGAAAACTGTGGATAAGAGAGAGCACAAAAAAATCCCCCAAACTGCTGTTTTGTGACAGTAGGTTGCTTTACAGCTGCTGTTTTTGACAGTAGCTTGCTTTGCGGCTGCTGAATTATTTATTTAATGCTTTCCTCTGCCAATCATGGATAACTGAATCAGTGGATAATGAATCAGTGGATACGGGGATCCTACGGCCTTCAAAATGAAGGCTGTAGCACACAAGATAGGAGGAAATGCATTTCATTATGTTTCACAGAACCTTCTGTTTCCCAGGTACGGGCACCTCAAACACTTACCCTGATTGGAATGATGTGACTGGGACAATGCACAACAGGGAGCCCAGCGTCCATCAGCATTTGCCTCATCAGTTTAACGTTGCGCTGGTGCTGGCGGCGAAGAACTTGCCCCTCGGTGCTTTTTAGAATTCTCACGGATTCTAGCGCACCTGCTAGAAGCATGGGTGGCAGTGACGTTGTAAAGATGAAGCCGGCAGCGTACGAGCGCACGGTGTCCACCAGAGAACTAGTACTGGCAATATAGCCTCCCACGCAACCAAAGGCTTTGCCTGAAGTCAAAAGAAGAGATGACTTTTAAGTCCTTGGCTCCGTTGTTGTCTACCAACATTGTGCAACACATTTTGGATAAGGACTAGCTACTCAGGAAACACTTTGTACTTTGATCTGTTCTTTCTACCGGGGGGAGGGGGGAGCTCTTTCATGATCTTTGTGCAATGAAATGAACGTCACTATCCAACCTATTAATTTTAACTTATGTTGCATAGGTACAGGTTTGTGCATGCAGATAAGTATCACATCCCACATAGAAAGAAGTTTTATAACTAAGGGGGTGGAAAATAAACACAACATGAAGTTGCCTCTTGGGAGATACCAAGCTCTGAATGTGAGATTTTTCAGTAAAAGGATGGTTCTAGTGACTGTCTTCAAGAGATCAGAGGTCCAGATTCACTAACAGGAATATCAAGAGGGCTAGAAGTTCATGATCTATATAACCCAAAGTCACAAAATGTTGCCATTATTTAGTCACCTTTCCTGTGCTATGGAGACTTGTATGAACAGCTTTCATGTGAAATCCTATGAATGCTTTAGTGAATTCAGTCCACTTGCAGTCTACAGGAGAAAGGTAACTTCTGTAAACCAATACCTTCGGAAAGAGGCTTGCCAAAGGAGGACAAGCAGCTTGAGGTGATTACATGCTATTACTGTTACACAATACCAACTGTTAGCTTACATTTCCTTTACATTTCAGATGAAACATTTCCTCCTAATTAGAAGGTGTTTTACTGTTATTGCAGCTTTTCAATTTGACGTAGCCACCCATCAGCTGAAGTGGTTCAACCTGCTGCTAGCATCTCGATTTACTGGCTCTGTTCTTGCCAAATCTGTTCTTATACAACTCCCACATGACACTGCAGGATTAAGAATGTTCGACTTTAGACTCCAGTTCCAAAGTACAGGCAGACCTTTCCAGAAGTACTAGCATATATGCATTTTCACAAACATCAACTTGAGGCCAGAGTGACAGAACTATTCCCTTGGATTTAGTGACTGGAGTAGTCCAATAGCTCTTCCTCTGGCCTCACATTCAGTCACCCTGCACCATTAGAGTAAGCAGCACAGGAGCACACATACCAAGCGTTCCAGAGATAATGTCCATTTTATGCATTACTCCGTCTCTATCCCCGATGCCACCGCCGTGCGTTCCGTACAGTCCGACCGCGTGTACCTCATCTACAAAGGTGATGGCCCCATGTTCATGAGCCACGTCGCACAGCTCTTCCAAGGGACAGACGGCACCTGAAACAGTTAATATCCACACATCTCCCATCAGGCTCTTTCCAAACTCATGCCTTTCAAGGTCTCAGAAGCTTGCCCGTAATATGGCATACATACCATCCATGGAATGAACTGTTTCAAAGGCAACAATTTTGGGAGTCGATGGACTGGACTTTTTCAATAGCTCTCGAAGATGATCAACATCGTTATGGCGAAATATATGCTTTGGTACTCTACTGTTTCTAATCCCTTGTATCATGGAAGCATGGTTTCCTGAATCCGAATAAATTTCGCAACCTGGGAAAAGACAAGTCATATCAAGGATATTGGTTACAACACGGCGGCTTGATCTTTTGTCAGTAGATAACTTGGGGACAACTACCAGGGAGATAACCCTCAGCCCAGCCTGCATCTAAAGTGAGTTACAGCAATTTTACTGCTAGGTGCCTGTCCCACAAGGATACCTTATCTGGAGGAGGGAGACACTTTCTGTTCCAAGAGGCTGCTGCAGGGACTCCCCCTAGATTTGAACTGCCGTTCTTTAGTACAGTGGTATCCCAGTATACAAAATCAATGCATCCTCTGGTACACTTCATCAAGTGGAAATGTCATAAATTGGAAATGCACTGGGGTGCAATGCATCATGGGAAAAGAAGTCCTTTGAAAATAATCGTAACCCAAGGTTTTTCAGAAAATTTTGTTAACAGAGGCGTTCTTAAACCAGGTTACCACTGTAGTACCAGAATGTTTTGCTTTAATTATTTTTCTCCTCTGACACCCACGGCTAATATTAGTATCTTCCAGAAAAATATACTAGCAATTCATGGAAGACAGTAACAACGTGGAACCAGGACATCCAGTATGATATGGTGGGAGGTTAAAGGAGAAAACGGGGGGGGGGGGGGGAGGAAAGACAGGAAGGCGAGTGAAGCAACTGCCAAGCACTACTGATGACCTAGTGGCACAAGCTAAGGAGGGCTAAAGCTAGCATGGCCTTGCCGGTTAGAGAAGGGAAAGGAGCATCTCACACCATGCATTCCTCTCACGGCAGACTATTACAACATAAAGAAGTCTCGTCCTCTCTCTAAGTTTGGTTTATTGGAAGCACCATGGAATACGTTGAGATCCGTTTTTGCAGTTCCTTGCATTATGGCTTTGGAAAAAAACATGCAAAAAATGGACAAGCTACCACACCTCTCTCCCCGAGGGACCGAGAAGGTCACATTTGGCTCACAGCCAACCAAGCTTCCGGGCCAAATGATGTGGGCCTTTTTGGTTAATGTGAATTCTGCAAGGTGTTTGGAAAGAGAGCTCTATAGGAACACGTTCCTCACTAATTCCTGCAAAGGGCTGTTAACAACACCGTTACGGGGAAGTCGGATCTTACCTGGCAACATTTTGGCTAACGTGTACAGTGTTGAATCATTAGCAACAAAGCAAGAGGAAAACAACAGCGCAGCATCTTTCCCATGCAGATCAGCCAATTCTTTTTCAAGATCCACATGGAATTTACTGGTTCCGGAAATGTTCCTGGTGCCTCCTGCTCCTGCACCATGCTGCTTCAGTGTTTCTCTGTGAACGGGTTTCCAACAGGGATGTTAACACTACTTGGGACAGCCTCACATTTGCATACCGCTTACATTCCAATCCCTATTTCAAGTCATTGTTGGGACAGTTCTTCATTCAAGCTTATTTTTGAAGTTTCTGAAATTTTAATCACTCTACCAACTAAACACCGAAGAACAAAAAATTGGTCTGCTCTTGAGAGGAGAGGCACCTTCTTTTAAATATGCAGTGGAACCTCAATTAGCCAGTTAAATCACCCAAATTGGTGCTAGGTGGAAGGATGATTTAGAGCAGGCATGTCCAAATTTTGGCCCTCCAGATGTTTTGGACCACAACTCCCACAGTCCTTTGCCACAGGCTTGGAATTTTGGGAGTTGTGGTCCAGAACATCAGGAGGGCCAAAGTTTGGACATGCCTGATTTAGTGACTAAAGAATCATTAGGAAAGAATGGCTGCTGTATGCTGTTGGGATCTTGGCTGCTACTTTTCCTGAAGTTCTATTTAGGGATGAAAATATATAGATTTGTATTGGCAGGACTGACTGTGATTGGGCAACAAAATGACTGCTCTCATTTATAGTAAGCTGCCTGACAAAGGAGGATGGAAGAAATATGATCTGCATATTAGCTACACGTCCACAGCTGACACACAACACTCTCCTCATAACAAAGAACTACCAATAAGTCCTCTTGTGAAAAATGTGTTTCTAATAGCAAGCCCCAAAAGACACTCTATACCAGTGATGGCAAACCTTTTAGAGACCGAGTGCCCAAACTGCAATTCAAAACCCACTAATTATTCGCAAAGTGCCAATATAGCAATTTAACCTGAATACAGGTAGCTGTGAAGGAGTGGTGTCAGGTGCCCACAGAGAGGGCTCTGAGGGCCACCTTTGGCACCCGTGCCATAGGTTCGCCAACACTGCTCTATACCCAGCCAACCTTTTCGCTTTCATGTACATAAATACTTACATAACAGCTCCACAAACTCTAGGATGGCGACTCATGCCCAGATAATCATTGCTGCACCAGACAGACACCTCTTTTTTGCTAGTATGGGACTCTGAGTAGTCGTCTGCCATGGGAAAAATCTGGGCTCTTCGATTCACTGTTTTGAACACCCGGTATGTGTGATCCCTTCTTTTCTCATCAATTTTTTTCTCAAAGAACTGGTCATATTGGAAAGTAGAAACGGCTGAAAGAAAAAAAAGATAGCAATGCAAATGAGGCACTGTTGTTAGAACAAGCAAGAAAGAACTCTGATCTCTATTATCAAATGAACAAGACTAAGCCTTACATTTTGGCAAGTTCTCCTGAAGCAGATGAGACACCCGTTCTGGTCTCTGCTTCAACAAAGTATCCTGGAATTTTTTCAGCAGGCCATTTTGCTTTTCACCATCAGTGTTAACCTTGATAGCATTTTCTGGTGCCTTGGCAAACTCTATGCAAGCAAGATACAAAAAAACAAAAAACAAATTAACACTTAAGAAATCTTCCAACATGTTGTGATTGTTCAATTTTTTTTAAAAAAGTACAAATGATACAGTAATGCTTTGATTTGTTATTTAATGAATAAAGGGATATTTGAATATCAGTAATTTTCCTTCTGAAGGTTAGATTACAGAATACAGGCATCAGCATGATGGAGATTCACTTAATTCAGATTGTGTACCATTTAATATTCATGTTTTCACCAAGACTGCATGAATCCACCTGCACTGTCTAATTTTGCCAACAGCTAACAAACTGTTAAGTTTTACAAGCAATCATTCAATGTGTTCTCTCCTCTGGCCTCCACCACGAAGAAGGTAGGGTTTTGCATCAGCTATCATGCCAAACTCAATACTGCCAAGAGGGCTGTCAAAAACTGCTTTATTCCATTTCCTAACCCTACTTACAAAAAACAGCATTCTAATAAAATAACAAAGATCTTTGACACACACACATTATATATGTGTGTGTGCTTCAGGGCTACAATTAATATTAAGTAAAAACTGCAAATAAAAGCAGACTCCAAAAGAAAGAAACCACTCTATATCAATCATCTAGCTTTTAATAAAGCTAGGCATTTTTAAACAACTTGACAAAATAATACAATTCTGCTCTACCCCTGCTTTGCTTTGCTTTGTAAATACAATTAGGACAAGGCAATACCTTTCCTGACAGCTTGCATTTCCTCCACATCCTCTTGGAGTTCCAGGCTGGCTTTGCAAACAACATTACTGTTCCCTTCGTTAATCTGAGCCGCCAAGAAGGGACATTTAGATACAGTCACCTGGTTAGCACTCTGGCTAGCAACAGGTGGCCGGCTGGCAGGAAGGTGAGGATTGCTTGCGTCTTGAGCCACATCCAGGGACGGTTTGGCCGCTTGAATGAACAAAAAGAATTACTGTTTCAGGCATAACAGACAGATCCGAGCTGACCATTTTGACAGAAGTCACTGCTTCAGGACAATAAGAGTTCCACACAACTGACATCTCAAATAAAACTAATGCGAGCTACCCCATCCCTTATCACCAACTATTTAAAAACATTTTCAGCCGGAAACGCTTGAAGGAACACACCTAAATTCTCAAAATAAAACTCTACACATTGCTAAGTGCCAAAGAACGGTGTGCAGTTCCTCCCTTTTGCCAAGATATCAAATTAAGCTCAGTGGAAAAATGCTTAACAGCTATCTGAACAATGTACTGTATTAAAATGGAAATGAAAGCCAGGTTTTAAGATAACCAATTCACGTGTGAGTAAGGGAGTCAAGGAAGCGCAGGGAGCTGCCACTTGTGGCCTTCATGCTGCCGCCGCCACCACCACCACCACCACCTGCAATGGTCACATTGCAACATTACAGTGTGACCAGCTTGACTGTACCCAGGTAACTGCTCCACGTGAGCCACTATCCTAATTCAGGGGAGGGGGTGGCGGCTCCCACAGAAAAGCTACCTGATTACAGCAGCCTTTCCTTCTTCCACTAGTCACGTTACCATGTTCAATAAAACAAAGAAGATGGAGCTAGTGTACTCCTCTCAAGTCAAAACAGGCACCAAACTTTTCTTGGCAAATGAACAAAGCTTTCCTCTCCCGGAACTGTGCACAGCTGAGACAGGAGCACGAAGCCCTCCAGATATTGACTACAACTCCCATTGGTCTTAGCCAGCACAGCCAATGCCGAGCAAAGCTTCATTCTGGCAACACACAAATGGCCACAGGCTTTCCCGTTCGTTGTTTACTGGACTGCACACTGAGGCATTTCTGTGAGTATTTACGAGGGGATTAACCTCCAATGAACCCATCAGGATTGTCTTCAAAGAAAATGTGCTTTAAGACAGCACTGCTGGCACCACTAACAGTGATACAGTTACAGGTTCCAGAAGGTTCCTTTCTGACAGACTTTAAAAATCTGTGGTACACTTGATGCGCCAATAAATACATACCTCATGTAACACCAGTGAAAAATATACAATGTAATTGTAAGCCTTGGGTTACAGTTGTTTCCTGGGGCAAAAAGTAGAACATGAGGAAATTGAAGACCTGGCATGTCATTATTTAGCACAGAGATAGCTAGGGACTTCACTACACATTATGCAAAATGGGAAGGACCCTGCCCGGTTCCTCTCTGTTAAAAGCCTTAACTTCCTCTTCCATAATAAGCAGTTAAGTTTTATACCACTTTCACCTTTGTTCTTAGATTCTACATGAGGGAAGCTACAATATACTTGGTTTCTGAACTCAACAAAATGTTACTTGCAAAGAGCAGATAGACGAGTTCTCAAAATACCTATACCAATTTCAATATAATTCAGTCTTGAAGTGTTTACACTAAAAACCTAAGCATACTGTATCAGCGAACAACATCCATACTATCGAGTGTTCTTAGAAATGATGCAAGAGAAATCTGAAGAGCTCTTATTATGAAATACGATCAGACAAATGCAACTCTATTCTGTTTTAGGCGTATGATCAAAACTAGAATCTTTCATAACAGCTCAATAATATTTGAAGGAAAAGGGTTTCCAATTATAATGGTTTAAACTTTAACTAGCACAGATCTGTTACAGAGTTCAGCCTTACTTTCATGGGCAGAGGTGGTTTTTTCAGTCTGCTGGCAGAGAGGGGCTGAAGTACTCAGGGCCCGTGAAGCAGGCTTGGTCACAACTTCCATCATTTTAGGGCAATTCTGGGCATAGAAAAGAAGGGATTTGCCAGCCTTCTGCAAGAAAGTCTGGGATACTCGTGACAGGAACGGGCAGCGGCGAACAACAGTTTCCATTTTCAGGGTTTTTCAAAAGCTCTGCTACAATCTGTAAAATAGATGAACAAAACAAAATTAATCTCCTATCTATCTATCTATCTATCTATATACATACGCGCACACAGATATATATACACACATACATAGCTAAAATGCAGACAGCTATGGCACTGTGTTAGATACAGATGAATACAGTGGACCCTTGTACAACAAACAGTTTGTATAACATAAAATCTGTACAATATAAAAAATTCTGGAGATAGGGGAAATTTGCTTAACATAATTGCCTATGGGGCGAATCCGTACAACATAAAAATGGGCTCACTCTGTTTCCAATGCATTCCTATCGGAATTTGTATAAAGGAACATTTGCTTAACATAATTTCATTTGGAACGAATTAATTCCTTTATACAAGTAATGATCTTGCACTTACAGAAGATATTGAACCTTTAAGGTACTGGTATCTTTTACATGAAAATGTATGGGTTAGTTCCTGCAAATTGCACCTTTTCCACACAATAATTTTTACAGTGTGCAAAATCACCTTGAAAGAATAATTGCCATTTAAATAACACTGACAAGTGCTGTAAGCAAGGATAAGCCTCTAATCACAGTTTGAGCACTGATAATTAGAAAGACACACAGTGCCTGAGAAAGAGAAAAAAATTCCAAAACACTTTCATAAAATATCAATGGACATCCATGTATCACTGCCTGAATATCAATCAAGAAAGAAAGATAATAAACTGGGCGATCAGGAACAACAGGGAGGTCAACAAGTCTCAGTTCCTGAATGTGGGCATAACGAACACAAAACAAGACATCTCTGGTGTTGTATTTAAAAAGCTCAGTGCAACACCATGTTTTGTGGGTTCATCTTCAGAAGCGTTATGCTCAGGTTGCTTACCAAGGTGCTCCTAAATCTGGCATTACCATGCCATGCCATTCATAAACGCATCCCAAGCACAACACTATGCCATAATAAATGTATTTATTTTAGAGTATTTTTACCCCATCTTTCTCCTTGGAAAAGGGCGCAAGACAGCTTACAGTAATATACAGTCCAATACAATTAAGACATGTTCAGGTATTGAGAACAAGGAGTTGAGGGGCATCTTACAGTATTAATAGACATCATTACATTAAACGTACAAGGTGGTAAGTACAGTGGTACCTTGTATAAAGGAATTACAGTGGACCATTGTATAACAAACGGTTTGTATAACATAAAATCTGTACAACATGAAAAATTCCAGAGATAGGGAAAACTTGCTTAACAGAATCGCCTATGGGGTGAATCCATACAACATAAAAATGGTCACGATTAGGGATTACTCTGTTTTTAATGCATTCCAATGGGAATGTATTGAAAACAGAGTAATCCCTAATTGCGACCATTTTTATAGGTGATTCTGTTAAGCAAATTTCCCTATCTCCGGGATTTTTTAAGTTGTACAGATTTTATGTTATACAAACCGTTTGTTACAGAGGGTCCACAGTAGTTATAAACAAAAAGTCTATGTGAAGCTATAGATTCATATAAAAGACACATAATAGGTAGTCCATCATTCAGGGAAAGCTTGCCTGAAGAGAAAGGTCTTTGCCTGTTTCCGGAAGGACAACAGAGATGAGGCAGTCCTGTCTTTTAGGATCCTAGAAGCGCCTTGTTGAATTAAAAAAAGCCCACAAGATGCTTCCAGGGAGTTTAAAAATAAGTAGATACAGTGCACCCTTGTATAACAGTTTGTATAACATAAAATCTGTACAACATTAAAAATTCCAGAGATAGGGGAAATTTGCTTAACATAATCGCCTACGGGGCAAATCCGTACAACATAAAATGGGATTACTCTGTTTTCAATGCATTCCTATGGGAAATTTGTATAAAGGAAAATTTGCTTAACATAATTTCATTTGGCACGAATTAATTATTTTATACAAGGTACCACTGTAGAGTGGGATGGAGGGAGAGAAGAATGTCTTGTTTGGTCAGAAGCCCTCATCCACTTCCAGAAAAGAGGACCTCCATATTCACACACAGATCCCAGTTTTAAGATGCAAAAGCCTCACCCGCAGGCACTACTAGTCGGCCAGCCTAACTAACCCCCAACCTCAGATGCCATCAGCCTATTTCGATCTCCAACAAGATCCCCATCCCTCCAGGCAAGAAAAAGGGCCTGAGAGATCGTCGCCCACCCCCTTCTCTCTCTCTCCCCCCCCGGTCCCCCGGCAAGACAGGCAGCTCAGACCGGGATCCTTGGAGGGAGGAGGAGGAGGAAGAGGAGGAGGAAGAGGAGGAGGCCGCCATCGCCGCCGCTGCCCCCCCTTTTCTTTTCGCCGGCTTCGACCTTCCTTCGGGGGCGCCGCTGCTCAGCCTCCGCGATCCAGAGGAGAAGGGCGGGTGGGTGGTAGGTAGGGGGAGCCCCGGTCTCCTTGGGACCGACCGACTCCGCCGGCGCCGGGCGCTTCCCCTCCGCCTTCTCGGCGGTCGGACGCGGGCAAGGTCAGGAGGGACCAAGGCCGCCGCCGCTGCCACCGCCAGGGCCGGGCCCTCTTCCTCCCTCCCTCCCTTCCTCAGCGACAGCCCCCGCCGGACAACCGCCTCCAACTACGAGGGGCAGGGAAGAGGCCAAGAAGTCCCCTCCGTCGAGCCTGTCTCTCTCTCTAACCGTGATGTAACACCTCCGCCTCCCGCTCCTTTTACCCACCAACAAATCCGCCCGCTTCGCCTCTTCTCTCCGCACTGGGAGGGCCGTGCCGGTGACTCCCTTTATATAGCCGGCCCTCCGGAGACAAAGCGCAGGCGCGGACACTCGCCCAGGCGCTCTCCAGTAGCCGCGCAGGCGCCTCTAGCCCCACCTCCTCCGAGGCGCATGCGCATCCCCGACGTTCTAAGTCCTTAAGTCGCCCGCCGCGGGGGAGGGGGAGGAAGGGGAGCATTGAATAAAAGGGTCGCCCTCCACCTGTGCCGCTTTGGAAAACTCGCCCGTCGCTCTCGGTCTCTGTGAAGGGCTGCCAAACTGGCAGGCGAGGCGAGGGGAGGGCAAGTGAACGCCCGCCCAAGATCTGGGAGGAGATGGCGCATGGGTTCGAATCCCCTCCCGGGGCACTTAAGGAGGGCGGCGACTGCCCTGAAGCTTTACCTGTGTGTGTGTGTGTGTGTGTGTGTGTGTGTGTGTCGTCCCCACCAGCCACTGCAATGGGGGTGGGGGGTGTTTTGGGGTAGAAAGGGGGTGGGTCGGGAGCAAGGCAAACTCCCCAAATAAGGCATTTTGGACAGGCGAACTTCGCCTTCCGGTTCCGCTTCTGAAAGAGACCGAAGTCCGTTAATGTGGTTTCTTTTAATTAAGCGCATTTAAGGAAGTAAGTCAACTTAACGGAGCCTACCTTATTACTTAAGCACCCTGTGGGTGGGGCTGTGAAAGGATGGGTTGGTTAAACTGGTTTTCACACTACTAAATGTTTCGCTTATGCAGGGGTATAACGTTGTGGAGGTGGGGAACCCAAGGGGTGACAACAAGTTTGCCTGGATACAGGTTTAGAAATGGGAACTTCAAAGGGACAGTAGTGTAATTGCAGGCAGTGCTATTGTCCTATTAAAATTTCATGTTCTGTGCGTGTGTCCAGCTTAATGAGGTTCCCAGTATCATCCCCTGTATCCATCAAGTCAGTTCTGGCTTATGGTGATCTTTTCCCAAGGGCAGGGGGTTGGTAGTGAATACCCAGAAGTGGTTGAGGTGTCCCTTCTTCTGGAGGTGCCCTGGGACTGTGCAGTTTGCCCAAGGCTCCACAGGTTGGCTCTTTCGAGAGGCAGGTTGTGGAACTGAGCTGCTGCACAGCCAGATACCTAAATCACTAAGCTATCCACAGAGTTTCCACAAGGTATAAGCCTGCAGGCAAACATTTACTTCAAGCGTGAACTTCCAGGGATTGCAATCCAGTTTTTTCACACTCATGAACATACTGTACATCCTTGAAATAAATCTGTCTTTAAGGAGTCATCGTGTGTGTGTTGTGTCGTTACAGTCGTGACCGACTCTTCGTGACTCCATATCCATGGAGTTTTCTTGGCAGGAATACTGGAGTGGCTTGCCATTTCTTACTCCAGGCACCTACAGCACCTGGTATTCCCTGGTGGTTTCCCATCCAAGCACTAACCAGGGCCGACCCTGCTTAGCTTCCGAAATCAGGCGAGATCGGATGTGCTTAGGGCATCTAGGCAGCTTCCAAGGAGTCATCATACTTCATTTTTATTTCTTATTGTTATACTTGGTTAAAGTGTTGGATTTACAGGTTCTGGCCATTGAGCCACAAAACTAAGGGGTGATTTTGGGTAGGTCCCTCTCTGCCTGACTTAACTCAGAGGTTTGCTCTGAGGATTAAAGGCAGAGCAGGAGAAGTATGTACACAGTCTTGAGTTCTTTGAAGGAAAGCCCAGGTATAAACATAACAAATAGTTTGTGCCACCTGCGAAAGTGTGCTTTGTTTCTCATTCTGTGGTGAAACACTCTGTGACTGGTCCCTTGTATGTCAGTGTTTACCAATAAGGAGTGTTTAAATCTACCCTTTTCCCAGTTTCTTTTTGTCTGGAGTGCGATAGAATACTGTGGTGTTCACGCCTGAGCCTGTTTGTCCACATCAACACACTTCAGAATCCTACTCCCTTAGAGAGCCTCAGGTTGTGGGGTTATTGTAAATGTGTGTTCAGTGGAATGGAAGGGTAAGGCGCTGTGTCTCATTTCTACTCACTCCCCTCTCCTAGATGGTGGCCTTGTTGGATAGGCAGTGGCTGAAATCCTGTTGTTGAGCATCTAGTCACTTATGATTAGAGGAGGACCATTGAATCCATGGCATGTACAGAGCAGCGGACATACTAAATCCCCATTGATTTAGTAGGCCTACTCTAGTGCATTTTGCGACACGAAGCAACAGGTTTTCAACCAGTTTCTGCTTGAAAGTTGAGATCTGTACTCCAGATGGCTTTTTCAGTTGAAATCACCAGTGTAGGTTGGTCATCAGGCTGTTTGAAAGTTTGATTTATAAGAAAATGTAGAAACTTGGTCTTGTGAAAAGTGTTTGAAAGTTGAGATCTCTGGAGTGCAGGGGACACTGTTCAAGCATTTATATTCTCTCACCTTCAGTTTCTTATCCCAGTTCAAAAGGCTGCCTTTTTGTCTTATAAAGCTCTTAATGGCTCCTGTCCGGCATATCTTGGCAACAGCCTTCCCTCATTTGTTCAGCCCTGACCTTTAAATATCAGAGAAGGAGATCTTGATTGTACTTACTGTTCATGCAGCACTGAGTTCAAACAGCTGATGGAGAGATGTCTGTTGTGGAGCACTCTTCCCTTCCAAAGCAGCGTGACTGTGAAACTGATTACCTTTCCTGCTTGAGTTGGATTTTTTAAACAACTAGAGAAAGAAGTCCTTTTAAATTTATTTAATTACATATTCTTTACCCTTTGTTCTTGGGAGGTGTTAGGTAGAATGGAGCAGAAAGTAATTGAGCTCTGGTTGCAGATGTCTGTTATGCTTCTCAGAGCCAAGTATCCCTGTAATGAAAGGAGGACTCCAAGAGGAATGAAAAAATATCTAAATGAAAAAACAAACTGCTTCTGGACCACTCAATTATGGTATATGAATGATCAAAATGTTCAGAAAATATTATTTCTGAAGTGTCAGGGCATATACTTACGCTTGCATTGCAGTGTTATTAACAAAATGTGTATGTGAACACTTTACAAAATGTAAAAAAATAGACTGCTGATCCTGCCTCTCATCTGCTAATAGTATGTTTTGGTTGAAATGATGCAGACTTCCTCCATTGAGAGAATGTAGGCAGGGAACCAGCTGGAGCTAAGAAACGCAGGACCGGTTTCCTGTTCTTGCGTGCGAAATCTCCCTGTGCTGTGATTCAGCAGCTCCATGTTACAAAACTCTCAATAATAAAAGTCATACGAGATCAGATCAATGAAAATAGAACGGCTCAGAGCATACGGGATTCATGGGAAAGTCCTGATTTCCTTCTTCCTGTTCATTCACTTTACACTTCAGCACTTTCCTTGTTCCGTTTCAGTGATATAAATCATACGCACTTGCATTGTTTTGCTTTAAGTTTCTTGTGTTAAATATTTCAGTAGGGTTTGTTTTCTTGGCTACTGTAATTACTAACCTTGAAGCCTTGGTTAGTGGGAATAAATGAAATAAGTTATGTTAAGTTGTGTTAAGTGAATGCCTTTTGCAGCTTTTCTTAGACTCTGGGAGGCTAATTCAATTTTATCTTTATTCTTTCTTTGTCGTTCCATATGATGACTGTGATAAACAGCAAACTGAGGAGGAAAACATAATATGGGGTGTCTAATGCTCAGCTTCATCGTATGCAGCATTTTTGCCCACGGCATTATGAAATTTTAGTTAGTCATAACAAATACACTGCTGAATTCTTTCTGGTTATCTCATCCCACCCTGCCCCCATGGGCCAATATTATTGCCTCAATTTTCATATGAAATTAAACAGATATCACATGATGGCCATAATCCTATTGGGAATTTATGTTGGCATGATTGACATAAAACCAGGAACATAGCTGGTACCAATTGACTGGTATGATTTACTCAGTCACACTTACACTGGAGTCAGTCACCAGTAGAATACTGGCCAATGGATTCAGACTCTGTCTTCTGGATCCTTTCTAGATTTCTATGACATTATAGTTGAGAGATCTTCCTTTGCAAGCCACTTTGAAAGTCTGCCCGGCTATCTCATCTGTTAGAGAGGCAGTAATAGCTTACTGAGCAGTGGCTGGTAGGAGAATATTGTCAAATGCTTGCATTCATGGAGCACAATGTTATTAATTAGTTATTCATGCTGTCAGATACAGGGATCTCTTATTTGTGAAGAAATCAACTTCTGTCTCATATCTCCTTGATGAGCTCCAGTGATGAAAAACTGCTGTATTCTGACCGATTTAGTCAGACATAGTGATACCATCTTGTTTGATTTATGGGTAAATTTATATGGTAGATCGCTGCCTAGATGCCCTAAGCACATCTGATCTCGCCTGATTTCGGAAGCTAAGCAGGGCTGGCCCTGGTTAGTACTTGGATGGGAGACTACCAGGGAATATCAGGTGCTGTAGGCGCCTGGAGTAGGAACTGGCAAATCACTCCAGTATTCCTGCCAAGAAAACTCCATGGATATGAGGTCACGGAGAGTCGGTTCCGACTGTAACGACACCACACACACACACACACACACACACACACACACACACACATGGTAGATCAAGAGTCACTGGATGTAGGCAGCACCCTTATGTCCTGAAAAACTTCGGCTGCTCTAACGGGTGAGCAATGCAGGTACGAAAGGTAGTTTAAGAGATGTGTGAGATTAGCAAGTGTCCTAGATTCTTGCCTGTGCACTTACAAATAGTGCTTTTTATCTGACATACCTAGCTGTAGCTTTTGCAGGAGCAGATTCTGAGCATAGCAGAGTTGCGAAATAGGGGTGTGTGCTTATAGAGAGACCCTTGCACGTTGTTAGGTTTGCCTTTTTGGCTTCATTTAGTGGGGAGAGCCTTTTTTGCCCATGTTATAGCAGTTTTAATTTTTACGATTAAACTAGTTTTTGTAAAGATTCCTTATCTTTCCGCTCCTTCTGTTGTTGAATATAGAAATAGAATCATAGAATCATAGAGTTGGGACCTCAAGGGCCATCCAGTCCAACCCCCGGCCATGAAGGAACCCCCATCACAGTATTTCTGACAGATGGCCATCCAGCCTCTGCTTAAAAACCTCCAAAGAAGGAGATTCCACCACTCTCCATGGCAGCATATTCCACTGCCGAACAGCTCTAACCGTCAAGCAATTCTTCCGAATGTTCAAATGGAGTTCTTTTCCTGTAGTTTGAAACCATTGCCCCGATTCCTAGTCTCTGAAGCCATGGAAAACAAACCTGTTCCCTCTTCAATATGACATCCTTTCAAATATTTAAACATAGCTATCATATTCCCCCCCACACCCTTCTTTTTGAAAGGCTAAACCTTCCCAGTTCCCTAAGCTGTTACTCATAAGACATTTCTTCCAGACCTTTAACCATCCTGGTCGCCCTCCATTGTACCCACTTGAGATTGTCAACATCCTTTTTAAATTGAGGCACACAGAACTGGACACAGTACTCCAGGTGAGGTCTGACCAGAGCAGAATAGAGTGGTACTATCACTTCCCTTGATCTAGAGACTATGGTTCTGTTGATGCAACCAAGAATTGCATTGGCTTTCCTGGCCGCCACATCAAATTGCTGACTCCTGTTCAATTTGTAGTCCACCCAGACTCCCAGATCCCTTTCACAGGTACTATTTTCCAGCCCCGTATCTCCCATCCCATATCTGTGCAATTCATTTTTTTTACCTAGATGCAGCACCCTACATTTCCCCTTGTTGAAACCCATTCCATTAGCTTTGGCCCAGCACTCTTATCTGTCAAGGTCATTTTGAATTTTCATCCTATCCTCTAGGGAATTAGCAAGCCCTCCCAATTTGGTATCATCTACAAATTTAATAAGCATACTCTCTATTCCTTCCTCCAAGTTATTAATAAAGATCTTGAACAACACTGGACCCAGAACAGAACCCTGGGGCACCCACTGGTCACATATCTCCAAGCTGAAGAGAGGCCATTTATGATCATCCTTTGGGTTCAATCAGTCAACAAATTAAAAATCCACCTAACAGTAGCACTATCTATCCCACTTTCTACTAACTTCTTAGCAAGAATACCATGAGGAACCTTATTGAAGGCCTTACTGAAGTCCAGATAAGCAATATCCACAGCATTCCCCTCATAACCAGGCATGTAATTTTATCAAAGAGATCAAATTAGTCTGGCATGACATGTTCTTAAGAAACCTGTGCTGACTTCTTATAATGACAGCATTGTTTGTCAAATAATTACAGATTGCCTGTTTAATAATCTGCTCTAGGATCTTTCCAATAATTGAAGTCAAGCTGACTGGGCAGTAATTATTTGGGTCCTCTTTTTTCCCCTTTTTGAAGATGGGGACAACATTAGCCCTCCTCCAATCAGTGGGGACTTCCGCTATTCTCCAGCACTTCTCAAAGATTATTGCCAATGGTTCTGAAATTACTTCCGCCAGTTCTTTTAATATCCTAGGGTGTAATTCATCTGTCCCAGGAGACTTAAATTCACTTAATTTCATCTCTACCTATTCTATGTTGCAATTCCCATCCTACCTCATCTACTTTTTGTCCCAGTGGATCTCTTTCTTCCTTTTTGGAGAAAATAGAGGCAAAGAAGGTATTGAGTAGTTATGCCTTTTCCTTGTCTCCTGTTCATAACTGGTTTTCATCGCCATGCAGAAAGCCTATCATTTCCTTATTTTTCTGGTTGGTGGGGACATAACTAAAGAAACCCTTTTTACTATTTGTAATTTCTCTGGCAAGTCTAAGTTCATTTTGCACTTTAGCTCCCCACCACCATCACCACCCTCTTGCATATATTAGCCATTTGCTTATATTCCTCTTTGGTGTATTCCCCATTTCCCCATTTCCTTTACTTGTTTTTCTTTATAGTTAGTAGCTGAGTTAAAAGTTCTTTAGTAAATCAATGTCATTTCTTTAGACCTCTCCCATTTTTTCTTCTTGTTGGAACAGTTTTAGATTGTGCCTTTAATATCTCACTTTTAAGGAACTCCCATCCATCTTGGACTCCTTTCTCTTTCAGTGTTTCGGCCCATGGAATCACAGCCAATAATCCCCCAAGTTTACAAAAGCTGGCTTTCTTAAAGTCCAGATTTCTCACCTGACTATGCTTAGCTTCACCTTCCTACTGTATAACAAATTCCGAGAGGGCATGGTCACTTTTACCTAAGGATCCCACCACTTCGACCCCATTTATAAGGTCCCCCTTATTGGTTAAGACCAGATCTAAAATTGTTGTACCTCTTGTTGCCTCCTCTACCTTCTGGACCATGAAATTGTCTGCAAGGGCAGTAGGGAATTTGTTAGACGCTGCATTCTTAGCTGAGTTGTACTGCCAGCATATATACAAGGCATAATAGTTAAGTCCCAGTTCTTTAAAGCTGCAGTTTAAACTTCAGTTCCTCCCATGTAGAGTTGAGCTTATCTGTGTCTTTGGATGCATACTCACAGAATTCCCCATGTGACAGAGCTGCCTAGGAAATTCTTGGACCAGAATCACAGATCTCCGCATTTACAACTGAGAGTGAACTCCATTGATTATATTGCCCAGTTCTAGGCATGTTTATTCAAAAATAGATAAAATCATATACAAGTAGAGTTGTTCAGAGACCCTGGTGTGGAGACAGTTTCACACATCTCTTAAATTGTTTTGGATGATTCCTGGATTCAGTGGGCCTTACTTCTATGACAAGCTCATGTCGGGCTCCAGCCTTAGAAGACCTTACTTGTGTTTGTTTGTTTGCTGGTTTGTGGAGTTGAGCCCATTGGGGTTCAGCTGAGGAGAGTTAAGCATGTCTCTGAACGAGTAGCTGTTGTGTTTGTTTAAAAAACTGTGGGGTTTAAAAAAACATGAAAGCTCAAATCAGAGTTGAAAGGAAAAATACTCATAGCAGGATATCATTAGAATGATACAGTACCTAAACTATTGTATGGGGGAAAGGTAAAATTTTGGTAATATGGATATGGTATGTAAAATAAATGAAATTAAATAAATCCATATTACAGTACCTTTTTATCATGCAATTACCAACTTTCTCCCCATAGGGGACTCAAGTTAAATAGCAAATGCCTAGTGCTAACAGTGGAGCATTGGTGTTGTGCACTACTCTCCTTATTACAGTGAGTAACCACAGTTGTTAAGAGAGGTATATCTTCTGTCTTCTTAGCATCATACTTGAACTTATGGAGACCAAAATATAGTCTAATATATTGTCTATATCGGGGAGAGGGGGGAGAACTGCAAGAGTGATATGGTAAATATCTCGGTCAGTCTCCATTTCTTTTGAAGCTTACTTCTTTCCTGAAGTCATGATCAGAGCCTGCAGGACAGCAGAGAAATGAAAAACATATTTACAAACACTCTTAGTCCCTTGTTTGATTCCATAAAGAACAGCAGAGGAGTGATTTAGCACAGCAGTGCTATGGGGTATCTCCTGTTCCGGTCATGTTCTGCCCTCGAGTGAGCAAATGCAAGCAGTCTGGTGTGGTTGAAACACACACCTTTTGCCCAGACATTTCTTTCTCAAAGGATTTCATCTGCATTAATAATTTTCAGTTGTGGTAGCCAGAGTTAGATTAGGCTGCTGACTGTTCATGCCTGTGACCAGTCTTGCTCAGCAAATCGGTGGATGCTAGGAGTTAATATTTATTGTTAGAGCACTGTCTAAAATTATTCTTAGACTAAGAAATCTGTAATGAGAAGGAGAAGATGGAGAGAAGAAATGCATGTAGAGTTTAAGTTGTGAAGATAGAGGCCCTGTGATAATGCTGTGTAAGCATAGTTGACAACACAGATGAGTAGAAAATACTGCCTGATTTCTGGGTGATCCGCATTGCAAGGATAGTTGACTCACACTTATTTGACAGTTGCAACAACAAAACTGGTCCCCTGCCAACTCTGCCCTAAAGTATTATGCTAAAACAGTGGTTCCCAACCTGGGGTCCCCAGATGTTCTTGTGTAACAAAACTCAGGGTAGGGGCATCTCTGGCCGAGAATTACCTGAGTTCCTGTGGGTTCTTTTAAAGAAAACAAATGGCCTGAGAGCATCAAATTAATGAAATCCCTTTATTCACTATTCTAAGTTACAAAAATGAAAAAACAACTCCTAAACATCAATGAAAAATATAAAAATGCTTATCAGATACAGTCATATAATATTGCCTGAAAATAATAAAGTCTATGATATTCTCACTATCTTAATACTATGGAAATTACAATTCTTAGGCTGGCTAGGATTAACTCTAGCTGACTACATCCTGAAGCCGGATTCTAAGCAAATCACTCTCTCATAGCCTCAAGTATAGACTTTTCTTTTTCCCAGCTCTGAGAATCTTCGAGATGTCACGTGAAACAATTGTCCAATGATAGCTGTCCAATTTTCTCTAACTTGGCTTATTATGGCTAGGCTGTTGCATTCCTTAGATAAGCATTTGGCAAAAAGCTGAAAATGTGCAGTTAATATTGAGCCTTATAAATCACACTATGTCCCATCATCCTAATTCCATTACACTGTCCAAAGCCTTCACCACTAGCTGTGCTGGCCAGGATTTCTGGGAGCTGTAGTCCAAGAACAACTGAGGACCTAAGGTTGAGAATCACTGTGCTAAAAAGAAACCATCAGGAGTAGTTTATTTATTTGTTTGGTGTAATGAAAGGGTATGATGTCTGCTAAATTTTGATATTCAAATCAGGTATGCATTAGATCTTGGATGGTATATCTTAGGACTGTACAAAAACCAAAGTAGATCCCATGAGACTGATGCCTGCTCAATACTGCTATTCATACAGTGGAAGAAACAAATCATTGTTAAATGAAAAACAGTACATGTACTCCTAAGTGGGTCTCAGTTTTGTTTTCTAATAGTGTATGCAAGGTGTAAAACACACAAATATATGTCATTCAAGACGACGGCAACATCTATGGCCTTCCAGATATTGGACAGCAAATCGAAGCTAGAGTAGGTGGAAGTTACTCTGCAACAGTGCAGATCTATATTTTGCCTACCTAAGTACTGCTTTCCAATTTTGTTCCAGGCAGTAAGTAAGCCTTTCACTCAGAATAGCACATTTATTACTTTTTTGTGCAGAATTTTTTCTTCCTGGATTTGTGTTCATGGGCTGCAGTCCTTGGCATACTTACTTGAAAAAAAACAAAACACACAGTATCATTTAAGCTGATCTGGAAGCTGAGTCATGGCAACTGGAATTCTTTTCTTGAGAGAGTGAAACGTTTTGCTGCTTATCCAAACACCTTCGTCAGTCTGAGGAAAGCTAGTTGCGAGTCCTCCATTTTATAGTTCACTTTGACCTCATGTCACCCTGGTCTGAAATAGGCTCATAAGATGGATGGGTTTCAGTACCTTAGGCCATTGTTCCCCTAATGGCCTATGGAGACTATTGTTTCCCTAATGAGCCTGTCCAGGCCATTATTCATCTTATGAGCCTATTTTAGACCAGGGTGACATGAGGTCAAAGAGAACTATAAAATGGAAGACTCACAACTAGCTTTCCTCAGACTGACGAAGCTGTTTGGATGAGCAGCAAAACGTTTCCGTTTCTCAAGAAAAGAAGTCCAGTTGCCATGACTCAACTTCCAGATAAACTCAACTGGATGACTGAGAATCTTCACAGACAAATTTAACCTGATGTAATTTATTTTCAGTGTTTTTGTTTTTTTAAATTTGATGTTGAAGATGGCAGTTGAGTTTTGATTGTGTCACTCATTCCACCCCTATGAGAGGGTAGTAGAAATAACTGTTTAGTCAGACTGAAGCTGCAGATTGTTTCAGTAATTTAAGAAATTAGCAGACTTATTTATTTCAAAATGAGTCTGAGCTAGATTTTGCATCCTTGTGGGTAGTTAGTTCACTCACTCAATTTCATTTGTTGACTCAGCTGTTAAGTATTTTCATAACAAATAGTGTAGTGCATGATGCACAATAATTTAATTATGGTTCTTACTTTGCAAATGACAGACTTACAGAAGCTGCTTAATAGACACTTTCAATGCCCTGGCAACACAAGTGATATTGCTAAAAACATCCTTCTTATCTGATCCTAAATGGGAGATAGATAGATATAGTTGTTACGCAAGCTAGTTTCCATTAGTTTGTGAAATGAGGATTTTAAAAACTGGACTAAAATCCATTTGATATTTTTCTTGAACTGGACCTGTAAATAGTGCAGAAACCTTGTACAATCCACCTTTCATCCTGTGTTTGTGTTTATTACTCCTTGTCCTTTTTACAGCGTGAACATAAATACTTAATTAAGGAGTTGCTATCTTCTTAATGAGATGACTTCTGCTTTAATTTTAACAAATATTGCATAAACAGCATTTGTCCTCAGTTAATATCTGCCTCCACTTTCCTGTATTTCAGGTGCTCAGATTTTTTAACGAGTAAGCACACATTTATTGCATTTCGGTTATCTAGTAAAGCCCATCTATAAAACATTGTTTAATGTGTTTTTATTAACTTTGGCTGACTCTAATAACTTCACAATCCGATATAAATATTGGAAGATCTTGAAACTGCCATCCACGTTTCACTCTGCATGTGATTCCCCAGAAGCCACCCTGTATTTGGCAATCGCACTCATTGGATTTAAAAACAGATTTTCAAATACTAAATGCATTCCATTTTAAATTCAGATGTTATCTGGGGTATAGTTTTACGCTCATTTTCTTTCATTTCTGTCTCTTTTATTCTGGCATTCTCTTTAATTCAGTTAAATTCATGTGCCAGTTTTTGACAACAGTCTCCAAAGTGACACAAAACATGCATCAAATGCAATTATTACCTGCAAAAAAAAAAATGCATTTTGAAGGTTAAAACCATGAAAAAAATCCAAAACAATAACTGAAATATGGGGTTGGGGGTGGGTTGGGGCGAAGCTTGATGATAACAACTCAAAAACATTTTTTTTAAAAAAAAAAAGGAAATAGGAAGAACTAAGTAAAGAAATGAAAATCAAATCACATCTAGCACATGGAGAAAACTGAGGGGTATATCTGAGCTGACCTAACGAGAAGCATGTGATAATGGCTTCACGTGAAGTTAGGCACTTGTTTTCTCCTTTGTAGCTTTGTGGCATGATCGTCTTTCATGAGCCTTTTCTTATTAAAGTAAACATTTTAAAAGCTTCCAAAGCAATATGTCAAGATGTTGGACAAGGAAGTTTGACAGGATGCTACCCCCTGCTTTGTGTCTTGTTGGCATATGAAAATGTTGATTAAACAACAGAAGTAATGTAGTTTTGACAAAATGTCTGTAACATGATATTTAACAGATTCATAAAATGGTTTCTGTGTAAAATGCATAGTCATTTTCTAGACACAGGTGTATGGCGTAATCGCATGAAATAAATGTCACAATGATTATGTCCAGGTGCCATGGATAATCACCTAAACACTCATATGGTTGGTCTAAGCTATGTTGCCAATCTGTATAAAAGGCAGCATTGAAATCCATTTACTTTGGGACCACTTTTGGTGAGACAGCAGTTTCCCCACTACTCTGTATATATGCTGTGTGTTTTACCTTGATGTGTATTGTGTAAATATGTAATATAAGCTTTTATACAAAGTTTCTTTTGTCTCCCAGCTCCAATCTGTATATTGCAATTATCTTTCCAGCCACTGCAACTTTGCAAGTTGTCTAAAACACATTTGAACCTCATTCATTTATTGTAGATGTGCTGTTTTGAATACAACACAGAACTTGACAGAGCTGTACAGGTGGGTTAGAGATTAGATTATTTGGGAGCACAGCTGGAATGGAACTGCACAGTTTCAATCTTCAAGACCTTCTTCTAGCCATAATAAGATTTTCAAGGAAATTCTTCTGGTGATTTTCAAAGAGTGTCGTTTCCTTCCCTCCTGCTGCTGTTCCTTTAAGAAATGCAAGTCTCTTGGTGCCAGTAGTCATCAGTGTCATAATCTCAAGAGTGCACTAGTGTAAGATGCCTTGCATCATTGCCCCTGTCCATGACGCATTTCACACAGTCCTTAGCTTTTAAAGTACAGTACCCTGAAAATGCTTGCTTCTTGCTTCTGATAATGTACAATCCAGGTGGTTGATTCCACTCATCCTTTGCAAGGTATGGCCTTATTTTGACTGTATCATAATTAATTATATAGGACTTTATAAATGGATTCTTTCAATGATCTGTGCCTCTAGTAATTAATTACTCTAGTAAAGTAATGCCTCTAGTGGCATTACTTTATGTTCTACCGTATGATATCTATTACTTTTTCAAGTGATAAGAATAAATTTAAGCTAAAAATATTGGGTGTTGGTTGTTCTTCTTTTTGAGTCGCCAATGCACCTATATAAGTTGTTAATACATGACATTGGTGGTTCATCAAAGCTGCCACGCTTAGTTAGTTGTATAGCAAAAAGGTTTATTAAAGACAGACAGAGATTCAACAGAACACATACAGTACAGAGATAGGTTAGTAAACATCTTAGCTTAATGGTCCAAAGCATAGCACGGCCAAACGGCCTTGTTGCTCTGGACCCCGAGTGATGGTTTCCGTGGTCTTTTATACTCTTTCTGTAACTGCAGCTTACGTATTTCGTCATAATTCTCAGAAACGGCTTTTGCCTATTTTTAGTTCGAGATTGAATTCCCAGAAAATGACGCTTTTGGCACCATGAGATGGTGCCCACTTATCTATGCCATCTTCGCTTCCCTTTATCTTGGTTTAACCACAAGAATTTGCTATTTCTGGAGGCTGGCACCTGGGTTCTTATCTATTTTTTGTGTTCTATGCCAGCATGACCTAATACCTTCAGTCAGGTTTAACACTTTATAACAATTTTCAGCTTTATTTCTCATATTGAGTTAATTCTATTAATTCTTATTAATTCTTATTAATTAATTTTCATCACAAGTTATGTAGGTAGGGACTATAATTCTGCAGGTACATAGCCGAATCTTAAATTGGGAAAACTTGGTTCAAATCCATGTTACTCTCTCACCTGTTTGCTCCTGAGGGAAGAATCCCTCAGGTTATATGCAGATGAGTCATAAGGAGTAAGGAAGCATTGATGAAACAAAGACCTGATCATTAGGTTGGGCTGATATTGAGCATTTCTAGATTCCCCCCCCCTGTCTTTTTCACATATGCGAAAGTAAATACTTTACGGAGCTTTGGAAAACTAATGTATTTCAGTGTGAACTTGAGTGAAGCAATGATGACAATCTGGAATCCTCCCATGTTATATTCTTAACCTTGACTGTGACATGTGAAGCAGGAAGCTTCCACACAACTTCCTATTAATTCTCAGTCCTCATTTCCTGTCTCTAAATGGAGCAAAAGAAAGCTACCAAATCTCACAGGCTTTTTGTAGAATGACTTTGATATTAACTGGAACAACAGTGTGCATGTTTGGTGGAAAGCGTATTTATTAATATATATATATATATATACCTCCATAATGTTTTTCTTACAATTTTTGATTGTCCCATCATTCTTTTAGGGCTGCGGATTAGAAGTGAAGCAAAATTTGGAATATGGTATTAACTAGGAGACATAAGGAGGTTGTATTAGAGCAAATGAAAAATAAAGTCTCAGAAGGATGCAAAAATCGGTACATTGCACTTTAACATCTACCCAATACGTGCTGACTGAATAAATATGTGGCCTTCTTCAGGTGGTAATGTTGCAGTATGTAATCCAGATTTCATTTGGTCTGGTTCCCAGCTGCTCTAAACTAAACTCAAGGTGTAGTTACACTCTTGAAATGTATCAGTGTCTGGATCAGGGTTTTTGAGATTGCACCTTTTTGTGCTGGTGTGCTTCCTTTTTTGGACTTCAGTATGGGATATTGATCCCAGGAGCAACACAAGGTTTAAGCACATCACATCTCAAAGTGGTTTGTTTTGCATAGAATTTGGTCTTTTTTTTTTAAAGGAAAAAAAAAAGGTACAGCCTGTTGCCAAAGTAGATGGGAAAGGCAAGGTCCTTCTGTGAGAGATAACTGGACAGAAGGAGGGACGGCTTGAAACGTGATGAGTCTTCTCTGTGGAACTTGCAGACCAGAACTATGGGCATCCTTAACCAATGTTCCTGCTTGTTGATCATGCCTCACAGCTGGGAGTCTGCCCAGTGCGAAGCTGTGTGTGTGTGTGTGTGTGTGTGTGTGTGTGTGTGTGTGTGTGTGTGTGTGTGTGTGTTCATCTTGCCAGTGGCAAGGAAAGCCAAAAGGTGAGTTCAGGAAAAGATACACCAAGGCATGGTGGAGCGGAAGGGAACAGAAGAGCGGCAGCAGGACCTCCACACACGGGAGGGAGCCAAGGCACTTGCACCTCTTGACAGCAGAGTCGCCCGCTTCTCTCTGCCTGCCTCCCTCAACATCTCTTCATTGGAAGGAGCAAGTGGCATCATGAGGAAGGATGTGGGCAAGGGAAGTCACTCCCCTGGAACTCCTGCTATAATGGCAGGGTGTTACGTGTGAATCTGAGGGCTCGACTCCACATGAGGGAACTAGCCTTTGCTTCAAGGAGATAGGACAGCTGATCTTGGAAACTTCATCCAGGGACGAGAGGGCTCCTGGGCAGCTTCCAGCCAGATGAGGTTTAGCTTAACTCCCCACCCTACCCCCAAGGAGAGAAACCACTGTACTTAACTGGGAGTTGAGTCATGGCTACTGGACTTCTTTTTTGAGAGATAGAAACGTTTCGCTGTTCATCCAAACAGCTTCATCGGTCTGAATACAGCTAGTGCAAGAGACCCTTCTTATAGTCAGCTTGACCTCTTGTCCCCTGGTCTGATTGGCTCATAAGATGAACAAAGCCTGAATAGGCTCGTTCGGGAGACATTAGTGTCCATGGCCTTAAGGTAAACAATGGCCTAAGGTGCTGAAACCCATCACGAATGGGTCGTTAGCTGTGACCTGGTGGTGAAGGCTCCTTGATTTGCCTGGGTACTTTGGAAAGTACAGCCTGATAAGTAGCAGATAGACTATGCCGGAGCCCACCACCTCTGTTGAGGGAGGGATTTTCAATGCTAACATGAATGGCTTCCCTTACTCCTCTCTCAAACCACCTCTCTTCTTTGTCTAATATGTGTACATCCTCATCTTTGAAAGAGTGGCCTTTTTCCTTCAAATGGAGGTGTACTGCTGATTCTGGTCCTGAGCTGTTACCTCTCCTATGTTGGGCCATTCTTCTGTTTAATGGCTGTTTAGTTTCTCCAATGTAGAGGTCTGAACACTCTTCACTGCATTGGACTGCATATACTATATTGCTCCTTTTATGGTTTGGTATTGGATCCTTTGGGTGGACATTAAGTCTCTGCCTTAGTGTGTTCATGGGTTTGAAATAAACAGGGATGTGGTGTTTGCCAAAAATCCTTAACTTATTGCTAAGTGGCAGGCAGCTAATCTCAGTGTCATAAGCTACTTGATAAATCCCACAGGAGCAATTTGAGAGAGGTGTTTACATATGCCAAAACAATTCAAAACGAATCACATTCATATATGGGTTGAAATAAGTGTCCTTAAAAACATGCTTTCCAACCCAAAGAATGCATGCTTTGCTGTCTCTTGTGTAGGCAGACATTTTTAAAATCCATAGTGTGCTAAAACAGATGCAGAAACAGGAGTATTACAACATATAACACAGCGTAAATAAGAACCAGACTATAAGAGAGGCCAGCATTACAAATTGCAAAATTATTGCCCTGGAAGGTGGCCACTTATTGTCTGGGCCAACATGTGTCGTGCAGAATTTAAACTGCAATGCACTGTTTTTTCTTTTTTGCAACATCACAAAACTCTGCCTCTCCTTGACATTTGGATGCAGTGGATGTTTCCAGTCTTTTTCGCTTTCTTCCTGGCGCAGGGCATGATGTCAAGGACGAAGACCCTCTATTGGCTAGAGATAGAGTAGCCACAGGCACTTCCTTCTTTTCTTCCTGCCAGAAAGCCTCTGCCTCAATTGCTAGCTCTTTTCCTTCAGTTCTGCTATTTTGAAAGCATTGTCTGGCCTCTGCCAGAGCAATCCTGGGGCTGCTGGACCAACTGTGGCAGCTCATATCAGAGAAAGTTTAGCAAGGATATCATGTCAACGTAGAGTGAGGGTTGCAAGTAAGCTGTCCACCCTGAAGTCTCCCATGGGCTGAAGGACACCCAGGATCTCATCTATTTGCTGTTTTAGATCAGGCAAATCCCAGGCAGTCTCAAGTTTAAGTGGGCAGGACTTCATTTGGAGAAAAAATATTTTTGCTATCTTGTTCAGATGCATACAGTGCAGCCTCAAAAGATGTGCGTTGGGGCCCTGAAGCCTGTCTGAGCATCTCTCCATCAAAATATTTACCTGTTCCTTTCGTGTCTCCTACATTGAGGTGTTTTTGGTAGTGACCCTGAGGGAGGCCCAAAATTCTGCCACTTGAAACTGGGTCTTCTTGGTGGTCTCTCTTTCACTTTGGAACTTGCTCCCACCTGAGGTACCATTAGCCCCTTCCCTCCTTGGTTTCAGAAGATACATTAAGACCTGGCTTTTCACAAACCCTTTATTGGCTTACCCCGGAGCAATCTTGCTGACCAACTAAACTCCACCACTTGATTATGTGTTTACCTTGTTTTACGACCTTATTGTATTTAGTATAGTCTAAAGATTTTTAGAGTCTATATATTTTATCAGGTACAGTAATTCTATGTCTGGAAGCTGAGTCATAGCAACTGGACTTATTTTTCTTGAGAGATTGAAATGTTTCGCTGCTTATCCAAACAGCGAAACATTTCAATCTCACAAACTGATGAAGCTGTTTGGAACAGCAGCAAAACTTTTCAATCTTTCAAGAAAAAGAAGTCCAGTTGCCATGACTCAACTTCCAGGTAAACTCACCTGGATGACTGAGAATCTTTACAGGTAATTCTATGTTTTCTTCTGACCTGTTTGCTGTTCACTACTAATTGGATGGGATAAAAATATCTGTCAATCAAATTATCACATCTTGAAAACTGTTAGGGTAGCTGGAATTTGGTTCTCCCTTGACAGCATATAACAACAACAAAGGTTGTACTAAGTCTTTGGGGAGGACAGATATTGTGGTCATTAAGAGGACATTCAAAGGTGACCAAATCTGAAAGACATATTTCAAGCAAAGATAAGTAGACTAATGTGTGTGGGGGTGGGGTGGGGTTGCAGGGGTGTCTTTAGGTCCACTATAATGAAATAGTGTATGGTCCACAGTTTTAAGAGGATTAAGCAGAAGAATAAACAAAGGGGACAGAAAGGAGAGGTGTGCAAAATTTAGAAGTAACTGGCACAGACACTAAAAATGTGAAAAGTATTCCCTCGGCCTTAAAGCAGGGTAGTGGGGTGATGGCAAGAATCTGCAGGAAGAAACAAACTTGTCATTAAGAGCAATTTGTGTATACAGTGGTGCCTCTTCTTATGAGTTTAATCTGTTCCAAGTGCATGGTCATAAGTCGAACAACTCGTAAGTAGAACAGCCATATCTAAAATAAATAAATAATCAAATTAAAAAATAAATAAATAAACAATTGTAGTAGAGCAGGCCGCATCTAAAATTTGTAAGTCAAATTGCTCATAAGTAGAGCCACTCATGAGTAGAGGTACTACTGTATTATCAAAAACTTTTCTAAATATTCAGAATTTGTGTTTGTTTTATAATGGCCTTTGAAGCTAAGCATGAGGTATCTGATTAAACAGGAAAATGCCCAAATGACCTCTTTCTAAAGCTATTGTGATTTCAGATCTAATACTGTGACCTGGCGAGCTCTGGTCCATGGGGTCACGAAGAGTCAGACACAACTTAACGACTGAACAACAACACTGTGTCATCTGTTAACATCTGTCTCTCCTGTAACATAGCTCCCTTGCCCTGCTATAACCTCTGTGCAGGTGACTATCTTAAGCAGATGGAGTTTTCTCCAGAACATTTTTCTCACCCCGCCCCCACGAAGACTAAAATGATAACCCCTCACGTGTTCCAAGGTCTCTGACACAAAGAGAAGAAAAGCCCTGAACCTCCAGGTTTTGGAACTTTCTGAAAAGCAGAACTATTTGGACCCATTCTGGAAATCTTATGTTCCCTGTGGACAGCCACGCTCCAAGCCAAGATTCCAGTTGAGAATGATGGTTCCTGTTTTTTATTTTCCTCAGTGGACACAGGAGGACATTTTACATCTCATATCCAGGTTGTCTTTGGTGTGGGCCTTGGGCCTGAAGACCATCCTGAAGACCAAAGAAGTCTCGTATTGTGCCTAGTTCATTCCCTTCCTTCTCTCCCTTCTAACATAATGCTAGGCAGTGACATGCCATGGTGGAGGAAAGAGCTATTATTATACCTGAATGACCGAGTACACTTGGATCAAATCACAAGCCAACTAGTGGAAAAGCTAAGTAGAGCCCTGTGATTGCTGGCAGGGCCTACAACTTGATGACCCGTGGGCCCTTAGTGTGGGTGAATATTTCTAACTTCTGAAGACACGTGAAAACACGGCAGAGAGATGTTGTTGTCTCTATTTGTTGAACTAGTTTTTGCCCTCTTTTCTGTGTAGGAACAAGGAGTACAAAAGAACCTAACACTTTTCCCTCAAGGGGGTAAATGCCCTTTGGTACCCAAAGGAGTTCTTAACAGGTTGCACAGGACAACCTCTTCAAAAAAAATGTTTTGACTGTTCTTAGAACAGTAGAGAAGGCAAAGAAACTAGAGTGCTTTTTCATTCAGGGGGGAAAAATCCAGCTGTGCTTCTTTGACATTATGTAGGTCATAACTAAACACTTTTGAATACTGTGTTTAGCCTATTATGTGTGTGAGGAACTCAGCTGATCATGGGGAGGGGAAGTTACTTCCCTTTTGTTCACCTCATCTAAATAATTATTAATAGAGTAAGCAGTGACACAATGGGATATCAAACAAGTAACATTATACACTCTGAAAAGACTCTCTTCCTTCATCACTTGACCCCCAGGCACAAGAACTTGATGCAACGGTTCTCTTGGAGTCCACACAGAACTAGGCCTGCAGCACAGGCATTCTGCTCAAACCAATGCAAGGAATGTCCAAAAGCGTCAGTCAGTTGCCTTTTAAACTCTGTACACATCCCTAGAATGAAAAGTATTGCTCCAAATTTCTTGTCTTTTGGTATTGGGGTCCTTTCATCCTAACCAGTTGTTGGGGACAAATATATCCCATACCTTTAGTTTTGTTGGGGCGGTGGTGGTATATTTTGCTCTCTGTAGACTGGAACCATTTGAGGAAACACTGGGATTGTCTTTTGGGTGAGGAAACACAAGAAATACACTGGTTAGGCCTCACTCACCGGTTTTGCCTCAATTTGAGTATTTTGTCCAATCCTAGATACCACAATTCAAGGAAGATGCTGACAAATCGGAACAAGTTCAGAGGAGGGCGACAAGGATGATCGGGCTGGAAACCAAGCCCTATGAGGAAAGATGGAAATAATTGGGTATGTTTAGCCCAGAGAAAAGAAGACTGAGGGGAGATATGATAGTGGTTTTCATATATTTGAAAGACTATTATACAAAGGAGGGGCCAGATCTGTTCTCAGTCATTCCTAAGTGCAAGGCACATAATAATGGACTAATGTCTCAAGAACCCAGCTTTTGCCTGAATATCAGGAAAAACTTCCTAAATGTTAGTGCAGTATGACAATAGAACCACCTTGGGTCTTCTTCCAAGGAGGAAGATGGGGTAAAAAAATACTCTAAAATAAATAAATAAAATAAATAATTACCTCAAGAGGTGGTGGATGCTGCAACACTGGAGGCATTCAAGAGAAATTTGGACAACCACCAATATTAGGTGGCTTGGTAATTGGTTGACTGATTGTATGCAAAGGGTGATTGTAAATGGCTTCTTCTCAGCATGGAGAGGAGTGACAAGTAGAGTGCCCCAGGGTTCTGTTCTGGGTCCAGTCTACTCTCTATTCCTTGGACAAAGGAATAGAGAGTAGACTGATTAAATTTGCAGATGATACCAAATTGGGAGGGGTAGCTAATTCCCTAGGATAGAATAAAATCCAAAATGACCTAGACAGATTAGAGTTTTGGGCCAAAGCAAATAGAATGAGTTTCAACAGAGAGAAATGTAGGGTCCCGAAGCTAGACAGAAAAAACGAATTACATAGATATAGTATGGGAGATACCTAACTGGAGAATAGTACCTGTGAAAGGGATCTGGGAGTCTTGGTGGGCCACAAATTGAACATGAGTCAGCAGTGTGACGTGGCGGCCAAGAAAGCCAATGCAATTCTTGGATGCATCAACAGAAGCATAGTGTCTAGAGCAAGGGAGGTGATAGTACCACTCTATTCGGCTCTGGTCAGACCCCACCTCGTGTAATGTGTACAGTTCTGCACTCCTCAATTTAAAAAGGATGTTGACAACCTCAAGCGGGTCCACAGGAGGGCAATCAGGATGGTTAAAGGTCTGGAACATACGTTTTACAAGGAGTGGTTTAGGGATCTGGGAATATTTAGTCTTACAAAAAGAAGGTGGAGAGGGGATATGAAAGCCATGTTTAAATATTTGAAAAGATATCTGGAAGTTGAGTCATGGCTACTGGACTTCTTTTTCTTGAGAGGTTGAAACATTTTGCTGTTCATCCAAACAACTTCATCAGTCTAATGAAGCTGTTGGATGAGCATCAAAACATTTCAATATCTCAAGAAAAAGAAGTCAAGTTGCTATGGCTCAACTTCCAGATAAACTCACCTGGAGGCATATTTGAAGGGATATCATATCAAAGAGGGGGCTGACTTGTTTTCCATGGCTTCAGAGACTAGGACTTGGAGCAGTGGTTTCAAACTACAGGAAAAGAGATTCCATTTGAACATTAGGAAGAACTTCCTGACAGTTAGAGCTGTTCAGCAGTAGAAGATGCTGCCACGGAGGGTGGTGGAGTCTCCTTTTTTGGAGGTTTTTAAAGAGACGCTGGATCACCATCTGTCGGGAGTCATGTGATGGGAGTTCCTGCATGGCAGGGGGTTGGACTGGATGACCCTTGAGGTCTCTTCCAACTCTATGATTCTATGATTCTATCCTTTGATTTGTATTCCTGCATCCAGCAGGGGGTTGGACTTGCTGGCCCCTCCAACTTCACTATTCTGTGATTCTATCTACATTAAACCATATTTAAATCTTGATTTTTAAAAAGGAACAGAAAGAACTCTTATCTGCTCACACCAGTGTTACCACTTTCATTTGTTAGGGTATGCTTCTAGACTTTCAGCTCTTACCACTGCCCAAAAGGCATCTTCTATCTTTTTCCACTGCTATAGTAAGTTTTAAACCATTTTTTAAAGATGACAGAAATGATAGGAAACCGTAAGAGTTGTACAAATGAATGCTAACACCTGGGCCTTTGTAAAACCTAGGATTGAGGTAGGGCAGTAACACCATAAAAGCCTTGTCAGAAAGCAATCTTGGCTTTACACTTCTGGGCAGGATATCTACATGATGAAAGCACAGTTTTCAAGGAATTATAGGTAGGTGATTGGGGAATTAAACATGGAAAACTGCATTAATTGACATACATATGTGCGCTTTGGAGTGGATGAACTGTGGTCTTCTTTACAAAAAATATAACAAATTGTTGAATGGTTGGCAATTCAACACACAATCAATGCAAAAAGAAAGCACATTGACTAAAATCCTGTCACTTAGTGTAGTAAATTCCACTCAAGTAAGCCCACTGAATCAGTGGGGAACTTAATGAATCGCCCCTTGCAGGTTGATGTGATGGCTTAGAGTACTGTAGTCGGAATAAAAAATACACAAAAGGCTTGGCTGAAACTTTTCCAAATTTTGCCACAGCACTCCACTTTTCTTTGACTCCGCATGTTTCTAATTTTGGAGAAAGGCATTCTTCAGATTAGTCTCCGTTAAAAATAAACTCTGTTACACAATGGCATAGTCAGGATTGTCGTCATTGCGTGTTCTGTCCCTACAATGTGATCTGGAGAAAATGTATGTTAATACTTTCTGCAATTGCAGGGAAGCAGAAACAAAAGATAAATTTCAAAATATTCTCAGTGTAGTTGGTCACTGGGTTAACTATCTCCTTTAGTCATACATTCTTAGCATTTTTCCTCAGCTGAGAGGGATAAAATGATCCGGGCACAAGACGCTGTGAGACAGAGGCAGTGAAGAAGAGCCTTGCACGAACATTCTCCCTCCCCTAATGTCTTGAAAATGTCCTGGGATCCTGCTGAACGGCTAAAGGGGAGGAAGGACCCAGTGAAGCAAATAGTCTTAGCTCCCTGAGATGTGTTGTGATCCACTGGTTCAAAATATATATTGCATTTTATTTGTATAGTGGATGCGTTCCAGTGTCTCAGCTCGACGATTGTGGCCGATGGCAGTCTGAGACTCAGGACCACTACGTGAATAAACACAGCCTGGACAAAAGGGCGCACAATGACCAGTGTTGTTGTTGTGTCATTACAGTTGTGACTGACCCTTCATGACCCCATGTCCATTGAGTTTTCTTGGCAGGAATACTGGAGTGGCTTGCCAGTTCCTACTCCAGGCTCCTACAGCACCCGGTATTTCCTGGTGGTCGCCCTTCCAAGTACTTTCTAGACCTAACACTGCTTAGCTTCTGAGATCAGGCAAGATCGGATGGCTCAGGGCATCTAGGCAGCTCACTGACCAGTGTTCTTTGTGACAAATCAAAAATATACAGCACGGTTATTCAACCAGTTGCACTCTACAGTGCCAAATGCTGGCCAGCAACAAAAGAAACTGAACATCGCCTTGGTGCCATGGAAGCAAAGATGCTGCACTGGATCAGCGGTAACACTCGCTTTGACCATGTCTGCCTTGATAACATCAGGAGGCGGTATGGCATTGCTCCAGCTGCCGGCAACATGAGAGAAGCCTGGTTACGATGGTATGGCCACATCGTGTGCACTGCCACCAACATGCTAGCACAGAAGGGCCTGCAGTTGGAGGTGTATGGCAAACAACCAAAGAGCTGACCAAAGCAACATTGGATTGATACTAGAGATGGTCACAAAATGAAAAGTGACATGCTGTTTTATTGTGTCATAAGGTTACGAAACATTTCGAAACAAAACAAAACGGCAGACAGTGTTTCATAACAAAACAAAACACCATTTTCCCCTCTAGAACAAAACAATTGTACTCCAAAATAGTATCACAGCAGCCATGTATCAGCACCAAAATCACTGCAGACCAAGTTTGGACTCCTCCCTGTAAGACTCCAAAATTTTGAAAGTTTTGGGGCTCAGTGGACTGAGTTATTAAATGTCAAAGCGGGGGGCTAGGAAAAATATTTCTAATTGGAGTCAATCGGAAGCCATGTGGCAGTAGCGCTATTTTTTGCCTGATCAGCTTCTAGTTCCAAAAGATTTTTTTTCCTAGGGGCACCCCCTTTGGAGCTTCATAACTCAGCTCCCTGACCCCTAAACTTTTCTAATATTTCAGGGGGTTACCTCAAATCGCCTGAGGACAGTACCCCTGCCACATTGGACCCAGGCAAGCATAGTGTTTCATTTTGTTTCATAATAAAACTACTTTAAAATTTTGTTACAAATGAAACAAAACTACTACAAAAATGAAACAAAACACTATTTTTCGATTTCATTCCCATCTCTACTTGATACGCTATGCAAGGACATGAGGGCCATTCACATACACCTAGACCAGTGGTTCTCAAACTTCCTAATGTTGTGACCCTTTAATACAATTCCTTATGTTGTGGTGAACCCTTGCCCTGCTTGGAAGAGGCCACAAGCCCCCTTTGGCAGGCCATAGAAAACTTCCCTCTACAGGCATCCTCAGCCATTCGCAGCCTCCGGTGCCATTGAGTGACATCCCCTCCAACCTATCAAGCTGTAACTCAGTCTCCCCCCTTCCTCCCCCTCCTCCTCCAGACCCAAGCCGTTTGTGCCTGTTTCTTCATTGGCTCATGGCAACCTCTGTGAAATGGTTCTCCAACTGTGAAATAGTCGTAGCCCCTTCTGCTGAGCCACAAAAGTCCAATTCCAGTCATTTTTGTTAATAAATCATTTTAGTTATCCATTGCACTCTCAAAGATCATTCTCATTGAGCCTCATGAGAAATATATAGTTGGACATGTGGATGCTTGATTCCTGAGTACTGTATGTTCAAATGCTGTAATTGCTCCAAATTGGCAAGCCTGGAGGATTCTTATCACTCCTATCTATACATTCTGTCCACATAAACTTTGGGTGGTTCATCAGTGGGTGACAGAGCTTCCTCTTGGTGCTGTAGAGAGGTAGAACCATGTACTGTAACAGGTACATACCCTACCGGATCTCTGCTTTTCATGGTGGATGACAACAACTTTATACCCAACATTGCAGTCTCCTGTGTGAGGGTATAATTGAGACCAAGCTCTTTGTGGGAAGACTATATGAAAGCATTCATACACAGCATACACAACCAACATTTAGATAATGTAGGGTCTCTGGTTTGAGATTGGCTTAATGAGGGGACCTTCACTGAGTCATTGCCATGCAAATTGAGCACCCCTTGTTTTAAAGATCTATTCATGATGATGATTCTTCGAATAAAAGCTTGCTCAGCAGGGTTCATTATTTATTTCAGTCTGCTCAAGGAGCTTTGCAGATTTCCTTACCTTGGTGGTTCATATTAAGAGCTGGTTGACATTCTCTTGGGACAAAACCAAGGTGTTGAGGGAGGAAGCAATAGCAATTGCAATAGCAGCAACATCATGTGACACATGAAAATAGATTTTTCCACAAAGAAACCTTAGTTTTGTGGAAGTGTTCTCTTCTGCCCATGAAGTACTGTCATGACTCCTGTGCCCAACCGCTGCAATGGTGCATCCAGAATAACTATCAGATAATGTTTCAGGAAGTGTTTCAAAAATGTCAGTTACATACTGTAGCTCTGGGAGTTCAACCTGCATCACTTCCTGTCTTGAGTGGGAGGTGAATTTCCAGAAATGGCAGCACAAGAGGGTCCACTTCTAGTTCCAGAGTTCATGAGCTGACAGGCATTTCTGGCTTTGGGTTCATTTCTAGTCATATAGCACAAAATGAACAATTTCTGGTCATGGGGTATAGACATGGGCATTTCGTTTTGGAACTGGTCTGGTTTCAAAACAAAATGCAGGAGCTCAGCTGGCATTCAGAACCAGACCAACCCTCCAGAACAAAATCAGCCAATCCCTTACCTTGCTCTGGGGTCACGCGGGGCTAAACTCCAATGAGGAAGAAGCCTCTGATGTCATATTTCCTTCTCCCTGGCGCTGGCCAGTCAGACAGGGAGGCAGGATGATGCATCTTCCTGCACAGCTCTTGATTGGCCAGTGCTAGGGAGAAGGAAAGATTACATTGCAGACTTCTTCCTCGTTGGAGTTTAGCTCCACGTGACCCTAGAGCAAGGTAAGGGATTGGCTGATTTTGTTCCGGAGGGTTGGTCCGGTTCTGAACGCCAGCTGAGCTCCCACGTTTTGTTTTGGAACTGGACCACTTCCAAAATGAAACACCTTTCTCTAATGGGGAATAACACAACTAATTGGCAGGAGACTGGGGAAATGAAGGATTATGATTCCTTTTATTCTTGAAAATCAGGCCTTGTACTTCATGTTTAGGATAATCTGATTGAGAGTAGAAGGGAAATGTACAGTAGTAATCGGAAGGCAGCAACACCTGTGTCATATCTCTGTGAGAAAGACAATTTCAAGGCTAGGCTGAGCTCACTCCTTTGAACTGAGTTGATTGTGAGGAGGATTTTTTCAGCTGGATGAAGGGGGAAGGTTATTCTCTTTGTGAAAGTGTAGGGAAGCTCAATGCCTGGTTTGCAGATCTTCTGGAAGAGCCTGGGAACTGGAACTTTAGGTATAAAAGTTTGCGGGAGATTGATGTTGCTTAGTTTTGCTTAGTTAACTCTCAGGAGAATGCTGTGCTCATCTGTTGCTCTGTTATCTGACTTGCACTCCATATATGCTCTCGGGCTATGCTGAAACTACACCAGGATGTAATTTGCTGCATTTTGAGGGTTTCCAGGTAGAGACTACTCAAAAGTGATTTGTCCTTCCCTTCTTCTGGGGTGTCCTGAAACTTTCCCAAGGCCACGCAGATTGGATCTACTTGCAGGAGGTACACCAGGGAATCAAATTCCCAATCTCTGGCTCCACAGCCAGATACCTAAACTACTGAGCTACCCAGTGTAGTTCCTTAAGCTACCCCAATTAAAGTACCCTATTTTAGAGGGTTTTCCATATTCTATCCTTTGTTTCTTGAGGATGGACATGGTACAAATTATCGCAAACAAGCTGCACCTCAATTATGACTTAAATGTACACTGATTAATCCAGAGAACTGAATGTTGTACTAGTCTTGCTAATTACATCTGAGTTCCATCCAGTTCTCTTAATCATGGGTGATTTAAGGTCTTTTTTGTTCTGCAAAATAAATGCAGCACAATGGTGCAACAGCACAACAGTATAATAGCCCAACATATTAATCATATTCCAATTATTTTCAACATGAATGGCTTATTTTCCTTTCTCAAAGCATATCCAGGACATTGCTGTGCAAGTTTCGGCCTCTGTCTTTGCTGCTTGTTCTTGACAAGAGGAGCTTTGTTGAGCTTCTTTCAGCAGACACACCTTGTGCTGTCAACAAGGGGTGGTTTTGACATATCTACCCATACTTTTAAGTGCCTTTCACCCAGAGGCCTGTTTCCTTCTAAAGGTCAGGAAATATTGACGACAGCACCCCATGGATTGAACTAAAATCTAGGGTGCCATCCTGGGAGTCTTATATAGAAGCCAATGCACACAGATTGATAGGCTGCATATTTTTTTTTCATATAGTCCAGGCTTCTTACGAGAGACAGATTAGGTTTCTAACTTGGTCCCTTTTTGCTATCTTTTTTTAAGTGATAATTTACTACAATAGGAGCCCGGTATCCACTGGGGATTGGTTCCAGGCCTTCCCGTGGATAATGAAAGCCGTGGATAAGAGAGAACGCCTGCCCACCCACCTCCAAACTGCTTTTCCTGACAGTAGCTTACTTTATGACTGCTGTTTTGAGACAGTAGCTTGCTTTATGGCTGGTGTTTGTGGCAGTAGCTTGTTTTACAGCTGCTGTTTGTGACAATAGCTTTCTTTGTGGCTGCTGAATTATTTATTTATTTTCCTCTGCCAACTGTGGATAACTGAATCAGTGGATACAGGGGTACTACTGTACTCAATTTTACATTGCGTCTTACAAATTCATGTATTTTCATAAATATTTCACAAAGTTACATTTATCCTTGTAGACCTTTCAAATGAAGTGAGCATTAAAAATCAATGTCCATTCCTTCTTTCTTATTTTACACATCCACCACATATGCAAATATGTCCTTATATCTTTTTTTTATACCTCCAGCATACTGGAGATATGTCTTTATTGATTATACTCAACTTTAGCTTCATTATATACATTCTCCAGTAAACCTTATAATAATTCTCTTTTACAGATTTTTCATTATTCTTTTATTCCACATTTCCTTTTGGAAATAAGAAAAGGGTACACAATGGTAGAAGATTCAGTGTATTTCTGGAGAGAAATGGAAATATTGACATCTTAAGGACTTCCAGTATGGAGTAAGTCCTGAGTGGGAGCTGGATTGCACGGTGAAATAGGTAAATGCGGTTGTTTGTTTCATTTTTGTTGATGTTATTTCAGTTTCAAGGTAAGTGATGCATTTAATGAGTGGTTTCACCAGTTGTATACTCCCAATGAACTTCCATAGATAAGCAGGCATTCAAATCCAGGCCTCCTGACTCCTATTCCGTCTCCCTATCAACCACATTGGGTATTCAGCTTTGAAGCATGGAGGTGTCCATTTTGTTGCCAACTTGAAGGAAGTTAAGCAAGCATGCACGTGCTAAGAGAAAATAAAGAGCAAGGACACATTTCAGCCAAAAGAAACCAACCCTCATTAACAAATCCAATGATATTTTTATTTAGGAATGTTGGTTTCCATCCTTGATGGTTGACAGTCTTTGAAGATGGATCAAGGTCCTTTTTTGGTGGTGGTGGGGTTACATTGAGGTGGAAACAAGACACCCCATCAATGCCCTTTATACCACCACAAAGGTTCCAGGTCATTATTCTAAAAGTAGTTTTTTCTTCTCTGACACCCAGCTGGGAAGAAATCTGACAGCAAATTCAAGGCTAGGCGTAAAGTACACATAACATATTCACAGACATAAAGGAAAATGTGTCAGCAAAGATTTAACGCTGTGTGCAAAGGAAACAAAGCTCTTGGGGAATAAGCTTGGGAAATTCTGCTCTAGGAAGTTCCTTGAACATACTAAATTTGCAATTATGAACAAAGCCAAGGTCTGACATATAACTCAAAACAAGAGCTTCTTTATCAATGGGTAGAGCTGGGACAAGTAAGCTTGTAAGACTGTGGCTCACAGAATCCCACTGGCAGCAATGCTGACCAAGGGATTCTGGACAATGTAATCTGAAACGGTGGAAGTTCAGAAAAATTGAAGATCTGAACCAGACTTTTCAAAGTATGTAAGGATTGATTCAAACCAAACCAAGCAGTGATAATGTCTTTGTTGTCTATTAGTTATTTTTTCCATTTGTTCTCATTTTGATTTGTTAAAACATTTTGATTTTTTGTATTTGTGCTTATTTGTTTATTTGTTCCTTTTAGTTATGATTTGATTATCTGGTTTGATTGATTAGTTTTTATTTTTTTATTTTAAGTTGTTTAATCTGGTTTTATATTTTGTATATGTGTGTAACCTGCCCAGAGTAGCTTTTTTTGCTAGATGATGGTTGCAGTATATAAATCAAATCAATAAATAAATAAATAAATAAAATGTATGTCATTAAGACAAAGTAGATGTGGGCTATTTTATTTTGACATAGGAAGGAAGGAAGGAAGGAAGGAAGGAAGGATGAGTGAGTGAGTGAGTGAGTGAGTGAGTGAGTGAGAAGAGGTTCACAATAAAATATATAGAAAACAAAACCTTTCCTTGGGCACATTACTGGCCTGGGACTTCCTCAACTGCTCTGTGAAAAAGGCAAGAAAGGACATGTGAAAATCCAGCACCACCATCCAGCTTATCAGATGAAAACCACTTTCTAAAATCCAAATCAATATGGATACGGTGGACTCTATACACGTGAGCCTCTAAGATTTATACAATGCTGGGCAACAGCAAGGAAGCAAAACAGCTTGACTTGATGCCGCAGACTATGTGATGAGGCTCATGCGGTGCGTGAAGCCGACATGGCCCAGTGGGCTACTAATAATTGGTAAGGATAAGTGTTAAAGGCACGTGGGAAGGTCTTATGCAGCTCGTTACCCAAACTAAAATGCCCTTTTGCCAGGCTTCGTCTACTGCAACTAGCAAAGGTGCAGGTGGTGCTGGCAGTTACTTAACGCTCAAAGAAAGTGAGAAAAAAAAATACTAGGTGTAGCATTACACCTCAAAACACGTGTCAGGCATTTTTGCAGATACACGTGACGGTTGCAGATGTTGCTGGGCAACAACTCCTATGATCCTTCATCGTTGACTGAGGGTGGTAGTGTACAGGTGTTAGAATCCAACAAGAGCCGGAGATGCATGTTGCTCACTCTTGGTGTACTTGAAAGTTATTTCTCTTTTCAAAATTTATGAACCACAGTCAATGGCTATCATTTAACGATCAGTTGTTGTTAGAGATGGGTGCAAATCAGAAAAAAATGTGATTTGTTTCAATTTTGTTTTAATTTCATCAAGGTCAACAAATAAAAAAATGAATTTATGATTTTTCCCCCTTAGGCGTCAAATTGTTGATTCGTTTTTGACTTTAAAGTGCTACAAAATCCCCTCAGGAAGAGACAGAGGCAGCAGAGCATGAACCAGTTCGTGGTCAAGCAGGCTAGGCAGGAGGAAGAACCTTCCCAAGAATGATTTTTGGTTGGGAATTTTTAAAGTTCATTGTGGTTTACAGTTTACAGTAAAGTTTCTCCTGTTAATGTTTGTTTTTCCTGTTCAAAACTGTGATGTGAGACGCTTTAAAATGTTACCTCAGGTTGAGGTGTGTTCCTTTACAGAGTGCCTTTCTTAAAATTGCACTGAAGTCATCTGCATCAGGTCAATTAATAATAATAATAATAATAATAATAATAATAATAATAATAATAATA
>JAHTLZ010000015.1:44446261-44468711 GCA_023846285.1 Phrynocephalus versicolor | reverse complement strand
ATAATAATAATAATAATAATAATAATAATAATAATAATAATAATAATGTGTGAGGTTTAAAAATGTTGGCTGAGGGTAAGGCATGTTCAGTGCGCCTGCCTGTCTTTAATGTGCACTGAAGTGATCTGCATCAGGTCCAAAAAAAAAAGATGTGTGAGGTTTGAAATGTTTATCCTAGAAAAGTAATGTTGCTGTGCAGTGTGCATGTCTTTAAAGTCCACTTTATAATGAGTTTTGCACAAAAAAACTGGTGTCTGTGTCTTTTTCCTAGCCTCTGGAATGAATTAATCCATTCCCAATGCATTCCTATAGAAAATTGTTGCTTGACTTATAAACTGTTCAACTTCTGAAGATGCGTTCAGAAGAGATTAAAAACGTTAAGTCGAGGTACCACTATGCTATTCTCTTTCCTTTGTCTCACATCTCACTCACATCTCATCTGACATCTGTCTCTCATTTAACTCTCATCTCATCTCATCTCATCTTTATCTCAACTTGTTCATCTCATCTCTGACTCTCACATGACCCTCAGGCTGAGCTTTTTTCCCATGTCGGCTCTGCCTCCACACTCCTTCATTGGTCCACAAAACTAACCCTTTACATCCTCCTGCACGAACACATTTGGCTATGAAGGGGTAATCGCCACACAAGCCTATTCAGATAACTTCACCTGGATGACTGAGACCATTCACAGTCTTTTACATTTATGTAAAGTTCAACCAGTTGGACAATTCATTACATCATTACTACACGTCTTTTACATTGCTTTAGTGATCTCTTTTTCACTCCAGGTTTTCATCTTTGCTTAATACGACTGACCTAGTTCTGTTTCACAGCTAAATTATATTTCCTGATGAAAACTGATACAGACATGAACAAGATAATCAGTGTAGGGCAGCCAAGGTGGGGGATATATGCTGGTGTTTCCTCGCCTCTGTTAGTATTCTGGACCTGTCGGAACTTCCACATCCGCTTCAGAGGCAACACCATGTAGATTACCAGTGCATGAACCAGCGTATTGAGGGTTCTGGTGGTGAAGGAGGGATGCAGCTGAGCGATCATATACTTAGGATGAAAGTAAGCAGAATGGGCCACAGACACTATCTGGGATTCCATGGCAAGCGCTTGGTCCAGAAAACACCCAGATTGTGAACCTCGTCTTGGGCAGAAAGAGTTACTCCTCCAAAAGTGAGAGAGGTTCCCAATCTGCAAACACTAGGGCCTTTCACTCACAGGACTTCTGTCCTGTCTGGGCCTAGACTCAGTCTGTTTTCCCTAATCCATTTTAGCATGCCCCCCACTCATCAGTCAAAGGATAGGAGGAGAGCTTCGACTGCAGATGGTTGAAAGGAGAGAGAGAGCTGGGTGTAATCAGTGAGACCTTGTTGTAGATATTCAAGAATCCTTGAGAACATCAGAAAACAAAATTAGTGCTCCTTCCCCGGAAAGAAACAGAGGGATGTTCCCAATACAATCCTATAAATCTATTCAGAAATAAATTCTATCTGATGCAGTGGAGTTATTCCTAGGGTGGGGTTGCATCCCTAACGACTAGAAATAAATCTAGTGCTAATAAATCACATTCTTTTCTCTGACTTTCTCAGACAATTGCACGGAAGCTGATCTAAATATGGATTCAAGAGCCAAAGTTGTGTTTCTGTTAGTCAACAGAAGGCCACCAGGCAGTTAAGCCCAGGTCTAAATTTATGGTAGTCAAGTGGGTTGTAGTGGTGTCACATTTGAATTATTGGTGACCCCTTTTCTTAAGCAGTGACATATAGACAGGTCCTGAGCTCACATTCTAGCCTGTGGGATAGATCAGGGCAATTGAAAAATGAGTAACAACTACTGCTTTAAAGCAATGTTTGTTTTAAAGGAATTATTATGCATACACAATTCCCAAGACCTAGCTGTGGCACAGTTGTCAAAAGCTCTTCTGGAATCTTGCTATCTCTGTTCTGTACTTGTCTCCATCTGTTTTGTCTCAACTCAAAGCATTATCTGGGAAACAAGACATTTTAGAAGCCCATCACTTTTTGGATATAGAAGGTAGGTGGCCCAATAAGACTCACCCAATAAGACAAGAGATTCTAACTATCTTTCATGCTGGTATTCAACCTTGACATTCCATAGCAAAGATGAATTGCCAAGCCAGAGAAAAAGAAGAAAAACCCAAGCAATTTCCTAGACCTTGGGCTTTTTCTGTCAAAGGATTGTTCTCCTTAAAGTACCTGGTTTTGCATCAAAGTTATCTCTGTTCTTCCCACACCCCCTTCCCCTTCTCTCGCTTTGTTCAATTTTCCCTTGACTTCCCCCTCTTTCCTAAACCCCCAGAGAGCATTGTTTCTATATAGTATTACTTTGTGCTGCTGTGGAAGCCTGCAATTCTCATTGGTAGAAGTTCACAGTAAGCACTCGCCTCAGATGCTTGTAATTACTGTAGCACAGAATTGCCAGAGAGAGCACAAAAGCATGGTGGCTTGTCAAAACCTTTGCTGCTCTTTTCTGTCCATTTTAGCTTTCTACCCATATCTCTGTAGATCTAGCAAATAGTTTGGTAATGGGAGGGCTCTTAGTATGCTGCACTCCTCCTACCATGCTGGTAGCTTGGTGCTCTGCATATATTAAATCCCTGGTTGGCCCAGTGTTTGACCCAGAAGGAAGGAAGGATCTTAAGTAGAAGGGGCTGCTGATGCCAGTCAAAGTAGACACACCACTGGGGTGGATATCTCAAATAGAGATGGGCACGACTAGGGAAAATGACGTTTTCGAGTTGTCGTGTGTCGGAGGCAGCCCGTTTCGGCTCGTTTCCGTTTTTCGCGAAAATTCGCAAAAATTAGTCGGTTCGTTTTTTCATTTTTTCGTTATCGTTAGTACTGGTTTTTTTTTGGGGGTAGCGGGCTCCTGGAGGCACCTCTGTGGGGTGGGTGCCTCCTCTGGCCCGCTAGGAAGGGAAAGCGGGCTCCTGGAGGCACCCGTGGGTGCCTCCTATCCTCACCCACTAGGAAGGGGAAGCAGGCTCCAAGAGACCCCTCAACATGGGGTCTCCCCTCCTCACCTGCTGCTGCAAAATGGCATGCATAGCCATATGGATATGCATACCAGTTGCAGACTATGAGACCAGTGCATTGGTGCACGACTGTCCGTCCAGGAGAACCCTGAAGACTGGGTCGCACCCGCTATGTCTCACAAAGAAGGGAATCATACTTGCGTGTAGTGCAGTGCAAGTAGATCTGGCTTAGGGTTAAGGTGGGTTAGTGCAAGGGCTAGGGTTAGGCTAGTGACGGGTAAGGTTACGGTGGGCTAGTGGGTTGCACCTCTGGGTGCCTCTCTGACCCACTAAGAAGACAGTTTACTGTGGCATATGGGTAAGGAGCAAGGATTAGGGTTAGGGTTAGGGGGCTAGCGCAGGGTTTAGTGGTCTTTTTGGCACATCCCAGAAGTCTCAGTGGCCAAGTGGCCATGCGATTGGTGGGATGGCTCCAAAAATTTGCATGGTCGTCCACTCCCACATGGCCACTCGGCCGGCCCATCATTGCGCAGGTGTAAATAAAATAAAATAAAATAAAATCAATGGAGGACAGAGGAGGAGAGGAGAGACATTTTGTTGCAAGAAAAAACCCACTGCTACTGTAAAAAATCTGGCAGTTTATACATTTTCGCATGTTTCTGTGGTGCTTGTGTGTGTTTTTAGACCACGATATCGAAAAAAATATTGCGGTCGCCGCCCCATTTTGGATCACCCGCCCGCACCGCATGGCATGGCGACTCGAGTCCGGCTGCCCAGGACAGGAGAGGGGGGGAAGCCGGGACCCCCCCCCTCCAGAAACCACCCCTCTGGTAGGTGCCCTGAGCCCTTAGTCAGGCAGGCATTTTTCCACCTGCTTTTTGGCCCGGGAATGGGTGGAGGGAGAGTTTAAAAAGTTTTTTCCTGTGCCGTCCGTGCCGCTTGCGCCGGCGGCGAGACTCGTGCCGTGCGGCTTGTTGCTGCTGTGAGCCTGCGGCGAGTCCCACCAGAGCAGCCCAGGATGGAGGGGGGGGGAGGCCGGGGACCTCCAGAAACCACCCCTCTGGTAGGTGCCCTGAGGCACGGCAGGCATTTTTCCGCCTGCTTTTTGGCCCGGGAATGGGTGGGGGAGAGTTTAAAAGTTTTTTCCTGTGTCGTCCGTGCCGCTTGCACCGGCAGCGAGACTCGTGCCGTGCGGCTTGTTGCTGCTACGAGCCTGCGGCGAGTCCCACCAGAGCAGCCCAGGAGGAAGGAGGGGGGGAGGCCGGGGACCTCCAGAAACCACCCCTCTGGTAGGTGCCCTGAGGCACGGCAGGCATTTTTCTGCCTGCTTTTTGGCCGGGAATCGGGTTTTTTTTTAACTTTTAAAAACTTTTTTTCTGTGCCGCGTGGCATCGCGCGATCGCTCGATGCCAGGAACAACCACGACAAATCAGACAAAATTGTTCGTTCGTCGGTTCGAGCTCGAATTCTGGCGGAGTAATTCCCGTTACCGTTTCCGTAGAGTAACGGAACCGAGTAATGGAAACGGAAACGGGAATACCGCTAAGTCGTGCCCATCTCTAATCTCAAAGACATGGAATCCTATGAAGGAGGAATTTAGGTGGGAACCTTTCCTAGTTAAGGATGTGGACGCAGATGAAGCAGAGCTCCTGTTGCAAACCTATGAACGTGTGACCAGTGTTGCACTGGGCCCAAGACTCGCAAGGTCAAAGTACCAGAACAGTGATAGTATCGCTGCCTGGCCCAGCCTTTCTTGTTCCCTTTGAACTTGGGTGTAAACCTCACAGCAGTAAGATGGTCAACAGATTCTACCCTCCAGCGGTATATACATTATTGTGAATTATCTCTGTTGCAATGCGGATAATTCTAAGAGGTGTCCTTATCTTGAATGGGTAATTATAAAGGCAAGTTCACTTAAAGAAAAACTCATATACACAATGACTAAATACACCCACATATATTGAGCAATACAATTTGTCCGCATTATGGATTCTCCTGCGAACACAGCTATGGTAACTCCAGAATCATCTGGATTTGAGAAGTCACACTATAGCACTGCATGCCCGTTTTTTCTGACCTCTGCTATGATAGCACACGTGCATGTCTTCTGTGCTGTCCAGTCGGAACCAACTTATACTGACCGTAATGGGGCTTTCAAAATAAGTGAGATATTTAAGAAGTCGTTTTACCAGTTCCACATTCCCAGTCAGTTTCCATGGTCAAGCATGGATTCCAACCCCATTCTTGAGTCCTAGTATGTCACTTGATCCACTATGCCACACTGGGAATCGAACAGCATGTAACGTGCATTTAAAATATATATTTATTCTAAGAATATAATCTGCTAATCACATGGTGAACCAACATGATTAACACAAAGATCCAGGGCATACCTCGATAAATACCAATTTATGCAATCCTTTTGCTCTTCTGGGTACTGTTTAGGGTTCTTGTGCCTGAGCCCAGAACTTACAGGAAAAGGGTGCCTGTATTCTTCACCGCAAACATGAAACACAGAACAAACACACATCCATTCAAACCGCTTTTGGAATGTTTGCATTGCAAATGAAAAAATGCTAATGTATGCCAGTTGTGAAGTATATAAAAATCCAAACACATGCTAGTGTGGATTAATTGTTCAATAAAAGCATACTAATCTTTACTGCACACACTCTGACTGCATTTGCTGGACTTGATGGGAGCTATAATGCTTTAGCACCCAGAGTGGCACAAGTTCTCCCACCTGTCTTCAGTTACTACTTCTGTTTAGCCTATTGGAATAGCCCAGCAAAAGATGAAGGAAAAAAGACTAAAGGTTGTGTCTACCTACTCACTTGCACTCATTACACTACTTAATCTGCATTCCCACAGGGTGGATCCAATCACTACTTAGTTATGAACCAGCTGATGGATGGAATGTGAGACATTGGGCACTCAAATAGTAGTTTATGTGTTTGTTTGTTTGTTGTCCCCCCTTGTGAACATCAGTTGAGGCTTCAGAAAGGTGGCAGCACTATCTAATTTGGGACAGCAGATGCAAGAAACAGGGTGAAGAGATTTTGGTGATTGACACATCCTTTACTGAGGGAAAGTACGGTTTCCATAGGTTAACATTACTGGAAATTTCTTTTTTTTTTCTAATGAACCAGCATTTGGATCCATCTGTTCTTTCACATGTTTCACTACATTGCTTTGTTGGGCTGTGCTATTAGAATGTGCTATTAGAATTTCCAGCTCCAGCAAATATACTATTGAAAGGAAAAGGTTAAGACACACATCATCATGATGGTTTGTTCACTGGCTGTGATTGGCTGGATCAAACAATACAAACACTACCTAAGCATGGTAAAAGGCATGGGCTTATTTCCCATTAGTTTTCACCTTTTGCCTGTAAATGGTGATTGTCTTTAAAATGTCCTTTGAATCATAAGACACTCCACCAAGTACTATTCCCCTCCATTCAGTGCTGGTTAAACTTCATCTCCAGTACTGTGTCCAGTTCTTGGTTCTGTATCTTAAGAAGGATGCCAACAAACTGGAACTAGTTCAGAGGAGGGCAACAAGGAAGGCCTAGAGAAAAGAAGACTGAGGGGAGATGTGATAGTACTCTTCAAATACGTGAAAGAGAACAAGATCTGTTCTCACTTGTCTTAGAGGGCGAGATAAATAATAATGGACTGAAGTTAATAGGAAGCTAGGTTGTGGTTGAAAATCAAGAAAAACTTCCTCAAATTACATGAGTAGGGAAACGGAAACAATTCCCTTAGGAAGTGGTGAGTGTTCCAATGCTGGAGGGACTCTGCCTTGGTTTGGGCTCCTGCATCAAACAGGGAGTTGAACCGAGTGGCCTTAATGGCTGCTTCCAACACCATTGACTTTAGTAGAGATATCTGACAGGAGATCCATTCCCTGTCACATGGCTTTGGCATCCTGCAAGACATCAGTGATTGATTATCAAATGACTGCTCCCATCTAAACGAGCTTGTGTCATTATCTGTGAAATCTGCAAGCTGTGTCTACCCAATTTATGCTCCATTTTTATTAAACGCTCTTTCTTGTGAAATAAATCCCTCTTTGTCCTTTCTTTTCTTCATGATTCCACACTTATGTATTTATTCTAGTTGTGTTTTCCTCCTGATTGAAATAGCTCTGTGTATATATGTTTCTTTAAACCTGGGGGGGGGGGTCCCCCACAGGGGCTGACCTCTCTTTCCCTGTGAATCAGGGTTCTAGTTTTCTCTGCCATTCACATTATTAATAAAACATGTTTGTTTGTTTAAAAATTAATAACAAAACAACAAATAAGGTAACTGCACTATAATCAACTTAAAAAGCTATACAGAACAACAATTAACACTACTGTGCACCCCTGCACCCTCGGGACTAGTAAATATTTTATATTTTAAGTTACATTTCGTGCCTCCCTGTTTCTCTCAAAAAATGCATTGATTCTTCTCCAGATTTCTACCCTTTGTGTTTCTGAAACAAAAATAAATTTGATATATCCTTGAAATCTTTATGTTTCAATATTCTTTTTCTTACCTTGGTTTCATACTAATCTTATAATTAATCACACTTATCACTAATGGCCATATCCTGCATTTCTTTATGCTGTTCTTTCATATTAAATTTAGTATTATATTTCCAATTGTATCAACCTTGCCACAGTAACTACTATAGTAATTAATTTCTTTCCCCCTTTCTTTAACTGTTTATCATATTCAAAAAAGCAACCATTGTAGTCATTTTTTCTACATTTTATTTTCCCACCATCTTGAGGGGGACCTTGAAATGAGGAGAGAAATCATGGAGGTGGCTAAGAGGGATAGGATAGTCATCATGGGTGACTTCAATTATCCCCACATTGACTGGGCCAATGCGAGCTCCGGGCAAGAAAGAGAAACTGGGTTTCTCGACTTGCTGAATGACTGTGCCTTAGAGCAACTTGTCATGGAGCCCACCTGAGAACAGGCAACTCTGGATCTGATACTCAGGACCTGGTCAGGGATGTGAATGTCACTGAGCCTCTGGGGAACACTGACCATGCTGCAATTTCCTTTGCCGTGCATGTTGGAGGAAGAGTGTCAAGCAAATTACACATAAAAACCCTTGATTTTCGAAGGGCAAACTTCCCTCAGAGGAGGAAACTAGTTAGAAAGAAACTGAAGGGGAAGGTTGGAAGAATCTAATCTCTTCAGAGTGCATGGAGCCTGTTTAAAACAACGGTAATAGAGGCCCAGCACAAGAAGAGCTCATTTAAGTCCAAGAGGGCACCGGCATGGTTAACGAGTGGAGTTAGAGAGGCTCTAAAGCGCAAGGAGAGGTCTTTCTGTAAATGGAAATCCTCCCCAAATGAGGAAAATAAAAAGGAACACAAACTCTGGCAAAAGAAATGTGAGAAGATGATAAGAGAGGCAAAGAAAGATTTTGAGGAACACATGGCTAGCAATATAAAGGGTAATAATAAAAGCTTCTTTAAATATGTTAGAAGTAGAAAACCTGCCAGAGAACCAGTTGGCCCTCTTGATGGTGAGGGAGGAAAAGTGGAGATTAAGGAGGACTTGGAAATTGCAGAGAAATTAAATGAGTTCTTTGCATCTGTCTTCACGACAGAAGACCCTGAGCAGATTCCACTGCCTGAACGGCCCCTCTTGACTAAAGAATTAAATCAAATACAGGTTAAAAGAGAGGATGTTTTAGGACTAATTGATAAATTGAAGATTAACAAGTCACTGGGCCCAGATGGCATCCAGCCAAGGGTTATTAGGGAACTGAGAAATGAAATTGCAGATCTCTTAACGGTAATATGCAACTTGTCTCTTCAAATGGCCACAGTGCCGGAGGACTGGAGGATAGCGGATGTCACACCAATTTTTAAAAAAGGAAGGAGGGGGGACCCCGGAAAGTACAGGCCAGTTAGCCTTACATCTGTCCCAGGGAAGATGGTGGAAAGCCTCATCCAAGAGAAAATCTTAAAACACATAGAAGAACAAACCTTGCTGAGAGAAAATCAGCACAGCTTCTGTAAGGGTAAGTCTTGTCTGACAAATCTTTTAGAATTTTTTGAAAAGGTCAACAGGCATGTAGATTTGGGTGAACCGGTGGATATAGTCTATCTGGATTTTCAAAAGGCTTTTGACACAGTCCCTTACCAGAGGCTGCTGAGAAAATTGCACAGTCGGGGGATAAGAGGACAGGTCCTCTTATGGATTGAGAACTGGTTGAGATCCAGGAAACAAAGAGTAGGTGTCAATGGGAAATTTTCACAATGGAGAGAGGTGAAAAGCGGTGTGCCCCAGGGATCTGTCCTGGGACCGGTGCTTTTCAATGACCTGGAGACAGGGATAAACAGTGAGGTGGCCAAGTCTGCAGATGATACAAAACTTTTCCGTGTGGTAAAAACCAGAGAAGACTGTGAAGAGTTCCAGAAGGATCTCTCCAAACTGGGGGAATGGGCTGAGAAATGGCAAATGCGTTTTAATGTAACCAAATGTAAAGTAATGCATATTGGGGCAAAAAATCCAAACTTCATCTATCAACTCATGGGCTCTGAGTTATCCGTGACGGATCAGGAAAGAGATCTTGGTGTGTTGGTGGACAGCTCCATGAAGGTGTGGCAGCGTTGAAGAAGGCCAATTCCATGCTAGGGATTATCAAAAAGGGGATTGAAAATAAAACAGCCAATATTATAATGCCATTATACAAAACAATAGTAAGGCCGCACTTGGAGTATTGTGTACAATTCTGGTCACCACATCTCAAGAAAGACATAGTGGAACTGGAAAAGGTGCAGAAGAAAGCGACTAAAATGATTGCTGGGCTGGGGCACCTCCCTTATGAAAAAAGGCTAAAACATTTGGGCCTCTTTAGTCTGGAAAAAAGGCGCTTGAGGGGAAATATGATTGAGACATACAAAATAATGCAGGGTATGAGTAAAGTGGATAGAGGGAAGCTCTTCTCCCTCTCACAAAATACCAAAACTAGGGGACATCCACTCAAATTGAGGGCTGGGAGAGTAAGAACAGACAAAAGAAAATATTTTTTCACCCAGCGCGTTGTTAGTCTATGGAACTCCCTGCCACAGGATGTGGTGATGGCATCTGGCCTGGATGCCTTCAAAAGGGGATTGGACAGATTCCTGGATGAAAAGTCCATCACAGGTTACAAACCATGATGGAGATGTGTAATCTCCAGGCTTAAAAACAGGGTATGTCAAGGGCCAGATGCAGGGGAGTGGTAACAGAAGACAGATATTTGGTCTCATGTGCTCCCAAACACATCTGGTGGGGCCACTGTGAGATACAGGAAGCTGGACTAGATGGGCCTTTGGCCTGATCCAGCATGGCTCTTCTTATGTTCTTATGTTCTTATGTACCTCTTATACCTTTTATGATGTTTTTTGCTTCTTGGTTTATTCTTTGGTCTATTTGTTGTTTGCATCACTTGGATTCACTTTATTTGTTTTGCTGTAAACCATCCAGAGTTCCTCACGGAAAATCAGGTGGTCTATAAATATAAGTATAAATAAATAAATGAATAAATAAATAAATAAATAAAATTTTGTATGTTAATACCCATTATTTCTGCAATCTCCCTAAATATCATTGACAATCCTATTTTTCTTGTTTCAGAAATCTATCAGAGGTGTATGTAAGTACCTTTTCTTTAATATCTACACTGTTGGGTGGTAATGGGGCACCTTTCATCCCTCAATTTAATCGTTATGGCTTCCCCCACATAATCCTGGGAACTGTGCTTTAGTGAGATTGCTGTATACAAGATTCCTGCCATCTTTGGGCGCTTTTACATGACCCCTAAAATCCGAGGCAAAGGGCACCCAGATGTGGAGCTTAAAATTGTTTTCCCACCAGCTCCGGACTTTTAAAAAAAATTAAGTACGGCCACGCCCACCTAAGCGCATCCCAGCGCATTTTCCAAGTACCTGTACCTGGTCTCTGAAGGTGAGAAATTTCTGATGCGGATTGCAAAGCAGTGAGTGCCGGGCTGTCCTCGCCTTCTGTTTTTTTTTTTTTGCCCCCGCCCCTTTAAAAGACTGAAATGTTTCCTGGCAGCTCCCGACAGAGCGGAGGTGAGCCTGCATTCTTTTCTCCCTTTTTTTCTCCCTCCCCTCACGCAGACAGGAGCAAGGGAGTGCGGAGGGTTGGGAACACAACAAGAGGAGCAACCCCCCCAAGATCTCTGGTCTGAATTTAAGTTGCCAGCCAATCTTAGGGGTCGTGTAAAAGCGCCCTTTGTTTGGAAATAATTATAAACAATTTAAAATCTGTATAGAAAATTCTTGACTTGTGCACACTAACCACTCCCTTTATAGACCTAGTGTTCCAATTTTGAAGCTCCCTGATACCTACATTGAAATTAAAAACTGATAAAATGCTGACACTGATGACAGCACATGACCACTGGGGTAGTGGTGGAGGTATTGGTACAAAAGAAGGATGAAAACAATCAGTATAATGGGGGTTCATTTCTCATATGTAATCAGGCCCTGCGTCTAGTGTCTGAGCTTTGACTATTCCACTTTGAGTGACCCTGCTATTAATCCAGACTTGTAAAAGAGTCTTGCCACCTGACAGCCCAGCTCTGTTTCCTTGACACATTCACAGACCCTCACCATGTTAAGGTATGCATCGAAGACGGAGAAATCATACTTAGGCACACTGAAAAGACAAGATTAAGACAATAATTTGTGGAAAGAAGAAGGCAGCAGGGAAATGTCATGCTTTATAATCCGTCTCTTGAAATTTAAAGCCCTGCATTCTTCCTGTCCTACTTATTTAGCAGAGCGGGCAGCATAGCATATTTCTCTTGACAACTCTGTCTGAAGATTCCAAACTTTGGACTAAGTTGGCAAATTCCAGGCTCCAGGCACTTGTCTCCAAAGCAGAGGGATTATCTCCCCCAACACTTTCACATGGAACCAGAGTGGGGAAAATTTAGATGATGTTGGAAAAGCTATATGTTCAACATGGAGCCATAGGTGTTGGGTGTAGGGAGAGGTCAGCAACCAGCAGTGTGTTGTAAGGGACATCTTAACCCGGTAGACAGCCAATGTAATGCCACCCACAACCTTGGAGGGAGAGAAGAAGGAACAGTCAACAGGGGCCGTGCGGTGGGCGCTTGAAAAAATAAAAATAAAAAAGGAGCGCCGATCTGGCCCCAGGGGCCACACGGTCGGCACTTGAAAAGAAAGAAAGAAGAGGCACTGGCCCCAAGCCAGCGCCTCAAAAAGCCCCCACTGGGGACTTTTAAACCCCTCAAAATAAATAAAAAAGGAGTGCCAACCAGACCCCTGAAGGAAAAAAAAAACGAATAATGAATCAAAATGAACAAGGAAACAAATATTTTTAAAAATTCGTTAAGAATGAAACGAAATGAACCGAACCTTAAAACGAACCGAACCAAAATGAATTGCCATTTTTTCAGTTCGTGCCCATCTCTAGACAAGATACAGGGTTAGGGTTAGGGTTAGGGTTAGGGTTTTTCAGTTCGTGCCCATCTCTAGACAAGATACAGGGATGGCAAGCTTTCCAGGTCATCTCCCTGGCTCCTACACACAAAGATGTCCCAAAGGGACAACATTTTAAGATAAAAAACCCACGAGGCAAAGGGTACAACCCATGCTATGAGTTGGACCACATCTGTCTACACTTATTTCAGAGTAAAGAAAAGTAATGCAATTTGACCATAAGATGGCATGAGGGAGGGAAGGAGTCGGAGGGAGGTGCAGAAAAATAACTTCAAACCATTATCATTACCCCCTGTCTACTGCCCTTCTCCCTAGTTCCAGCATCTATATCACTGAAATGGAGAAGAGGTATGTAGACCTAGTTTATATATTCTGCAGCCTACTGGGCAGAGGGATGAACTACCATAGCATTACAGCATTTATTTAAAGCATATTATTTATTTATTATATTTATATACCGCCCATCTTCTGGATGGAACTCTGGGCGGTTTACAGTTAAAACAAAACAACAGGAAAAGAAAACAAAAAGGCAAAAATACTAATAAAATAAGGAGGGACAATACCCTCCACGAAGGATGACGCGGGCAGCAAAAAGAGGGGGGGAAATTAAGTAAAAAGGTCGCCATATGCCTCTTTAAAAAGGTGTGTTTTCAGGGCCTTTTTAAAAGTGGGCAGGGACTGTGCTAGGCGCAGCTCACTAGGGAAATGATTCCACAGTGTGGGGCCCACCACAGAGAAGGCGCGGTTACGCGTGAGCGGTTTCCACGCCTCCCTGGGTGTGGCCACCCTAAGTGAGTGCGCCTGCGCCATTCTTGTGGGCCTGATCCCAGTTGACCTCTGGGAAATACGCTCCAACAGGTACTCTGGTCCCAAGCTGTGAAGGGTTTTGAAAATCAAAACCAAGACCTTGAACCTTGTCCGGAGGGCAAGGGATAGCCAATGCAGGCAGGCCAGAACTGGGGTGATGTGCTCGAATCTACGAGCACCCACCACCAGTCTGGCCACCGCATTCTGCACCCGCTGGAGCCTCCGGACAAGGGTCAAGGGCAACCCCACGTAGAGGGCATTGCAGTAGTCGATCCTCGAAATCACGAGGACCTGAACCACTGTCCTCAGGGAGGACTCATCAAGGTACTGGCAGATCTGGGCGATCCTGCGGAGATGGACAAAAGCGGCCTTGGAGACGGCCATCACCTGGGCTTCCAGGGAGAGGGCTGAATCCAGGACCACGCCCAGATTCCTGGCCCTGTCCGTAGGCTGGAGGGAAAACCCACCCACCCCAGGCTAGGGAGGGGGCCATTGTACCCAGATGAGGGCGCCCCGAAGAACAGAACGTCCGTCTTCTCTGGGTTCAGTTTGAGCCGGTTAGTCCTGGTCCATTCCAGGACCACCTCCAGGCACAGGTTGAGGGAGTGTACTGCCTCCTCTGCAGAAGAAGAAAAGGAGAGATAGAGTTGTGTGTCATCAGCATACTGATGGCAGCAAACTCCAAATCTCCTGAGGACCTCTGCCAGCGGCCTCATATAAACATTGAACAGCATGGGTGAGATTGCAGACCCCTGGGGCACCCCACAAGGGAGTGTTCAAGGAGCCGACAAATCATCACCCCGCTGAACCCACTGAGAACGGCCGCCAAGAAAGGAACGGAGCCAGCGCAGAGCAAGGCCCCCAATTCCAGCCTCAGCAAGCCGGACCAGCAGGTTACAGTGGTCGACGGTATCAAAGGCAGCTGACAGATCAAGGAGGACCAACAGGGAGGAACACCCCCTGTCAGCCTCCCTGAGGAGGTCATCCTGCAGAGCGACCAGGGCAGTCTCAGTCCCCCGAAGTGGCCTGAACCCAGACTGGAAGGGATCCAGGAAACGATTTTCCTCCAGGTATGACTGAAGACGGCGGCCACCCTCTCAACAACCTTGCCCAGGAAGGGAACAATGGCAATCGGACGGTTGCTGGATAACTCATCCGACACCATGCCGGGCTTTTGGAGTATTTGATTTCGTACTTTTCTTCCTTGAGAATAAAGGCTGTGACTCGAGCTGCAGGTGTGTGGGGAAATGATTACTCAGAGCATTTAATGAAGCTCTGTCATGTAAGGCTGTGTATCACTATAGCTAATGCAAGGAGTATCACACAGGAGAAATGGCATTCCAGGAACTCACCTTTATTATGCTTTAAAGGAAAGATGGAAAGAACATCAGAGATAACAAAAGATGCAGGGAAATGTATTCTGGAGCTGGTGGACATGACAGCTGTGTTGATTGCTGATTAAGAGCCAGTCACTAAGAGAACAGTTTTTCACATTGTTGTTAAAATCCATTTAAGGATGGAGAAACCCCACCACAGCATTCATGGCACAAGACAACAGAATGAAGGCAGAATCATCCTTGCAGCTTTATACATGACTGACTCCTGACTAATCATGTGAGCTGCCCTGACTGGAAGGTACTACATGAAAACGGCTGTTCTTTTCTGAGCAGCGGAAGGGCAGAAAAAGAGCCAGGCTGGATCCAGTTTTTATATTGCATTTAGATATGCGCCTTAATGTCAAATGCCTAAATATTTTGACATTCTTTCCAGTGACATTTTTTGCTATTTCAAGATTTTAATTTCAAGAGTAAAGAGAAGTATTTTGGAAAACATGCACACAACATTTCTGTAGAGCTTTCGGCCTGATAAGAGTGTTTCTTCCTCAGCTTGCTTAACTCAAAGAAAGGGTTTGGAAACTGGAATTTAAGTTTTGTGTCTGCATTCTGTGGAGCAGGCATGGCCATATTAGTTTACCAGAAAGGTTAAAGCGAGGGTATATTTCTCCTTTGTACTTGTACCTACTTACACCTTTGCTTCACCATCTCGTTAAGTCCAAAACAACCCTTCATAATATTTTGACATACACGGACTGCAACCACATACATCCAAGCTGTTCTGACTTCTGTCTTATCCCAGTAACCATAGTGCAAATCATGTGCTCATCTTCTAGAATCTTCTAGCACTGGGTAAGTCTATATGAGGGAAGTTTCTGATGGAATTTATGTGTAGAGTATGTATATTTAAATGCCTGTTACAAAAGCCAAGAAATTACTGTATTTTTTCATGTATAACATGCCCTCCATATATAAGATGGCCCCCCCAATTTTCCAACCCAAAGTTACAGTTTTGCAATTGGGTGGATATCTCCTTGGCTTACTTCCACGAATGAGACAACCCTTAACTTTTAGTCTTGCAATTTTAGACAAAAATATAGTCTCATACACAGGAAAATACTGTAAATTATTTTTAAAAAACTCTGGTGTATGAATGTTGGACATTGTGTTTCTGTACCCATAATTTGAAAAGATGGGAAACGGCCCAATATTGTTGCACAATATCATTCCTGCATTGCCAGCAGGAAAGACATTGCCAAACCAAATGGCAGGCTTATTGACAGCAAAGCAAAGGAACTGGTACATCCACAGAAGTCAACATATGAATGGGAGATGGAGTCTCAGGATGTGTAAAAGTAGAAAAGACCTTTATTCTCTCTTATATCATCTTAAAGCCAGAGCTTTTTAAAGATGGCAGCACCAATGACTACATTCAAGACGGGCTTCTACAAGATACCCTCTTGTGCTCTCTACCATTCACATGTTAAAAGACAGCTATCAGATAGTTCTTTCAGTTTCATAACAGTGGTGGGAAAGCCTCTTTTCTGAGGGCTAAAACACATATCTCAAAAAAATCCATCACTAGAAAGGATCTTCTAGCAACTGGCAAAAAAGAACTACAGTGGACCCTTGTATAACAAACGGTTTGTATAACATAAAATCTGTACAACATAAAAAATTCCAGATAGGAGAACTTTGCTTAACAGAATCGCCTATGGTCGTCTACAACATAAAAATGGTCGCAATTAGGGATTACTCCATTTTCAGTGCATTCCTATGGGAAATTTGTATAAAGGAAAATTTGCTTAACAGAAATTCATTTGGAACAAATTAATTCCTTTATACAAGGTACCACTGTATGTCTATTATCAGGTTTACTTTTGAAATGTAAACTGCTGATGTGCATATCTAAGACTGGAATCATAACAAAGGAAGTCATGTCACTGAGAAAAGATTCCGTAAGAGCATTTGTCTGAAGCGTGTCTTTTCTGGGTATTTTAGCCTCAAACTCATTCTCTATAGCTGTTGTTGCATTTAAAGGCTTATCCTTATTTGAATGAGCTCAGCAATACAGTTCCTTTTGTATTGTTTATGATACTGAATCATAATCTTTATTGATGATGAACTGTGATCAACAACAACTATGAAGGAGTTAAAAAGTTCTTCTGAGAGTCATTTAAGTTGGTCCTGACTGACATGGTGAAAAGTTCACATCTCCTTTCCTGGCTCTCAGTGTTTATGTTTAGAATGATGATGCTGATAACCAGCTTATATGAAACCCAGACCATCCAAGGTCTTTCCTTTGAAACAGTTGTTTTTCTTAAAAGTGAGTATTACAGCCCATGATGACTAGGTTCCTTCCAAATTTTAAAAAAGTGGATGACACCAACCATTTTCTTTCAAGATAAGCAAGTTTGGTCTTTTCAACATATTTGATCTGTTTCAAATCTGTTGACAGAAAAGACAAGTGGTGTCTGAATGGGGGGGGAGGGATTTATACTTTTAAAAATTATAATTTGAAAACTGTTTTCCAAACCATTCCCAAATTTGGTACAGAGCAAGAGCAGAGTATCGGCGACATCTGTGCCAAATATGGTACTGATGAGAGGTCCAATTTCAAAGTTATACTGTTTTTGAGGTCCCCCCCTCTTTTTAAGAATTTGCTCTGTTGCACAATATCTGTTGCTGCGCTTTCAGGCAGGAATAATAGAACAGCCCTGTTAGATCAGAGTAATGGGCTAGCTAGTGGAGCATCCTGCTCACTAGCACTAGTCAGGACATGAGCATAACAGCACCCTTCTTCCATCCTCAACAGAAACTACTTCTGATACTGGATAAAAGAAACAGTTATAATGACAAATAGCCATGTTATTGGTTATTTATCTAATGTTATCTAAAGTTTTAGATATCTCTGACTGAACTTACATGAACCAGCTAAGCATACTACAGAATGAAAGGAGCAATGAACTTCTACAAAAATGAACAGAACAGGTCAAAAATGATTGATAAGAAAAGTTTTGGACTCAGTCCAATGCTGAATCATTGTTATTTATCCTTTGCCAAAGAGGCATTTTGCTAGGAGCACTTTCATCTGTACCTCACCCTCTAAAAAAAATCTGAGCAGCTGCAATCCTAAGAAGCTCTGCCACCACCAAAATAATGTGGCAAATCAGATTCTTGTACTCAAAGCTTTCTGCTTCACAAATAACAAAGTAAACAATCATTCAAGTATTGCAAGGCTAAATCTGATCATCAGAAGATGGTCTGTAGACTGATTTCCGTGCCTCTCCCTGCCCAAATGTGGGCCTACAAATTCATCTACAAGAAAACCTGGCTTACTGCTTCAGCTTTCTACCAATACTGTATCTCTTTTCTAGTTGTGCATGGTTTTTATATGTAAGATCATTGTGTCATGAACATTTCCACTTGTAGTCTGAAATGGAACAGCCTATATACTGATTGATCACCTTAATGAGAATGAATGTAGGCAACACTAGCTGATGATATCACTAGCTGTTGGCATTTTTTGCACATTACAAGTTTCCTATTCCACCCCCACCTCCAGGATTCCTTTTGATCTGGGGGAGCCTTTGGGAACGTGGAGATAGAGAAGCCTTAATACCCAAAAAATTGCAGCCTGTTGGGGAAAGGGGCAGAATACAAAACTTTTAATGAGTGACAAAAGCCCAAGGATGATTATATAACTATATTCAGCAGGTGTCAATTTATATAAGAGAATATGGACCAGGCATATGGATCATACCTGTCAAGTTTTGGATTTGAAAATACAGTAGTACCTTGTATAAAGGAATTAATTTGTTCCAAATGAAATTCTGTTAAGCAAATATTCCTTTATACAAATTTCCCATAGGAATGCATTGAAAACGGCATAATCCCTAATCGCAACCATTTTTATGTTGTACAGATTCGCCCCATAGGTGATTCTGTTATGCAAATTTCCCCCATCTCCAGAATTTTTACGTTGTACAGATTTTATGTTATACAAACCGTTTGTTATACAAGACTCCACTGTAAGGGCAATTTTCAAACACCCATCATGAGCCATCCCACCACCACAACCAAGCACTAGTATCTCTCAAATTTTAAGATAAGTGTACAAGAAATCTAAAATAACCACTTGTAAACAACTTACTAACTACAATTTAGGTGATCAGAATCTGAAAGGCCTACCTTTGTTGACACTGAAATGCTGTGAACATTTTTATGTTATAATAATAGTCTAAATGAAAACACAAAAGGGTATATGAAGCACATTTATTAATTTTACATTTTTTGTTCATATAATAGTTACATATTACATATTACACATTACATATTTACTGTTTATTCCACATTGCTCATCTTTAAGTTAAACATTTATATTTTATTTTCATTACACATTTTCTTTTAATTTATCATGTTCACTCATGTGACTCTCTGGCATTCATTAATGATTTATTATGCAAATTTGTTTCAGACTTTGCCTCGTTTAACACTTTTTTAGAAGGAGTGCATTTGTGGGCTGGGCCAGAGTGGTTGATTTTACATGAAAATAAAGCACAAAGTGCTGTTATCTAATGACATCCTATTCTCTCTAACAATGTTTCTCACCATACTAAACACCCTCTCAGAACTGGCATTGCTGTGCAGAATGCAGAGTAAAGCCTTCATTAATACTGACAGCTCACTGAACCTCACATCCTTCCTTAGCAGGCCCCAGAATCTGTCAATGTTGTCTTCTTGGGGAGTTGCTTGCTATCTGTATGTATGTAAAGGAACCTGATGAGGTATACATTCAACAGGCAACTGTAAATAAATTCTGCTTTCCTCCTTAAAGGGCTTACAATGTTCTTATGCCCACATTCATCATGCTATAATCTTTTATTCTTTCAGTCACAAATATACAGTATGTCCACTTATCTGTTGTTTCTCTGTAATAAATATCTTAGTCTCTGAGCATAAGGAGTTCAAATGAGATAGGCTAGGTAGAGGAGGCTCGATTCATCCCCCCCTCCTTCTTAGTCAAACAAGGGACTTCGTTCCCCCATCCCTTCTTAGATTGTTCCTTTTGTCACACAGGCAGGCTAAAGAATAGCCCTTCTCTGGCAGAAGCAACCAGAGATCTGCATTTCTAAAACGGTTTTCCTGGTTTTGGGTGCTAATCTTTACAACAACTTAAGAATTAGTCTACCAACTGTGAATATAGCAATGACTCCTCCTGTGGACAACTGGACACAACTGAAGAAAAATAACAAAGATTTTTAGAGAACTTTGCAGAGTAATCAATTTTACTCTCTTGATGGTTGAAGAATCCTGGAAGAGAAATAAGAGAGGAGCCTGCCTGGCGGGTACCAGATTTTTTAAAAATACGGGGCATTTCCAGGAAAATATTAATCCGGGAAGACGGTGGGAAAGAGGGGTAAAAACTGGGAGTTTCCCAGGCAATACGGGACACTTGACAGGTATGATATGGATTCATAACTGAAGAGAGAATTTAACCCTATTCAGACCCAAAGTGCAGCTTTAGACAGTGTATCACACTGGCTCTGAATCCTTCAGAGTTTAGTAAATGGGTGTTTTATGCCATAGATAAGTATTTGTTGTTGTTGTTGTTGTTCAGTCGTTCAGTCGTGTCCGACTCTTCGTGACCCCATGGACCAGAACTCGCCAGGCCTTCCTATCTTCCACTGCCTCCCGTATTCAGTATTAAAGGGAGCATAGTTTGGAAGACAACATGCTTTGCACCTTTCCTCCAGTCTTCCCCACATGTCTTTTATTAAGTCCCCTCCATTTTTCAGGAAATCCAGGGGTAAGATAGTGTAAGCCTCTGATGGAGTCATTCACAGGCTCACCTCCACTCCTGCCAAACACCACTCTCCATGAGGCGAGTGTTTCAACAAGACTAGGATTCTTCCACAATCCTTCGACAGAGGAAATGACTGGGCATGGAGACAATTACAGAGATATATTGGTTTCTCAACCTGATTCACAGTGATTATAACATAACTGTATAGAATGGTAACTAAGACTAAGGAGATCTGAATTCAAATCTTTGCTTGGCTGTGAAAACTTAGTAGGGGTGGCACTGGCTATGGTAGAACTACTCCTTAAATATCTCACATGCCATAAAAACACTACTTGGGTCAGCCTGCACCAGATACAACTTGATGGCAGATAACAATAACAGCTTAATAGCATAACCATATAATACATTATTATTATAGCTTTCTACTGCGGGCACACATATGATATAAGGCACTTTTGTTCATGTGAAACACTATGACAGTCTACCCTGCAGTAAGAGGCTATCAAGTGACAAAATATATTGCTAAGCATAACCTTACACAGTCTAAAACAACTAAATTAATTAACCTCAATATGCTAACTATCAGTTTCAATACAGAGGGCAATCAGAGAAACAGTGTACAAGCGATCTCTACTAAATAAATTTACGTAGAATGTTACATAAAAGGAACTGGAGTCCAATATTTAATTCAAAAAGAGGTCTCTTCTTAATATCTCATCACTTCCATCAAAATAAGCAAGCTGCTCTTGGTGTTCATCTCTCTCTCTCTCTCTCTCTCTCTCTCTCTCTCTGTGTGTGTGTGTGTGTGTGTGTGTGTGTGTGTTTGTAATTGTGCCACCCACTCTTACTTGTATCTTAGCATTTTCCATTTCACCACACTTATCTCAAGGGCTCCTGCCGAATCCAGCCTCTCAGCTCCTCCTGCATACCTAAGCCTTGCTCCTTCTTTTCTTTCTATACAAGTTATCAACTCAACTCCTTCTGGACTCACTCTTCACAGAATTCCAAGGCTGGAGGGCCAAAGTACTGTATAGATTTAGAGTGACTGCAAAAGTTTCTGTTTTTCCTTTGGAAAGAAAAGGAGAGGGAGGTATAGAATAATTATGGAACAGGCTAGAGGAGTTTAACCTATTTTCTGCCTGCTGTTTTCTCACTGAAAATAACCCCCAGCTGTTAACTGCATATTCTGGGGAAGACTAAAAATTTAAGCAGAAAGTGGCTGTAATCCCAAGTGTATTTCTAAATTAGTTTCTTGCAGCAAAAGCACCAAGTCTTGTGGCTTTAAATCCAATTGCTAGTCCAATTGGAGGAGACCCACTGGCTGAACTCCTGTCACAAAGAGGTCATGACACTTAGGCGTGAATTTCAGTCAGTTACGAAATTCCCACATTTTCTGTTGCACACCAAGCCATGCCACTCAATGTACAACAGTTGTCTTCAGAGGTTTCTTAACTTGCAGCAAGTTGTATCTAAAAGTTATCCCATTTGTGTAACGGCACAACAGCATTACAGCCCATGAATCTGTGGGAATTATGTGTCAATTTAGGAGTCTGCGATTAATTAAGTGGATGGACCCCAGCTGAGACTAGTCTGGAAAAAGGCCTAACTAGTTTCCTTTGGCAGAAGCCTTCAAAGACTGCACTCTAAAAAAAACAATAAAACAAATAAAACAAATAAAAATTAAAGAAGTGTATCTGTGGAAGTGCACGCACAGCCATTCCTCACCTAATAGCCTACCTGTTAAATGACCCCTCAGACCTAAAACCAGCAGCAGCAGCCAAAGCAGGATTACACTGAGGGCAACATGTTGCTATTTGCTATTTAGCCTAGTGATGACCTGACATCAGGGCGGGCTCAAGAGGCATTAGGGAAAGCTGCCTCTATGGTTAAGTCTGTATTACTGTATTGCTGTATCATTGTTATATTTTCTTTCTTTCTTTCTTTCTTTCTTTCTTTCTTTCTTTCTTTCTTTCTTTCTTTCTTTCTTTCTTTCTTTCTTTCTTTCT
>JAHTLZ010000015.1:44404636-44436528 GCA_023846285.1 Phrynocephalus versicolor | reverse complement strand
TGTGTGTGTGTGTGTGTGTGTGTGTGTGTGTGTGTGTGTGTTCATGTCCAAGGTGCTTTCATGGCAGGAATACTGGAGTGGCTTGTCAGTTCCGACTCCAGGCACCTAGAGCACCTGGTATTCCCTGGTGGTCTCCCATCCAAGTACCAACCAGAGCCGACCCTGCTTAGCTTCCGAAATCAGGAGAGCTCAGATGGTGCTTTGTGCGACGACACCTCCCTTTTAAACGTGTAATTGTGATGAAAATGTGAAGTGTAGGGAACCAAATTATTAATTTTCACAGAATCCAGTTGGTAATGCTGCCACCTTTTAAATCGTCGCCTTATGAACTGGGACAGACTCAGATGTATAATATAAAAATAATGATTATGTTTATTGAGAAAATAAATAAATACAACAATGACTGGAGTTGGTATGTGTTGCCTTAAACATAAAATAGATTAAATCAAATCTTCAAGCCTCCCTGTCTTTAATCAACAGTAAATAGTAAAGCCCTCACACCTAACCTGCCTGCCTGAACTCTATCAGAGCTGTGCTCTCTCAGCTTTCTCAGCTCTAAACTCTCCAAACAAACTCTTCAACTCCTAACTCCCTCATCTCTTCTTTCCCTATTTTATAACCTTCTATCCTTCCTGAATTTCTAATTCTTTCGGCTAATTGTTCTATTGCCATTATAAATAGAAAGGGTGAGAGTGGACGACATAATTATAATAATGTGCAACCCAAAGGAAGGAATTAAGGAAATTAAGGTGATATTAGAAGATTTTGAAATAACTTCAGGTTTAAAAATTAATATGACAAAATCAGAAGTAATGTATCATAATGTGAGTTTAGATGAAAAAAAAGAAATTAATAGACTAATTAAAATAGGATTGGGAGTGAAGAGATTTAGATATCTAGGTATAGAAATATTTCAGAATATTAATAAAATAGTGGAAGTAAATTACAACAAAGTTTGGAAGAAAATAATAAGAGACAAGAAAAGATGGAAAAGAGACCCTTTAAATGTAACATCTAGAATTAGAAGTGTACAAATATTCTGGTTACCAAAATTAATATACCTATTCCAAGTCCTACCATTGGAAATTACTAAACAAAGAATAGAAAAATGGAATGGAAAAATAAGGAAATGGATTTTTGGCAGTTCAAACACTAGAATTTCTAAAAGAACAATCCACAGACATAACTCAGAATTAGGGTGGGGCGTACCAGATATAGCAAGCTACTACGAAGCCTTTCAGTTGAAAACATTCTTAGAAATAGAAGGCGAGAACTCCAAATGGGTCAGATTTGAAAATGAGGCAAACAAAGGGGTAGGAAAATTTGGTATATTTACACATAAGGCAACTAGAGAAGATGAATTAGAAAAGGGACCTAGGAGAAACACTTTGAAAATTTGGAAGAAGTGGCAACCAAAATGGCTAAAAGGTATATCCAGATGGGCACCAATAGAAACATTAGAAAAAGACAATACAGATCCTGGATGGTGGGATTTACTCAGGCAAAAAGGATTTAGCAGAATAAAAGATTTGTACAATGGAGAAGTTTTGAAAACAATTTCAGAGTTAGAGAGGGAAATAGGCCCACAATATTGGCTAAAAATAGCTGGCCTATATAAGAAGACTCATAAATTAATTGAAGAAAGGGACATAGGTACAGAAGAACCGATAGAAGAAATATACAGAATAATGAATCAAAATAAAAGAGGACTAGCAGGTCTCATATATAAGAAAATGACTACGGACAAGGATCATGCAATTATGCAATTACAAAAAAAATGGGAGATAGAAATGTTAATATCAGAGCAAAAGGCTATAAGATTAATGAATGGAATTACTAAAATAAAACTATACAAATTTAAGGAACTAGAATTGAAATTCTTTACTAAATGGTACAGAACCCCAGCCATGCTAGCAAATATGTTCTCAGGACTAAATCCTAATTGTTGGCACTGCAAAGAAACAAAAGGATGGTATTCTCACATGTGGTGGGAGTGCTCGGAAGTTAAAAATTTTTGGGAAATGATTGTTAATAAAATAAATAAGTTACTCCCAGTAAATATAAAAATAGATGCTGAACTAATGTGCTTAAGTTCAATTGGAATAGATATAGTAGAAAAGAAGCAGTCAGAACTACTAAAAGCAATGGTATTAGCAGGCAAAGCAGTCATAGCGGCAGGATGGAAAGACAAGAGCAAATGGACTGAAAAGAAATGGCATAATTATTTGTTTGATATCATTCAATCTGATGTAATTTTTATTATCGACCAAGATATGCCGTGGAAAGACAAAATAGAGAAAATCAAGGAGAAATGGACTGTGTACCAGAGATGGATAGAGGAAGAAGAGAACGAAGACGTTCGGTGGAAGCTCCAGACCTTGTGCCCCTGGCTGAGAGAAAAAGACTGAAAATAATGAAATGGGGGGAGGGGGGATGATAAGAGGGGAAAAATGTAAACCTTAAAGAGGATAAAAATTTATAATTGAAGAATGTTATCAATAAAAAGAAGTTTGGTTAAAAAAAAAAAAAAAAACAACTCCTAACTCCCTCACAGACCAGGCTCCACCCTTTTTATACCATACAATCCCCCACCCTCCTGCTGGGATTGGCTGATGATTTACATATGTATTTCTCCTGCTTCCAGGGTGTTGTCACACTTTGGCATCTAGGTACATAGGTGTTAATTGCCATCTAGTGGCTATGATTCAGAATAACTTCCACAACAAAAGAAACCTAAGGGATTTATGTCAGGCAAAATCCAAAGAAACAAAACAAAACAAAAGACAAAAGCTTGTGGCACTTTAATGATTATTATATTTTAATATAAGCTATTGTGGCTCATTATAAGATAAGAACATAAGAACAGCCATGCTGGAAGAGACCACAGCCCATCCAGTCCAGCATTCTGTCTCACCCAGTGGCTCACCATTTGCTTCAGGGTATTCCCAAGTAGATGTCTTCACCTGCTTACAATTCCCTGCAAATGGCATTGAGAGATATCCTGCCTATCTCTCCAACCCAGAGGTTGTCCTTAGGCATCCAAAATGATAGTCATTGATACTATTGTTCTCCATGAACTTGTCTAATCCTTTCTTAAAGCTGTCAAGGCTGACAGCTGTCACCACTTCTTCTGTCAGGGAGTTCCACAGACCAGTGATCCTCTGGGTGAAAAAGTACTTTCTCTTATTTGTTTGTGAACTACCACCCAAATGTTTCATGGAGTGTCCATAGTTCTACTGTTGTGCAATAGTGAAAACAGTTGGCCTCCGGGTCAATAATAAATAATTAAGTCCACTTCTTCAGAAGCATGGCAACAGAATGCAATGTTAAATGAAATATTTCATACCAAAAGTTCCTCAGCATTTGGGGGCATGATACATTTGTAGTGATTTCGCTATGTTGTTTTTGGGCAGTGCCATGAATTCCTGGGGAACACAAAACCAACACCAGACCTGGGCAGGGACAGGGCAGAGAGAGGTGTGTGTGTGTTGAAGACTGGGAGATTACTTAAAGCTTAAGAGAGAAAAGAAGAGTATTAAATACTGTATAGAGGTGAGAGAAAGGAAAGTAAGGAGTATAGAGTTTTTACCTGGGAGTCTTGTGGTGAAGGATGGGCTTAGTAGTGCTAAAGTAAAGTGGCAGTACAGAAGTAAGTGGTACCTTGTATAACGTAATTAATTCATTCCAAATTAAATTACGTTATACAAGTTTTACGTTGTACGAATTGTAATTTCCCATAGGAATGCATTGAAACTGGATTTAATCCGTTTCAATGCATTCCTATGGGGGTGTTTTTTGGGCAACGGGGGGCGGTTTTTTTGGGCGACGGGGGCGGGCGGGCGGTGGACCCCGTGCAGGTCCCAGGTAAGGTACCCCTCCCCAGCTCACCCCCCCTCCATATCTGCCGTCCCTCCTCTCCCCTCCCTCCTTCCCTCTTTCCCCGGCCGGCCGCAGGTGGTCGGACGGAGGTGGCCGCGGGGGTGGGGGGAGGGAGTGGGGTGGGCCACTTGGCCGGGCGCGGGGGGGCTTGGGGGACCGCGCCGGGAATTCCCCCCTCACCTGTTGCCAGAGCCCCTGAGGGGGGGGGAGGGCAGGAAGGCGCACCAGCGGCGGACTTTGTTCTGAGGGGGGAAGGGTGGCGGATTTCCCACACACACACCCGCTGGCTCGGCGCGCACGCACGCACACACGCACACACACACACACACACACGGCGGCGGCGCTTCCAAAGCCCCCACCAGCCACCGGCCCGTTCCCGCCTCTCTCTCTCTCTCTCTCACACACACACACACACACACACACACACACACACACACACACACACACCGTGGCGGCGGCGGCGCTTCCAAAGCCCCCGCCAGCCCCCGGCCCGTTCCCGCCTCTCTCTCTCTCTCTCTCTCTCTCTCTCTCTCTTTTTAAATTTATAAATTTTTATTGGATTTTTAAGGGGGGAACAAGGGGAAAGAGTATGGGTGAAAGGGAAAAAAGAAAAAAAAAGGAGGGGGATACAGTTTTTAAAATTTACATTGAGTATATCAAGCAAGATAGAAATAGTAATTTAACATATTACTAGAATTGTCAGATGTTATCACAATACTAATGAATTTGTTACTTCTTGCCATCTTTCCCGAAAGATCTCGTCGTAGTCTCCCTTTAGATAACCAGAGAGTTTATCAATTTTGATGCATTCTCTTATCTTTCCGTGAAAATCCTTCTCTGTTGGCGTGTTTGGTTGTTTCCAAAGTTTCGCATACAGTATTCTTGCAGCAACAATTACATGATGGAGTACATATCTCTGATCATAGGAAATATTTATATCTACTATATTTAAATCGGATCGGAATCGGAATCGGAATGCAATTTATTGTCATTGTATAAATACAACGAGATTAAAAGTGCTATCCAGTCAGTCATTCACAAAACCCAGCATAAAAATCCAAGACGTAAAATCTACAATATAAGAACAAACCATCCATACAGATACTCCAACATTCACATGCCGAACATCACTTACACTCATTTAAAACTGACATAAAAACCAAACATACACACACAGCCCTACATTCTTTCACCTGGCAACATTCATACCCAATCTATAAAAACTACAATTTAAAAACAACAACAGCCATACACAATCCCCCATAACAATATATATGTAACACATTCAACACTAATATTACCCGTCAATTTAATTTTTAACAGAATTTAGCATGGTTACTGCTATTGGGTAAAAACTATTCCTGAATCTTTCTGTCCTTGTTCTAATAGATCTATACCTTCTGCCTGATGGTAATGGTACAAACAGAGAGTGTCCAGGATGAGAAATATCTCCTACAATATTCTGAGCTTTCTTAAGACAGCGGGAGCTGTGTAATTCCTCCAATGTGAGGAGTGGGCATCCGATGATCTTCTGTGCCATATTGATAACCCGCTGGAGCGATTTCCTCTGAGCCACCGTGCAACTGGCATACCACACACATATGCAGTACGTCAGTACACTTTCTACTACACAATGATAAAAAGACACCAATAGTCTCTGAGTGATGTTATTCTTCCTGAGCACTCTCAGAAAGTACAGTCTCTGTTGGGCCTTTTTCAGCAGCTCAGAGGTGTTTACACTCCAGGTTAAATTCTCCTCAATATGGACTCCCAACAAGCGGAAGTCGGTCACCCTTTCTACACAGTCCCCACTGATGAATAGTGGTTGAAGATCTGTTTTCTTCTTCCTGTAATCTATTATGAGCTCCTTAGTTTTTAATGTGTTCAGAAGCAAGTTATTCTCTCTGCACCACTCAATCAACCGCTCCACCTCATCCCTATAAGCAGACTCATCTCCTGCTGAGATAAGCCCCACTACCGTGGTGTCATCCGCAAACTTAACTATAATGTTGTTATGATAGGCGGGAATACAATCATAAGTATAAAGAGTAAAGAGCAGTGGACTCAGCACGCAGCCCTGTGGAGAGCCAGTACTAAGACTCAGATCCGTAGATGTACATTGACCTACTCTAACCCTCTGACTACGTCCGGACAAAAAACTCTTTATCCACATACATATAGAATGTGGAAATCCCAAATCCCCTAATTTAACCACCAGTCTGTGAGGGAGGATGGTATTAAATGCTGAGCTAAAGTCCACGAAAAGCAGTCTTGCATAGCTTCCCCGCTGTTCCAGATGTGACAATGCAGCATGAAGGACTGTAGCTACAGCATCCTCTGCAGATTTATTTGCTTGATATGCAAACTGGTAGGGGTCAAAACTCTGGGGGAGAAGTGATGTGATGTAATTCCGGACCAGTTTTTCAAAACATTTCATCACCACTGGAGTAAGTGCAACTGGTCGATAATCATTAAGACTGGAGATATGAGATTTTTTAGGTACAGGAATTATGGTGGAGGACTTCAAACAAGATGGAACCCTAGATTGAGCCAGAGACTGATTAAAGATCTTAGTAAAGACTCCAGCTAGTTGATCTGCACAGTCTTTTAACACACATCCAGGAATTCCATCGGGTCCAGCAGCCTTCTTCGGGTTGATCGCCCGCAGCATACGCCTCACCTCATGCTCCTCTACTTTAAGGATAAAGCTGCTGTGGACTGGGGACTGTGGTGCAGCTTCCTTTGGTACTTACACCTCAAAACGGCCGAAAAAGATGTTTAACTCTTCTGCCAATGCTGCATCGCCCGCTACAACTCCATTGTTTATCTTGTAGTTCGTAAGATGCTGGACTCCTTGCCACACTTTCCTGTTGTTATTACTGTCCAGATGCCGCTCAATCCTGTTCTTGTAGTACAGTTTGGCCTCTCTAATTCCTCTCTTCAGGTTCGCTCGGGCCATACTGTAAGAAGCCCTATCTCCAGACCTGAAGGCGATATCCCTTTCTTTCAGTAGTCTCTGGACTTTCTGAGTCATCCAGGGCTTCCGATTTGGGTAGATCCGGATACGTTTGTTCACCATAACAGTGTCTATGCAGTTCCTAATATAACACATAACACTGTCTGTGAAAATCTCCAAATCTTGATGTTCAAAAACATCCCAGCTAGTCCTGTCAAAGCAGTCCTGAAGCTGCTGAGATGCACCAATTGACCAGCTTCTCACAGTCTTTATAGTGGCAGGAGCAGTTTTCCTGATGGGGACATATGCAGGAACCAAAAACAAGGACATGTGATCAGATTGGCCCAAATGTGCTAATGGTCTGGCCCTGTAGCCCAACCTGATATTTGAATATACCTTGTCCAGTGTGTTAGATTCTCTAGTAGCACACTTGACATGTTGATACAGTTTGGGGAGTGCTGTTTTCAAATCCACATGATTAAAATCCCCTGCTATAATGTGTACCGCGTTTGGGTGTGTGCTCTGTTGATGGTTAATACTGTCATATAAGAGTCCAATGGCTGAGTTACTGTTTGCGTCCGGTGGAATATAAACTGCTGTAATCATGACAACAGAGAACTCTCTTGGTAGATAAAAGGGCCTACATTTGACAGTCATGTACTCCAGATCTGGAGAGCAATGTCTGTCCACGATCACTGTATTTGTGCACCAGTTATTGTTGACATACACAGAGAGACCTCCTCCTCTACTTTTACCAGAGTCCTTTGTTCTGTCGTGACGCTGTGCCGTGTAACCTGACAACCCAACCACTGAGTCTGGAATTCCTTCATGAAGCCACGTCTCTGTAATTAACAAAATGCAACTATCCTTCATGATATTGTTACTTGTAATCTGAAGCCTCAGTTCGTCCATCTTATTTGCCAAGGATCTTGCATTTGTAAGGTAGAGACTGGGAAGTGGTGGTTTATGTGGTTGTTTCCGTAGTCTGGTCAACACTCCAGCTCTGCAACCTCGCTTCCGCTTCCTCTCTTTACGCCGCCTCCACCTCCTCCCCATAGGGATAACAATCCATGGAGAACCTGGGGTTCTTGCTATGCTCTCTGGGATGTTGTGTGATCTAAGAAACTCAGCTGTGACACTCTGCTTGTAGCACACACCTATCTTAAGAAGGTCTTGCCGGTTGTAAAGTTTGTCCGCTGAACAAAATGTACACAGAATAAAAAACAACTCATACACAAAAAAACACACAAAGAACCGACATGGAAAGCACTGGGCTGCAGCAACTATGTGCGCCACCATTTCCGGAGTTGTTAAAATAGAGATAAAATAGAGATAAAATGGAGAAGAATGGGGTAGGGAAAAAAAGCCAGTCAATTTGGTTTCCTGACTCACTGTGACCACCAGGGAGTAGCTCTATTTCATGGCATTGAGGGTCTCTCCTGTGTTTCTTCTGTATGTTTCTTAAAGTTGTTAAAATTGTTGAAGTTGTTGAAGTTGTTCCAGTTAAAAGACAATAAATCTTGCTTTATGGCCTTGTGAGTTCTTAAAGTCCTCCTTTCTTCCGCTGCCAAAAACAACAACGGGGGAGCTTGAAGTCTTCAAGGTCAGCTCTCAACTTGCCTGATTTCTCTGCAGCAGCTTTTTCTCCCGTAGTGCTCCAAAAGATTAGTAGACCAGTAATAATAATATCGTAGTGTTCCAAGATAAGTAATACAGGAATAATTAGTGTAAAATAAATAAAAACCAAATGAAGACAGGGAACGGAGCACAAACGCTGTGCCTCCCTGAAAACCGGAACCGGATTGGGACAAGAATAGTTCTGGTCTAAACTCTATCTTAATTTTCAGAGATCTTTCTAAGAAAAGTTTTACCATGTTCCAATACGCCTTTGCTTCTTTACAAGTCCACCACATATGATAAAAGGTTCCACAGTCATAATTACATTTCCAACATTTAGGTGAACAATTATACATCTTGGATAAACGATGAGGCGCGAAATGCCATCTATAAAACATCTTATAACAATTTTCCTTAAACGAAATAGATTTAAAGATTTTAACTGTATTCCACAGAGAGTCCCATTTATTTAAATGGATGGTATAGCCTAAATTTTCAGCCCATCTTATCATAGAGTCTTTAACCAATGTATCAATCATTTTTTCATTTAACAGTATGCTATAGAATTTGCTAAGAAGCTTTGAATCACCAGAAGAAAGTATTTTATCAAATGGGGTATCAGTAGTCATAAAACCACCCTCTTTGGAAAGCTCTTTGAAGTGTGAATGTATTTGTTGATATTTCCACCAATCCAGATTGTAACCTTCTGATACTAATTTCCCTAATGGTTTCAATGAGAGGTCAGCATTCAGAAGGTGTCTGTAAGTTATAACTTTTGAGATTTCACTTGCCTGGGAGCTATAAATTGCTCCCAGTGGAGATAACCACATAGGTGCTTTGAGATAAAATTGTTTTTGGATCAATGACCATATTTTGACTAAGGCATTCCTTATCCAGTGCTTTTTAAAGAGGGTAGGTAAATTTCCCTTGTACCACATATAATGATGCCAGCCCTTATCAAGGCCATAACTCTCAAGCTGCAATATTCTTTTATTTGTCATCGAGATCCAGTCTTTAATCCAAGTCATGGCGGCAGCCTTGTAGTATAGTACCAAATTGGGAAGGGCAAAGCCACCAAATTTGGTTCTATCCTGCAAATAAATATTTTTAATCCTTGCTTTTTTCTTTTGCCATATAAATATACGTATACTCTTTTCCAGATCTGAAATAATCTTAAAATTTGGTAATATAGGCAGAGATTGAAATAAGTTTAGGTAAGACATTCATTTTGACTGCAGCAATTCTGCCCATTAAGGATAGCTGAAGTCTTGACCAAGTTTTGAGATCGGCTTTGATTGTTTTAATAACATTAACATAATTGTCTTTGAGTAAAGAGTTACATCGGTTAGATACAGTAATACCCAAGTATTTTACCCTATTAGAATGTTGAAAACCAGATTGATTTACCAGTTTTTCAATCATGGATGGAGTCATATTTTTAGTTGGAACCAATGTTTTTTCTCTATTCACCTTTAATCCGGAGATTTTAGAGTATGCCTCCAGGGTCTTTAGAAGTTCTACGGAGGAAGTCTGAGGGTTCTCCATGATAACCATCAGGTCATCTGCAAAGGCTTGTACCTTGTAAACTTCTCCCTTATTTTGTAGGCCTTGAATATCAGGGTTTTCCCTTATTACATGAAGAAGAATTTCCAGGGTAGTTATAAACAACAGAGGGGAAAGAGGACATCCTTGCCTAGTACCTTTGTGTATATTAACTTTTTCTGTAAGGTGACCGTTAACTACAATCCTGGTATTTTGGGTAGAATAGATTTGTTCAATAGCTCGCAACATTCTATGGCCACACTGAAGGTAATCTAATTGAGTTTTGAGTAAAGACCAGGATACATTATCAAAGGCTTTCTCAGCATCAATGAATGCAAAAGCTACTTGCTTCTCGGGGTGGGATTCATAATATTCCAACACATTGAGAAAAGTTCTGATATTGGATTGGAGGTGCCTTTTCGGGAGGAAGCCAGTCTGGTCGTGTGATATCAGAGAAGGTAAAATCATCCGCCATCTATTGGCCAGAATGGTTGCAAAAATTTTGTAATCCACGTTTAGGAGGGCAATTGGCCTGTAATTCTGTATCAAATCTTTGGATTTCCCTTCTTTGGGAATCAGTGTCGTATGTGATGATTTCCAGGAATCTGGTATATCTTCGCCTTCAAATATAGATGTAAAGAGGTTTTTCATATTTCCAGAAATTGTCTCCGAAAGTTTTTTGTAAAATATGGCTGGTATTTGGTCAGGTCCAGGCGCTTTATTCAATTTTTGATGATTAATAGCCTCTGTTATTTCCATCATTGTGATAGGGGCATTCGTCTGGGCTCTCTGTTCTTCAGTAAGTTTTGGAAAATTGGCTTGTTCGAGGTATTGGAAGATAGCATCATTGTCAATCATCTCCGGCTTGAATAATCTTTGGTAATATTCCTCTATGATTTTTTTGGATTTGTAATTGCTCTGTCTGATTTTCCCCAGTTTTGTCTTTGAGTGCAAATATGAGTTTTTGTGATTGTACCTTTTTTAACCTATACGCTAACCATCTACCTGGTTTGTTTGCATTTTCCACAAAGTTCAGTTTGGCCAACTTGATTTTATGAGCTATATCTGCAGTCAGGATCAGGTTGAGTTCATGCCTACAAGAGGCCAGGTCTTTGTTCAGCTTGTCGTTACGGGGGTCTTGTGTTAAGTCCGTTTCAAGCTTTTTCATCATATTAAGAATTGATTCATATTTTTTTTCCCTCTCTTTATTCCGTCTTGCCATATATTGGATAACAAATCCTCTGAAGTATGGCTTAAAGGCATCCCATACCGTTTTGAGTGGTGTACCCTTATTCAGGTTAGTTTCAAAATACAAATTCAAATCTCTAGCAGCCTCTGAAATGAATTCTTTGTCAGTCCAAAGAGTTGAGTTAATTTTCCAGTGCCTAGGCGTACCTGAAGATTTCAGTGTCCATAAAATGGCATTGTGATCAGATAACATTCGAGGTAAGGTTTCTATATCCCTTGTATTTAGTAGAAGATCAGATGTGGCCCAACACATATCTATACGGGAGAAGGAAGCATATTGTCTTGAATAAAAGGTGTAACCATCTTTTAGTGGATTTTTCCTTCTCCAGATGTCTTGAAGTTCTAAAATATCAGACATGTCCAGGAACGATTTGGGCAGTGTGGAAGATGAAGTCTTGAATTTTTTCCCTTTTGATGTTTTCCTGTCTACTGAGGGAATATGTACAGCATTGAAATCTCCCAATATTATAAGCTGATGATTCCCATATTGCAACAGTTTCTGGGCCAGTTGTTCGAAGAAGGATTGTCTTCCATGATTATCGTTAGGAGCATATATACCAGCAATGATTGTTTCTTTAGATTGGATTTTTGCTTGGACAAGAATCCATCTGCCTGATTCATCTTTTTCCAGAAGGGTTGGGGAGAGCTCTGATTTAATATACAGTGCCACCCCATTTTGCTTCTTTTCTTTGTTTGATGTGGAAAATAGATTTCCCAATTTATTTTGTATTAAATATTGTTCATGTTTTCTCAATATGTGGGTTTCCTGTAAGCAGATGATTGAACATTGTTGTTTTTGGAGAAAATTGAAAGTTTTCCGACGTTTCTGCGGCGTGTTCATACCATTAATATTCCATGTTAGAATTTTTTGAGCCATCTTACTACTTCCAACGATAATTCTTCTTCCCTGATTTTGGCCTGAGGTAGTGTTTCGGCCTGGCACCTCCCACTGCGCCACGAGAGTCTTGGTCGTGCTTTGAAGTCTCTTGTTTCGAAGTCTGGTCATCGCGGCTGTCATCTTTGGTAGTGGTTTGAGTTCCAGTCGTGTCCTCACCTTCAGAGGAGGATGGTGAAGAAGAAGAGGGAGAGTAGCCCAGCTTCCTTGCATTTTTTTCAGCGAAGGCTCTAGCTTTCTGGTGGGATTCAATTTTCTGTAATTTGCCTTCCCATTGGAAGGACAGACCTTGGGGGTAGAGCCACTTATATCTTATATCATGCTTGAGCAGGAGTTTGGTAAGAAATGTATATTCTTTCCGCAGTTGGCGAACCTCCCAAGGGACATCTTTCAGTATTGTCACTTTGGATTTATTGATTTCCACCTCCTTATCTTGAGTAGCCTTGAGGATGCAATCACGAGTGTATCTTCTAACCAGTTTGACTATTACCTCAGGAGGGAGTTTGTTTCTTCTGGTATAAGCCGTTGGTTGACGGTAAATCATGTCTACCTCGCGAAGAAAATCTTCAACGGGTGCCTCAAGTAAGGTGGCCAGGCTGTCTCCAACTGTGGTGTAAAGGTTTTCATCTTTGTCCACAGTAAGGTTTTGAATTCTTAGAATTTTGGAAGAGGCTTCGATTTCCTGTGTAAGAACCAGTCTGCTTGTTGATTCCATTGTGGCTTCAATTTCTCCAAGACGAAAGTCAGTGACATTCATGTTCTCTTCCAACGCTTGTAAACGACCACCAAAAGTTTCTAGTTTCGCGTCCACATTCGAAAAGCCCTCTTTCATTTCTGCTCTTAAGTTGGAGAATCCAGTACTTTGGTCTGAGATCATTTTTACCTGGGTAAGATTCAACTGGTTAAGTGCATCTAGGATTTGGCCAGATTGACTTAATTGACTTGATTGTTGAGTCATGGTTGCTGGGTGGGCCAAAGGAACAAAAGCAGATTTCTTTTGTATAGTTGGGGTTTTGCTCATGCTGAAGGTTTATTGTGGTAAAGAGATCAATTACTTCTTCTCAGGAGAATTACAAAGTCTTTGAGGGGTTAATCTTATTCTAATTGGTTTGCTGCTTTCAAGAAATATATGTGAAGTTGCAAACATGGAAAAATCCAGTAGATGGCGTGCTGTACCCACTTTTGCCAGCAGAGTCCGAAGAATATAGTGCAGGGCAGAATGGGAGCTTTAGAGTTAAAATCTGCTGTTAGATGAATATGAAAGTGAAAGCAGAAGTTGCAGTCCTCCGAGAGGCAGATAGTAACGGATAAAGCAGGAAAGATGATTGAAAAGAGGCAGATTCTTTTCGGTAAGTTGCTTGATTTGTATTTTTGAGGGGGCTTTCGGGTAGAAAAAGCCACTCACGGTTCTGGAGGAATAGAGGCAGCTCAAACTTCCGTCAGGATCTCCCAGGGTCTCAGCCGCACAGGAATACCACCAGGGGTTTCAAACCTCTCCCAGGGGAGAGGAAACCACGCCTGGGTGCCCCGGATCGGTTCTGGGATGGATTCTGCTCCCAGCGGGTCGTCTTGAAGTGGAAACACCCTCTTGGGACCTGGGATACATTGACGTTAGCCGGGACTGCTTTCAGCTAACGTCTTCTGCTGTTCGCGGCCATCTTGTCCCTCCATCTCTCTCTCTCTCTCTCTCTCTCACACACACACACACACACACACACACACACGCACGCACACACACACACACACACACACACACACACACACACACACACACCTACCTCCGGAGGAGGCGCCCTGGCCCCAGGAGGAGGAGGCGCCGCGGGGGCCGAGCGGGGGCCAGGGGAGTCCGGCGGCGAGAAGGGGCGCCCTCCTCCTCCTCCTCCTCCTTGGCGGGGCGGCTCCGATGGGGGGCTGCCGGGCACCGGCCACGCCGAGGGGGACCCCATGCGCCTCCCGGCCCCGGGGCTGCTGCAGCCGCCGCCTCCTCCTGCGGCCCGGCGGCGGGTGGGGGTGGTGAAGGGAAGGGAAGGTGGGGGTGGGGGGAGAAAGCCAGGTCAGGCCAACCATGCCTGGGGAGGGGGGAGGGGAGGGGGAGGGAGAACACGGGGTGCCCCTTCCCCCACCAGACGCACACGCCCACTCAGCCCCGTTGGGCAGCCCGTTGAGGGAAGGGGGAAGGAGGGGGGCAAATTTTTTTTCGTTGTACGGATTTTTCGTTATACAAGTCCTCTGTTGTACAAGGTATGACTGTATTACATTTGGTAATGACTTAAGAAACCTTGATTTATATTCAATCCATTTTCATGGCTGTCCATAATGCATATGAATTGTATCTCAGCTGTTTCCCCCTGTATTCTTGATTTGTAATGATTCTGTCCTAAAATGATGACCTTCAAGTCTTCCATGGAGTGTCTTGGTAGACTGAAGTGGATTAAGCTAGATTTCTTTGAACTGGGATTTCTGATGTCAGATTTGTGACTGTTGAGCTGATTCCGTAGAGAGATTGTTCTGTTTTTCCTATGTACAGTGAAGAGGTGATTGTTGGCAAAAGATGGCATAAATCACATTGGTTGAGGAGCAAGAGAAGCTCCCTTTGATAGTCTTACGTGGCACTGTTAGGTCCTGTGATTGTGTTGCCAGAGTAGATGTGTGGCTAGAGTTGGCATCTGAGTTTGTGGAACGGTTGAGTCTTCCTGCCTCTGTTGGTGTTTTGTAATTCCTTTGCTTGAGGCTGGGAGGTTGCCTGCAGGGAAGTATGGGTCTTTTACCCAGGGCTTTGGAGATTGAGGTGTTCAAGGATCATCTGGAGATCGTTTAAGATGCATGTGAATGGTCTCATTTGTGAACTGTAAGCTGGGCCAGATAAAGACCCTTAAGAGGCCCTAAGCACTTAAAATGTTTTGGTTACAGTACAATGTTAGTGTGTGTGTTGTTGCCTTTTGGCATGCTGGATGTTGAGTGAAGTACTAGCGTCCCTGCACAGTCTCATTCTCAGTGGGCAACTGACTGCATACAAAGTTTCCTCTGCTTTCATTTATGTGGTGTTGGGGATTCTCCCCCACCCCTTTGATTTCATAACCCTTGGCAGAGGTCTACACTCTGTTATTTTTGTACAGTATATATCTGCATGTTATTTTTTTCATTTAACGTAGGGGCCCCTTTTTGTGGATCCTGGTTCAGCTGCACCATTTGCATTATTGTACCATGGTCCATGGTAAATTCGGCTATGGAAAATTTCTGTGGTGCCCTCTCGCCCCGTGGTGCAGTGGTTAAATGCCTGTACTGCAGGTAAAACTGTGCTCACGACCTGGGGTTCAATCCCAGGTAGCAGGCTCGTGGTTGACTCAGCCTTCCATCCTTCCGAGGTTGGTAAAATGAGTACCCAGCTTGCTGGGGGGGGGGGCAATGTGTAGCCTGCATACTGTAATTAAACTGTAAGCCGCCCAGAGACTACTTGAAGTGATATGGGGCAGTATATATGAGCAGAACACTTTGCTTTGATGCCCCTTAGCATGTGCTTATTGTGCTTAATGGTCAATCCACCCCTGACTGTAAGTGATAATTAGTGGTGCTCTGTTTAGTCCTCCAGGTCTGTCTTGCAGCAAATTATCTCTGGATATGCTTTGTTGATTTGTGCCTTTAACATATGAGGTGGTACTAGTCTGAGGAATGCCTTTTGTAGATCCTTCTTCCTTGTTTCAGATGGTGTTTATGATAGCTTGAAACCCATCTTTGTGTGGGATGTTAGTACAGAGAGCTTCTACATCCATTGTAGCCAAGATGGTGTTGTCAGGATGGTTGTGTGGGTACTGAAGTTTCCTTAGGAAGTCTGTGTCTGTGGTATCTCTTACAAAATCAAGTGCATTGATGGCATAAGGTTTGAGAACGGAGTCCAAGTAACCAAGTACACCAACTGTGATGGTGTTGATGCTTGATACAGTGGGTCTACTAGGGTTTCCTGCTTTGTGTATTAGGTAGAAGGTTGCTGATTGAGGTTATTGTGATATGTTCTGCAGGATTTGTTCACATATTTCCAGGGAGATCTTTCATGAGATTAGGTAATTCCTTTTGGTATCCTGTTGAGGATAGATTATTGCAATGCTCTTTACCTGGGGCTTCCCTTGAACGTTGTTCGGCGATTGCAGCGGGTGCAGAATGTGGTGGCCAGATTGGTGGTTGGTGCAGGCAGATTTGACTGCATCACCCCAACGCTGGTCTGCCTGCACTGGCTGCCCATTTCCTCCTGAATAAGGTTCAAGGTGTTGGTTTTGGTTTACAAACCCCTCCATGGCTTGGGATCTGGATATCTGGCAGAGCGTATCTCTCACAGGTCAGAGCTGGCCAACCCCACCAGAGCCTCTTTGGCACTCTCACTCCATGTGGGCACCCCTAGTTAGGCCCGTAACATTGCCTCACACAATCGGGCCTTCTTGGCGGCCGATCAGTCCATACGGAACAAATTGCCCATCTGCCAGGCTCAGTCCCTAACAGCCTTTAAGAAAGCAGTGAAGACCTGGCTTAAGCTTACGACTGCTAATGTCTGTCTTGCGATCCCCTGTGTTTTGATGTTGTATTGTTCTGTTTTGTGCCTCTTGCCAGGTTCCTTTCCTTTCCTTTCTCTTTCTCCTTATTGTTTTGAATTATTTGTACTTGTGTTGGTTTTTACCGCCCAGGGTTCCTCTGGGAAAATAGGCATGGTATATAAACAAACAAACAAACAAACAAACAAACAAATAAATAAATAAATAAATATTTGTTTGGGTCTGTGGTTAGTGGTTCATAAATCTAGTGCTGGTCAGTTTTCTCTCAGCCTCCTGTGAGTAGCTTGATTTGTTCATCACAATCACAGCACCACCCTTGTCAGCTTCTTTGATTTATATTTCCATCTAATACTTTCAGTATGGAGATTAATAATGCAAATGCACAATTTGGGGCAGTTAACTTTTTTGGATTATAAATCCCAGACTACCCAGACTGTGGCGCAGTGGTTAAATGCCTGTACTGCAGGTGAAACTGTGCTCACCACCTGGGTTCAATCCCTGGTAGCAGGCTCAAGGTTCACTCAGCCTTCCATCCTTCCCAGGTGGGTAAAATGAGTACCCAGCTTGTTGGGGGTGGGGCAATGTGTAGCCTGCACACTGTAATTAAAATTATAAACCGCCCAGAGACTACTTAAAGTGGTATGGGGCGGTATATAAGCAGAACACTTTGCTTTGCTTTGCTTTATGTAAACTTGACCTCCAGAGCTTTTTAGCTACCGGTATTTGGCAGGTCCACTGCATATGATGTCATGAACCTTCTTTTTCTTGGCATTTCCAGCATCTTTCATCACTCTTTTTATACATTTTAGACACATTTCGGTGTCGCATACCATGTCTATATCATCTTATAGAAAATTTTTAAATTATATTTTATTGTAAATTTCAATCTGTTTCCCCATTATATACAAATGGCCTTGATAGGGACATCTCCCATCATTGGGGTGTGTTTGTTTGTTTGTTTGTTTGTTTGTGTGTGTGTGTGTGTTTGTTGTCCGTCCCATTTCCAACATGACTATTCCAGCTATAGCCAGCTCTATGAGCCAGGCACCTCAATCCAAAGTAAAAGGTTGCAAAACAGCAAATCATAGGGATGAGCTTCACCTTCTATCTCTGGGTCCCTGATAATACACGTAAAGTGGTCTCATCATGGCATCGTCCACCCTTGGCTTGCGATAACGCTCTGGGCTTCCCCGCTGGAAATGGGGGAAATTCTTGAAAATCCCCAAAATGGCTTCTGCGAGGGGTTTGCACGTGCCTACGAAACGTTCCTCTACTTGACCACATTAAGGGGCGCCCCCGAACTGGGCAACCGGTCGATGGGGCGCAACTTCCGCAATCGCTCAAAAACAAACAAACAAACAAACCCAAATCCGACAAGGCCGCCTTTCTCCCCCCCCCGCCTTTCCTCCTGTCGGAGGACATTTAATAAGTCTCCCCTTCCGGCCTCCCCTTTAAGAGCCGGACGCCGTTACTAGGGCGGCCGAAGAAGCGGGCAAACTGAACTGCTCCGGCGGCAACCCTCGTGACGGCGCTTGGTTCCGCTTCGGGTTGTCTCGGCATCATGGCGTTCGCCTGCTTGGTAAGGGCAGAGAGGAGGAGGAGGAGGAGGAGGAATAAGAAGAAGAAAAAGAGGGGGGAATGAGGATATTTCCAGGGCTCTGAACTCTGTCTGAAGCTGGCCTTGGGCGGAAGCCTTGGGCGTCTCGGTTTGGCAGTGATGGATGGGCAAAGTAACTTGGGGAAGGAGGACAACCCGGAGGGGGGCGAGGCGGGCCATGGGTGGGGTTGGGGGTCAGCTTTTGGGTCGGAGGACCCGCTTCCCTCCTCGGTGTCCGGGAGACCTGCCGCTGGGCTGTGGGGTGGGTGGTGGTGGGGAGGCTTCGCCTCGGTCCCTCCCGAACTTCCTCCGACCGACCGTCACGTTTCCATTCAGCAGACAAAAATCATGCCGAGCTCGGGAAAGTTACTTTGTGTTTTGCTTTGGACCCCCCTCCTTCCTCCCCAAAGTGTGTGTGTGCATGCGTGGCGCGCGGGGAGGGGGGAGAGTGGTCGTCCAAAACGGTAACGTTTCCAATTTCCGCCTTCTGTGCCTCTGAACTGTGGGTCAGTGGGGGTGGATCAAAATCCGAACGTGTCCATGTGGAGATGAAGCACCCCCTCCTTCTCCTCTCTCCGATAATTTTTTTTAAAGGATGAGAGGGAGAGAAAGGTGTTTCTGGGAATGGGGTAAACAAACAAAGTAATTTTAGTGATATTCAGGAGCCATGCAAGATATGCAGTAGATGAGGGGAGGTGTGTGCTGGCTGCCAGAAGAGCCGATGCCCTTTTATGACTCGCTCCAGGGATCTGGTAGGTGAAGATTTCATGTCTGCTGACAACATAAGAACAGCCTTGCTGGAAGAGGCCACAGCCCATCCAGCCCAGCATTCTGTCTCACACAGTGGCTCACCATTTGCTTCAGGGTATTCCCAAGCAGATGTCTTCACCTGCTTACGATTTCCTGCAAAAGGCACTGAGAGATATCCTGCCTTGCTCTCCAACCCAGAGGTTGTCCTTATAGGTATCCGTAATGATAGCCATTGATGCCCTTGTTCTCCATGAAGTTGTCCAATCCTTTCTTAAAGCTGCCAAGGCTGACAGCTGTCACCACTTTTTCCGGCAGGGAGTTCTATAGACCAATGGTCCTCTGGGTGAAAAAGTACTTCCTCTTACTCACTTGGGAATTGCTGCCACTTGTACTTTGAACTGTCAGATGAATACAGGAGAGGGAAAAGGGTCCCAAATTCTACTCACCTGTTGTCACAGGTCATCATAAATGGGAGGAGGGACAAAGTTTTGTTTAAAGGATGTTGCTCAATATCTGGTCTATCCCTGCCATTTCTTTTCCGGTTTTGTGAGATTGCAAAGCATAGAGTGACCAGAGGGTGCCCAATAAGACACCTCTCTTTTTAACATAAGACAAGATATGTCTTGTGTGTAAGGCACCGTTCAGTTGCATGGTAGGAAGTGCAGCCACTTGGAAACCAACAATGTTGGTGATATTTCAGCATAACTGATTAATATGTGGTGATGACAGAATTGCGTTTTGAAGAGATACAAATTGAAGCGTAGTATCAGAAACACCAGACTATATCTCAGGAAATTATTTTACACCTGGCCTCAGGGGTGTATAAGGAGGGTGCTTGGCTTGCAGATTGAAAGCTGTAATGGTAGCTTCTGAAAATATTCTGTATAGTTTGATCAGTGCCGTTTTCATATTCCTACAATGAATACTATGATCCCCTAATTTTTACCTTCAAGTAAATTTTACTTAAATGTAGGTATGATGAAATAAGAATAGGATGGTGAGATGACAGCTGCTTCTGTTGATACATTGTCAGAAACCAGTGTGATCACTTACACATGTATGGTTGAAAACGCTGTGGAGGTTACTTGAGGGGAGTGTGGATGAGTTACCACATTCCACTCAGTACAGAGATGTACAAGGGTCTAACCCAGGCATGTCCAAACTTCGGCCCACCTGATGTTTTGGACCACAACTCCCAGAATGCCAAGCCTGTATTTCCAATGGCAAGGGACTGTGGGAGTTGTCCAAAACATCTCTAGAGGGCTGAAGTTTGGACACGCCTGGTCTAACCTCACTCTAGCACAGGCCCCCAGTCGTCTCATGGACCATTGACCTGTACTACCAGTCAGGTATCCCAGTTCAATAACTGAGTCCCAGATGAGATGTAACATGGAAAAATAAGTTTATTGAATACAATAAGATGTCAAATACAGTTTAGTTGTGTTCAGTTACTTCAAGTTTCTCAAAGGAGTTCACTCAAATACTGATCTAATTCCTTCACTGAAACTTGACAGTATCCCTATCTGTACCTTATCTTTTCCTGATCTAACTCTAACTACCTACCTCAGGTGGGGCTATTTAAGCACTAGGGCTCCGCCTCCACATTCCATATTTGGGCATGAGCATTAACCCTTTATCCCCCCTCCTATACAGTCACATACACAGTAAAAGGGTGAACATTACAAATGCTGTGTACATTTTTTTCTGGCATAACATGTACAGTATTCCAAATGTTACATTAATGATCCTGGAAACTTTCTTGTTCCAGACTTCATTAAAAGAGTAAGGTTTAAAAAACTCTGATATCACCCCATGTGCAGGTCTGTAGTGTTAATACAGAACTTTGAAAACGTCAACAACTGTTAGTTCTGCTAGACAGTGTCACTGTTACTTCATTCTTTAAAATAAAGATATATTTTTTATGGAACACACTGCTCCAAAACCACTGGTTTGGTGTAAAAGAATTTGTAGCTTGATTTGGTGTAAAAGAGTGTGTAGCCTGCATAATTAAACTCTAAACTACCTAGAAACTACTTGAAGTGGTATGAGCAGAACACTTTGCTTTGCTTTGTATTGGTTTTATATAGTTCCCTTCCTTAATTAAACACTGACCCATGCCTGTATGTATGCTGTGTGCTAAAAATAAAAAAAATCTGCATGAGGCCATCAAAGTTCTGTGTTTAAAAAAATGTGTATCTATGACAAGGTGAAATGTATTGCATATTTTTGTTTGCATTTTGCACAATTATCATGATTGATCTAGGTACAGGGAGGGTCAAGAAGGTATTGCAACTGCTGAAAACAGTTGAGTTGTTAATTACTGGAACTCTTAAGCCTGTTTTGTGGGGGTGCTTCTTCAGATTTTGGGGTATGTTTCCCTCACTTTATATGATTTACAGTTTCTAGACTATCAGGACAGATTGACTCATTTTTATAATCATTAGGACTGGAAAAATGATATTAAATTATGAATGCTGAGTTTGTTAAGAAGTCAAATTCCACTACACAGAATTTTGCTTATTTTGTGTGCATAGCTCTATACTCAAATACAGTACTGAATATTTGATTTAGACATATGCTCAGAATTCTGTAGTTCAAAATTGCATTACTTGTGCTAATCACGTTTCTGAATTGTTGATTTATCTTCACTGACTCCAGTTCAACCTTAGTGAAACCTTAGTCTTATCATGGTCAATGAGCACAGTGTATCCATGTTTTTGCTTGATACTTGGTCTTTGTTTTTGCATCTTCTACAGGTTCTTGGAATATAATGAAATACTTAATTTTGATGAGAAATGTTTGCACTATTCTGCCTTATTTCCCATTTTAAATATTCTGTATTTGTTAAATTCTCTGCTGATTTGATGAATAATTATTTTATCATATACATATTGTCGATAATTGTTAATTGTTATAGTTACAACTTTTAATATTTTGAATTTATCAATCAATATGTTTTAGTGGCTATATTTATGATCCCATTAATCCCATTAATTTCCCCCCACCAAAAGTTATTAATTTCAAAGCAGCAGGTTCTAATAACTACAGCTGGTGATCATCCTGTTATTGTCCCATCCCTTGTGCATTAACACACTGCAATAATTTTATTTGTAAATATTGTTAATCCAGCTTTGTATATGAAGCTAGGAAAGTTAATAGCCTCCTTAAATAATCATTTTTAGCAATCCAGATTTTTTTTAAATCCACTGGACTGGTAAAGGCGAGATGCATCTGTTGCCTGTTATTTATTTGACTTTTATACTATCTATCTGGCGCCCAAGGTCACTCTGGGTAGTTTACAATATAACATAATAATAACAATTTAAACCAAAGAACATAAACAATCAGCTCGATTGATATTGTTGCAGGCTGCCTTACTCCCAGGCGGCACAAAAGGGCTAAAGGCTAGCTAACTAAAAAAGAGTTTCATTTTGTTTGCCTGCTTCACCTGTTGGGATTTATTTATTTATTTATTAATTTATTCTACTTTTATACCACCTGTATAAAAGTCCAAGGTGCTACTCTGAGAAGTTAGCAAAAACAAAACAAAACACATTTTGTAACAAAAAAGATAAATGAAAATTTAAAAAATAGAATTAAGAAAAAAACAAGTCAATAAAACAGAATTAAAACAAACACACCAAGCATAGCAGCAGTGGTCAAACGGGCAAGACAGCGTAATGTTGGTATATTTCAGCTGAAAAAGCAGATTGCAAAATCATAAGAAATATGATATGTGTGCGTACGACTGAAGAACAAAAGATGTTCGTACCATTTTTTTTTTTAATTCTGCAGGAAGATCCGACATTAGAGAGACATTTCAAAGGCCACCGAGATGCAATAACTAGCGTGGATTTCAGTCTAAATAAGAAACAGCTTGGTGAGTTGCCAGCTTAGCATCATTTTCTTCCAGTTTCTCTTAAAGAGGTCCAGATCAAGAGAGATATATCTCCATTTTCCGTTATTGATGGCTAAAATTCTGATTGAGAAATTTGCATCCTTAAAAGCCAGCTAATTTTAGAAACCAATGTAAAGGAAGGGGAAGAGCTGGTGCCTTATTGCTCTTCAGATTTTGGCTCCCAGCTGTCTGCATGGTCAATGAGGTAGGTGAGAACTTTAATCCCCCCAACACCTGCAGTTCTGAAGATTGTTTATTCCTAGTAATAAAGAATATTTTGTCTTCTTACAAACCTTTTGGCATAATCTCCACCTTTGAGGTTTGATAAACCCTTATGCTCCTCCCACATGCCCTTTACTGTCAATTTCCAGCCTAATTTAAAATTAAAATTAACACTAAACACAGTAAATATTATTTAAATTAAAAATAAGCACAAATAGTGAAAATGCACTTGCTCTACTCTTTCTTTAATCAAATCCCTCATATAAAGATATAATGAATTGATGTTACTGATGCTTATTTAGCACATTGTTGCCAATATTTATATTCTACTGGTAAAATGTAGAATAATGTTTCCTTATGTACATCTCATCACTAATACTGTATATATCACTGCTGTTAGGACCGGTTGTGATTACACAAATACTGTGTAAGTTTTTAGGTTCTCCTGATCTTTTCATGAAGTTAGGTGGCAAAATAGTATAAAATACTATTTTGTTCTGGCTACTTTTTATTTATTTAACTGGGTCTAACAGCTGCCATAAATGCTGTGAAGCAAAGGGTCTGAGATATAGAATTATAGGAGCATGTTGGCCAGTTAGGGAAATACAACTTGGTTTAGAAATCTGCTTTTATTGTCTCTCCCTACTTAGCCAGAATCCTTCCATCTAAAGTAAGAAGGACCTTTACTTTGGCCTGGCTTAATGTATTACTATCTAAGCTTCTAGAGCAGTGGTTCCCAACCTTCCTAATGCTACGACCCTTTAATACAGTTCCTCGTGTTGTGGTGACCCCTTGCCCTGCTTGGAAGAGGCCACAAGCCCTCTTTGGCAGGCCACTGCCACGTGCCATCAGAGAACTTCCCTCAAAAGGCACCCTCAGCCAATCGCAGCCTCCAGTGCCATTGACTGACATCCCCTCCAACCTATCAAGCTATACCACACTCTTTCCCCCTAGCTCCCCCAGACCCAAGCTGTTTGTGCCTTTTTCTTATCTGCCTCATGGTGACCCCTGTGAAATGGTCATTTGACCCTCAAAGGGGTCCCGACGCCCAGGTTGTGAACCTCTGTTCTAGAGGAAAGATTCCTTGGTTGTCCCCCTTAGATTATATTTTCCCCATAACACTGTCAAAGTCGAATTGGGCATTTTTTTTACAATGTATCTATTATTGTGATTTATGCATGAAGCCTCTACTAGTCTATTCTCTATTATCCGTAAATTCCCAGGGAGATGTGGGGAATATTATATTCAGTTATTACTTTCCAATAACACAAGACAGGTGGCCAAATTCTGTATTGCAGTGATAGCCATTTGTGGCCAAATTATTAGCCGTGACTCATCCTAAGCATATCCGATCTCGCCTGATTTCGGAAGCTAAGCAGGGTCGGCCCTGGTTAGTGCTTGGATGGGAGACCACCAGGGAATACCAGGTGCTGTAGGCGCCTGGAGTAGGAACTGGCAAACCACTCCAGTATTCCTGCCAAGAAAACTCCATGGACATGGGGTCACGAAGAGTCGGTCACAACTGTAACGACGCAACACACACACACACACACACACACACACACACATGTGTCTGAAAAGACAGAGCAAGTTTCCAAGGTCCGAATAATGTTTTGTTGGGTAAGAGGTGGGAGGGATGCCATTGTTTCCCAAGGCTGAAAACACAGAAGTCCTTCACCAGATGGCGCTTCTCTGGTTTTCAGCTTCGTCTGCCTAAATAATTTGGGGGCTTCATTGTGAAATGGAAGTGCAGTGTTGAAAGAGCTGAATGTATCAATGATTTGTATTTGGGTGCAACTGGATCAGGCTGTCTGCAACTAAAGACATTTCAGTCATGCATGGAGCCTGTGGTAGGCTTAGTGGTATGTAAACTGGAACTTACTGGAACTTTGGGCCTGCACTGAGCCACCACATGTGCTGGTTGATCCTGGGCCCAGCACTCTTTCAGATAGCCTGAACTATGTGCCTCGCAGGGTTGTGTGGAGGATCAAGCTGGCAGGAGTAGAGCCATAGGCCTTCGTGAGCTCAATGAACGAAGACATAAAAAGAAGGGTAACTAAACACAAACAAGGAAGGAAATGTCAAGGTTTCGTAGAGACATTGTCACCCCTCTTTCCCTAAATAGATCTTTGTATGCCTGCCAAATCTCTCTCCTTTAAACCTCCATCAGAATCCCTCAGAAGATACCCCAAGCACAAACCCTGCAAACATCCTCCGGATCCTCAGATTAGCTGTGGCAGCATCCCATGGTTCCAAATCCTTTCTGATGATCTGAGTTGCGAATGGGGAGAAAAAGGGAAAAGTGAGGAAAAACCAGCCTCGTCCTGCTCTCGCTTATTTTATTTATTTATTTATTTACCAAAAAAAAAAAAAAGCTGCCCCACCAAGAGGTCTCTGGGTGGCATACAACAATGTATTAAAAACTAAAACAATAAAATTATTAAAACTATAAAATGCAATGACAGTTAAAACACAATATAATACAAATTATAAAACCCTGCTGCTCATGTGTCCAGCCAAAAAAATCTAATTACAATGCTTACATGCTTGCACTGCCCACCTCCACTCTCAGAGGAGGTCACGTGCCTCCTCCCTGTATATTTTATGCCAGAGCTTGGCGTTTGTTGAGATTACTCTAGCAGTGATGGTGGTGATGGTACATAGGTAGTGCCGGCATGCACATGTAAGCAATTGGTGGCCAGGACCTTTGCTGCCACTTGTCTTCCAGCTCCTCCCACCACTGTCTTTATTTCCACCACCTCATGTTGTCCTTGAAATGTGTTTTTGCTTCTTTAGGGATGATGCCCGCCCCCCCCCATGTTTGGGAAACATAGTCTAGCTAGAAGTCAAACCAAGCTAGGCAAGTGTATTGCATAAGAAGTATGCCATAGTATGTGATTAGGACTGGAACCCTAGCAAGTGTACATTCCCCCCTAACTAAAGCTGTTGAAACCACAGAGAATTTTGAACGGTGGAAACGGAGACAAGAGCAAAAGTTTCTAGTATTTTAAATGTGATAAACTGATATGTCTGCGAGGACTTCTTAAAGCAACGGAAAGCAATAGGTGGCAGTAAAAGCAATTTAAACTGAGGGCTGAGAAACGCTTTCCTGCTGCAAGAGTAATTTGGTTGTGGAAGGAACTGTTCCATTTACTATTCTCTTCCCTAGTTATTTTGTAGAAAAAAATGCTGAGAGGTATGCATTATTCTGAATGGAATTCTGTTATTGCCAGGAGTTGAAATAGATTGTTTCTGTGTTTGCTGTTATGTCTTTGATCAGAGAATATGGCTTTCTTTCAAAGGAAGAAAAGAGAATTTCGGGTTGGTGATTGATACAGCTGCCGACTGAATGATCTGTTTCCAGAGTAATGCGATTTTAAAAATGTAATGAGTGTCTTCTTTGATTTGCTCCAGTAAGTGGCTCTATGGATACTTGTTTGATGATATGGAGCATGAAACCTCAGATGAGAGCCTACCGCTTTGTGGGTCACAAAGATGCAGTGATGTGTGTGCATTTTTCACCATCTGGCCACCTGATTGCTTCAGGCTCTAGAGATAAAACAGTTCGCTTATGGGTTCCAAGTGTGTAAGTATCTGCTGATTTTCTTCCCCACTCTCAGTTTTCTAAAAATATACTGAATATGCATTGTTTCCTTCACTTTTTGAGTTCTCCAAGATCCGAAGTATTTTTTAAAAGTGAATTCAATTAAAGGTGGCTGCTTATTAGCTTTTGAGGCAGAAACTGTCCCCCCCATCATGTCTACACTGTGTTTCCATCAACAAACATAAGGAGAACAATGTCAAAATTCCTGCTTCTTTTCATGCTAGAGAGGATGCGCTGAAGAAACTGGTTGCCTCTGTTTCTTAAGTGGTGCCCAGTTAGTTGACAGATTTTATGGCCAAAATCCTGTTACTTAAGCATAATAAATCCCATTGGAATAGGTCCATTGAATCAATGGGGATTTGGTAAATCAACTCCTCTGTTAGTTCCATTTACATTTCTCCCTTTGAAAACGCTGGTCTTAGGGGCGCTGGATGTCTGTTTAATTCAAAATCTGTATCGCTCTTACGCCCTCACAAACATAACTACAAAGCATAAACACTTGATTAACACACACACACACACACACACATGCACAGAGGTGCTGAGCCTCTTTAAGGGCAGCTAAAGGACAGAAAAAGCTTCTATCACACATGCTGCTGTGACCACCCCCAACCCACATCAGCCTCTTGACATGTCCCAGAGCCCCCCTCCTCTGCCATGAGAGGGGGCTAGCCTAGAGACCACTGCATTGCCAACGACAGGGGTCTTGATAAGTCCAAGAACCACTTTTCTCAAGCCACTTCCTAGATGTGAATAACAGCACAGTATTTATTGAATAATCATTTACTGAATATTTATTGATTGATTGAAAAGAAAATCTGTTTATAACTAAAACCACTCTGCTCAGACCTGTGGATTTCAAAGGAGAAGTGTACTTTAAAATGGCAATCTGGAAGTTGAGTCATGGCTACTGGACTTCTTTTTCTTGAGAGACAAAAACGTTTCGCTGCTCATCCAAACAGCTTCATCAGTGTGAGTACAGCTAGTGCGAGTCCTCCATCTTATAGTCAGCTTTCAAATGGTAATGAACTTTAGAGTAGTAAGTTGCAGTAAAAGTTGGCCATTTTGAATCTGTGGAACCTATGGAGGAGTTGATTCACTAAATCCTCATTGGGTCAGTGGGCCTCCTCTAATGCAATTTACTGTGCTAAGCAATGGGATTTTGGACAGTGTTTCTGCTCTCTGGTTCTGGATCCATTCCAAACATGTTCCTGGTTAGAAGTGACTTGAATTCTTGAACAATACAATAGTGGTCATATTGCTGTATTCCAAAAACAGGGAGAGGTTTCTGGCCCCTAAATCAAAGATCTACTTAAAATCTAGCATCCAAAACAGTACAGTGGTACCTTGTATAAAAGAATTAATTCATTCCAAATGAAATTATGTTAAGCAGATTTTCCTTTATACAAATTCCCATAGGAATGCATTGAAAACGGAGTGCTCCCATTTTTATGTTGTACGGATTCTCCCCATAGGCGATTATGTCAAGCAAATTTCCCCTATCTCCGTACTTTTTATGTTGTACAGATTTTATGTTATACAAGCTGTTTGTTATACAAGGGTCCACTGTATCTAAGCTATAGTGCCACAGCCATTCCTTCCTGGCCCCTCCTCCACCCTGAGCTTCTTTGTACCACAGAAAATCTGCTCTGGAGGATTTCCCAATCTCTTGGAGCAGGATTGAAGGGTATGTCAATGACAGAAGTAGGGAAGAGGTCCAACCCCCAATGGTAGGAGTCCTATCTGGGAGGTTTGCACTATGTACCCCTGTTGTGTCTGGGGAAGACCTCATAGGGAACAGTTGTTTCGTAGGAACGCTGTTGTTCTGGAGAGGCAATCATGCTTAATTGGGGGCCAAGAGGAAATATTGCAGGTGTATTTCATGCCTTTTATCTTTTTTAGGAACATCCTGAGCTTGGAGTTTGTCCTCTCTTTGGTTTCTTATGCATGTAACTGGAAAAGGGCCTGCAATATCCTCTTTTAAGAAGCAGGCGTGCATTGTCTGAGAATATTTATTTATTTATTTATTTATTTATTTATTTATTTAAATACTGCTCCATCTAGGTACGCAGCTACTCTGGGCGGTTTACAAAACCGAACGGAAATCACACCCATAAACAATACAATACAATTTAATAGATAAGCACAAATAAGTAAAAACATAATAACTTGATAAACAATAGATATCAAAAACATTCAACAGGAGCAAGATGAAATACGTGCCTGTCGAGTGAACTTTTACATGAGTAATTGGAGCAAGCCTGGGTTGCAGTGTTTGTTTTTTCAAAATACTGGCTGGTTTGTTGACTTTTAACTTTACGTAAAGCAGCTGTGTTCTGTACAATAATATGGAAGAATATTTATAGCTCATTGTTTGTTTGTGCAAGAAAAGCTCAAGGCAAAGTGAACTCTGTTACTAAATGTGGATTTCTCATTGCATGGTCGCGAAGCTTCTCCAACTCTTAACTGGCCTCTTTTGTTTACTGTCCTTTCCCTTTTGGAAGTGACCCATATGATGTTCTTGTACATTCTTCATATTGCAGCCCTGGAACAAAAAAGTTTTAATGCTGCCTGGACTCCAGTATTCCAAACAAACATTATTTGTTTCATTACAATTATTTCACATACAGGACACGCACACAAATTGCCTGTAGTTGGGGGCTATTCCACTAACTGGACTGAAGTGGGACAGTTTGTTAATGATCTCTGTGTTTGGTATGTTCTCTCTCTATATATATAAGGAAATTGCCAGCAAACGTGTGTAAGTTTCAAGCCACTTGAAATGCAATGTCTTCTTCTGTTTCCTTCTCCTCTCGACCAAACCAAGCAAGGGAGAATCGACCGCCTTCAAGGCCCATACAGGCACCGTCAGAAGTGTTAACTTTTCGAGTGATGGGCAGTCGTTGGTTACAGCCTCTGATGACAAAACAGTTAAAGTGTGGGCTGTCCACAGACAAAAGTTCTTGTTCTCGCTAAGTCAGCACATCAACTGGGTGCGTTGTGCTAAGTAAGTAAAGCGGTCTTCTCAGTATAACGTTGCGGTGATGTATGTGGTGTAGAAAAGGTTTGACTTTTGTGAAAACTACTATGCAGGTATTTTTCTCTCCACACTGAGAGTAGACCCTAGAAGGGTTTCTCTTGTGTGCCATGGATTTTAGCGTGCCTCTCCTAAGGATGACTCTCTTTGGATTCCACAATAGGAGTAGCATCCTGCAGAGAGACGGGGGCCCACGGTATGCAATAGCCCTATTATTCCTACTAGTCTTTGTGGTGTTGGGGGAAATTTGAACAGGGGACGTGGTGAGAGTGTATCGAGTGTCTTCTGCCTTTTCTTTCCAGGCCCATGAGCAGTTAGCTTTGCAGGCCTTCAAACAGGGGTAAGGGGTACACGAATGCATACCTTTCATACAGAACAGAGATTCCAGACTAAATGAAGACCTAGGCTGTCAATGGTGCCATGTACAGATTCATTCGGCTTTCAACATGATCACCCATTAGGAGTTAGTGACATGTCGATATATCAGATTTATTACCACCAAAACTCCTGTTTTTCTGGAAGAAAAGATTATTTTTAACCCGGACTGGTGTGAAAATTGGAATGGAAAATATGGGATGGAAAAATAAATAAAAATCTATGGATAATAACATCCTATAAGCACAATTTTCTCCCTTCTGTTTTTCATCTGAACATTCAGCTCAATAGGTAGGGAAAGGATGATTTTTCACCGACCCTCCCCTATAACTGAAAAGGGGAAGAGAGAGAGAGTGCTTTCGTTTCCATTCTTTCTGAAAACCTGGAGGGTGCAGTCTACACATATCAGGCAAAACAAAAGACAAAAACATGCGACAAAGTGGACTTGTCCATGAAAGCTCACATAAAAATATACTGTAACAGCTAATGTTGAGGTGCCCCATGTTTTTGTCTTTTGTTTCTTTTGATTTTGCCTGATATGCTTGCAGATACTAGCATGGCTACCTTTTCTAAATCTTATACAGTACTGTACATTGATACCTAAATGTTAGCGTTGATACCTAAATGTTAGCTCAGATGCTAATTGAAATGCTAACTTATGTTCTCTCTGGAAAATTGTCTGCCTTTTAGATTTTCCCCTGATGGAAGACTGATTGTTTCCTCCAGTGACGATAAGACGGTCAAACTTTGGGATAAAACAAGCAGAGAATGTATACATTCTTTCTGTGAGCATGGCGGGCAAGTATCAATGCACCTCCTTTGGATTTCAAGGCTTTCTCCTGTTCTGAAAAGTATAGGTGTCCAAAAGTCCGGTGTAGCATTTTACACTACATATTTCGTCCTAGATGCAATTTTGGGAATGATCCCACTTCATTATTTGGAATTCATTTTCCCTGCGAGTGCAGGAAAGAACTGAGGCCCACAAGGATGGTGGAACAGAAAGACATTTTAAGTCCTTGTATGTCAGAGTAGAAGGGAACTGTAAATCTGAACTCTGGAGTTTCTACATCCAGTAGAGATGGGCACGACCAGAAAAAATTACTTTTCGAGTTGTCGTTTGTCGGGACGGGTACGTTTTGGGTCATTTCCGTTTGTCATGAAATTTTTCAAAAATTTGTCGTTCTGCTTGTCGTTTGGTCGTTTGTCGTTTCCGCCGCGATTTAGTGCGATTTGACGTCCCAGTGAGCATGGGGGTGTCCTGCAATCAGGGACGGTGCTGGGTGTATTTGCGCCTAGGCGGTGGGCGGGGTGGGAGGGGCGGGTGGCGGTGGCGGGGGGCCATGGGTGGGCGGCGACAGTGGCAGGGGGGAGGTGCAGGTGGGTGAGCGGGTGGTCTGTGGCCGCCGGCGGGCGAGTGGGCGGGCGACATCCAGAAATGTCAGTCAAAACCTGGCCATGCCACTGGTGGAATGGTTCAAAAAAATTGCATGGTCCCATCCCATGCCCAGCCCACATGGGCAGGTCTAAAAAAATAAGAAATAAAATAAAAATAAAATAAAATCTGTGCGACCTTTTACTGCTATAAAAAAACCCACTGCTGCTACTATAAAAATTCAGGCATTTAAAATGCCTAATTTTCACATGTTTCTGTTGTGCTTTGGTGGGTTTTTGGACCACGATTTAAAAATAAATATTGCGGTCGCCATTTTGGATCCCCCCCACCCCATGGCA